>CAJQZJ010031536.1:11910095-11937793 GCA_907164525.1 Lophiomys imhausi
AATGGCAGACCCATCAGAATCACACCTGACTTCTCCTCAGAAACTTTAAAAGCTAGAAGGGCCTGGACAGATGTCCTACAAGCCCTGAGAGAACATAGGTGCCCAGCCAGACTACTATATCCAGCAAAACTCTCTACCAACATAGGAGAAAACAAGATATTCCATGCCAAAATCAAATTCAAACAATATCTCCTCACAAACCCAGCCCTACAGAAGATCCTAGAAGGAAAATTCCAACACAGAGAAGATAACTACACCCAAGAAAACAGAGGAAATAGAAACCTCCACAGCAACTAAACAAAAGAGAAACACAAGACAGCCAGCTATACCAAAATAATGGGAAATAACAACCCCTGGTCACTAATATCCATCAACATCAATGAACTCAACTCGCCAATAAAAAGACACAGACTTACAGACTGGATATGTAAACAAGACCCATCTTTTTGCTGTATACAAGAAACACACCTCACTATTGAAGATAAACACTACCTCAGAGTAAAGGGCTGGGAAAAGGTTTTCCAAGCAAATGGACCCAGGAAACAAGCTGGAGTAGCCACCCTAACATCAAACAAAATAGACTTCCAATTGAAGTTAATAAAAAAAGACAGAGAAGGGCATTACATACTCATTAAAGGAAATATCCACCAAGAGGTCATTTCAATATTGAACATCTATGCCCCATATACAAAGGCACCTACATTTATAAAAGAAACACTTCTAAAACTTAAATCACACATTAATCCAAACACTTTAATAGTGGGAGACTTCAACACCCTACTCACAACTATGGACAGATCATCAAGACAGAAGCCAAACAGAGAAATAATGAGTCTAACAGAGATCATGAACCAAATGGACCTAACAGATATCTACAGAACATTTCACCCAAACACAAAAGAATACACGTTCTTCTCAGCACCTCACGGGACCTTCTTCAAAATCGACCATATAGTTGGACACAAAGAGAGCCTCAACAGATACAAGAAAAATGAAATAACCCCTTGTATCTTATCAGACCACCATGGACAAAACTGGACTTCAATAGCAAAAGAATCAACAGAAAGTCTACACTCACATGGAAATTGAACAACTCTTTACTAGAGGACCACTGGGTCAGGGAAGAAATAAAGAAGGAAATCAAAGACTTCTTAAAATCCAACGAAAATGAAGACACAACATACCCAAACCTATGGGACACAATGAAAGCTGTGCTACGAGGAAAGTTCATAGCACTAAGTGCCTTCAAAAAGAAAATTGTGACAGCTCATATTAACGAATTAACAGCTAAACTGGGTGAATTGGAAAAAAAAAAAGCAAACACTCCCAAGAGGAGCAGAAGGCAGGAGAACATCAAACTTAGGGCTGAAATCAACAACTTAGAAACAGAAAGAACTATACAAAGAATCAATGAAACCAAGAGTTGGTTCTTCGAGAAAATCAACAAAATAGACAGACCCTTAGACAAATTAACTAAAAGACAGAGGGAGAAAACATAAATCAACAAAATCAGAAATGAAAAGGGAGCAATAACAACAGACATTGAGGAAATCCAGAGAATATTTGGATCCTACTTTAAAAATCTATACTCCACCAAATTTGAAAACTTAAGTGAAATGGACAATTTTCTTGATAGATTCCACCTACCAAAGCTAAATCAAGATCAGATAAACAGATTAAACAGCCCTATAACCCATAAGGAAATAGAAACAGTCATTAAAAATCTCCCAAACAAAAAAAGCCCAGGGCCAGATGGCTTTAGCATGGAAATCTACTGGACCTTCAAAGAGGAGCTAACACCAATACTTTTCAAACTCTTTCACAAAATAGAATCTGAAAGAACATTGCCAAACTCATTCTACGAGGCCACAATCCCCCTGATTCCTAAACCACACAAAGACCCAACAAGGAAAGAGAACTTCAGACCAATCTCCCTCATGAACATAGATGTAAAAATACTTAATAAAATACTAGCAAACTGAATTCAAGAACACATTAAAAGTATCATATACTCTGATCAAGTAGGCTTCATCCCAGGGATGCAGGTATGGTTCAACATACGAAAGTCTATCAATGTCATTCACCATATAAACAAGATGAAAGAAAAAAACCACATGATAATCTCGCTAGATGCAGAAAAAGCATTTGACAAAATCCAACACCCCTTCATGCTAAACGTTCTGGAGAGGACGGGCATATAAGGGCCGTACCTAGAAATAATAAAGGCAATATACAGCAGGCTAGTAGCCAACATCAAAATAAATGGAGAGAAACTTGAAGCATTTCCTCTAAACTCAGGGACAAGACAAGGATGTCCACTTTCACCATATTTCTTCAATATAGTACTTGAAGTTCTTGCTAGAGCAATAAGACAACTAAAGAACATCAAGGGGATAAATATCAGAAACGAAGAAGTCAAATTATCCCTATTTGCAGATGATATGATAGTATACATAAGCAACCCCAAAAATTCCACCGGAGAACTCTTACAGCTGATAAACACCTTCAGCCAAGTGGCTGGATACAAAATTAATTCAAAAAAATCAGAAGCCCTTCTTTATACAACAAACAAATGGGCTGATTAAGAAATAAGGGAAACAACCCCCTTCACAATAGCCACAAACAACATAAAATACCTGGGGGTAACTCTAACCAAGCAAGTAAAGGACTGTACAACAAGAACTTCAAGCCCTTGAAGAAAGAAATGGAAGAGGCCTTTAGAAGATAGAAAGATCTTCCAAGCTCATGGATAGGTAGGATCAACATAATAAAAATGGCCATCCTACCAAAAGCAATATATAGATTCAATGCAATTCCTATCAAAATACCAACACAATTTTTTATAGACTTGGAAAGAGCTAGCCTCAATTTCATATGGAACAACAAAAATCCCAGAATAGCTAAATTAATCCTGTACAATAAAAAAAAACATCTGGAGGTATTACCATCCCAGATTTCAAGCTGTACTACAGAGCAATAGTTGTAAAAACAGCATGATATTGGTATAGAAACAGACCAGTAGATCAATGGAATCGAATTGAAGATCCAGAAATAGACCCACACACTTATGGCCACCTAATTTTTGACAAAGAAGCCAAAACGGCAAAATGGGAGAAGGACAGCATCTGCAACAAATGGTGCTGGTCCAACTGGATGTCCATTTGTAAAAGAATGCAGTTAGATCCATACTTATCACCTTGTACAAAACTTAAGTCCAAGTGGATCAAAGACCTTGACATAAGTCCGGTCACACTAAATCTACTAGAAGAAAAAGTGGGAGAAACCCTCGAACTCATTGGCACAGGCGACAACTTCCTGAACAGAACACCAACAGCTCAGGACTTGAGATCAACAATCAATAAATGGGACCTCATGAAAGTGAAAAGCTTCTGTAAGGCAAAGGACACTGTCATTCGAACAAAACAGCAGCCTACAGACTGGGAGAAAATCTTCACCAACCTCACATCTGACAGAGGGCTAATATCCAAAATCTACAAAGAACTCAAGAAATTAAATGCCAAGAAACCAAATAATCCAATCAAAAAATGGGGACAGAGATAAATAGAGAATTCACAAAGGAAGAATCTCTAATGGCTGAGAGACACTTGAAGATTTTCAACTTGAAGATGTTCAACATCCTTAATCATCAGAGAAATGCAACTCAAGATGACTCTGAGATTCCATCTCACACCTGTCAGAATGGCTAAGATCAAAAACTCAAATGACAGTACATGCTGGCGAGGGTGTGGTGAAAGGGGTACCCTACTCCATTGCTGGTGGGAATGCAGGCTTGTGCAACCATTATGGAGGTCAGTCTGGCGATATCTTAAAAAACTTGGAATAGCTCTGCCTCAGGAACCAGCCATACCACTTCTGGGTATACACCCAAATGCCTCTTCACGGAATCATAAGGAAGTTTCCTCACCTATGTTTGTAGCAGCCTTATTTGTAATATCTAGAAACTGGAAACAACCCAGATGTCCCTCAACAGAAGAATGGGTCAAAAAACTGTGGTATATCTATACAATGGAATATTATTCAGCTATAAGGAACAATGAAATTATGCAATTTGCAGCCAAATGGATGGAACTAGAAAAGCTCATCCTGAGGGAACTAACCCAGACTCAGAAGGACACATATGGCATCTATTCACTTATAGTAGGATTTTAGCTATATAGTAGAAGGTATCAAAACTACAACTAACACACCAAAGGGAACTTGGACATAGACTCCTTATTTTTAATTTTTATTCTTTATTTATTTTTTATATATTAGTTATATTTTTTCTGTTTTTTCATCTTTTTTATCTATTGTATACTTATCAGTTTGTTTGTTTAGTAGTTCTCTCTCCCGGGCAATGAGACACTTTTCACTGATGGTACTGCTTTGTAGATCCCCAATGAATGAAGAGGCTCTTGACCCTCATACGACCTCTCAACTGAGATGAGGGACTGTTATATAAGGACACCCCACCCCAGAGAAATGGGATGGAAGGGTTAAGAGGTAAAGAAAAAATGAAATGTGATGTTTCGGCCTTTTACTACTAATTGTCATAAACTCTTTAGGATAATTAAGAAATGTAAACTAATGGTTACGCAGTTAGGTACTATGACAGCCTATTATAGTTATTTTCTAAGCTAATCAGAAATAAACTGGCAAGAGACAAGCAACATCTGCTTACCCTAATATAAGAGATAGATGGGGCCTCTTTAAAAACCTCAAGAGATCTGCAGAATATGGCATTCAAAGATGTTTTCGTAACTTTAGATTTTTTTTATATCAAGACATATCAACTCCTGACAGCACCCCCTATTCTCCTCCAAGTAGAAGATGAGCATCGAAGAATCTCCAGTGGCAGATGATTGAATTAGTCGCAAGCCTATCTCTTGGTAGGAAAAGCCTCTTGCCCCAACTGTAGACAGAATGCTGTCCAAAAAGGACAAAACCTGGAAGCAGGTAAGTCGACAGCCTAGCTCTGCCAAGACAGGGTAGGTAAGTCCTTCATAACCCCTGCTCTACAATCAATGTCTGTCAGAGAAACGGGCCCAAATGACTGAAGATCGATGCTGTAATGTATGGAGAGAAAATGGGAACTGTCCAGGCAGCCACAGGTATGTCATTTCTTAGTTTGGGAAGCTGCAGGCCCTGTACTTCCTATAAAATCAGATATATTTATCCCTCTCAGGTCTCTGAGGTGGTTCAAGAACAGATAGCTAGAGTCTCATAATTTAATTTTGAGTAGTTTAGGAGTCAAGAGAGTGTTATAGATCTAAGAAGATACTTTTAAAATTGTGTTGCAAGTTAGTATGAATGTTGAGTCAGATATAGACCTTTAAACTAATGTTAAAGTCAGGTGTCAAATACATATGGACTGGTCATTGGGAAATGTATGTTAAGCCATATAACCCTCATAACTGTGGCCTAAATACCTCTGTTGTACTGTATTTATTATTATAAGAGAAAGAGCCATTTGTTGGACTGAAATGGGAAACTGTAGGGGGAAATAAGATATACCTTAAACGTAAAAGAAAAAAAAAAGGGGAAGAGGATGGGGGGTTGAGGGTGGGAGGGTGGGACTGGAGGGGAAATAGGGAGGGGACTGCAATTGATATGTAACTTGAAGAATAAAAAATAAAGGAAAAAAGGTGAAAAAATGAAATAGCTATGTATTTAATTATTAAGTGTCTCTATATATTTTATGGATGGGGAGATAAATAGGAGCAAAGTTAAGGACACAATTTGCCCATGTAGCTGCAAATGATGTAGATAGGAGCAGTTAATACAAGTTCAGTTGTACTGACTCAGGAAATTATGGTTGCCTGGTCATCCCTGGAAACATCCTGCCTATTCACCAGCTTTGGCATGAGACATGTAATAGTTCTGGCTTCAGATTCGATGTACTTTCACATGTACTAAGCATATGGGCACTGAGTACATTTACAGTCAGGATTATCGAACTCCAATTTAAGTTTGCCACTGATTTGTCCAGGTGCTCATCTTCCAGTTATGGAATGATAACTTTGCAAAAAGTAACCAAATTAGCAATGAAATAATAGGTATTCCAAACATCTGTCTTTCTCAGTTTTGACACATATCAAATTCAACAAGTCCCATCTCATTGTTTTATGGGACTGAGATGAACACTGAGTGTGATAGATGAAGCACAGTGGTAGGAATAGGTCAGATCTGGTGGTACTATTTAATTTTGTTCATATCTTGGAAGGATAAAAACAAGAATGTATTACAAAAAGCGACTTTTAAAGACAAGTGTCTTATCTGTTTCCTTGTAGGAGAACACATCTGTGAGGGAGTTAGATTAATAAATTAGATTTAGTGAATATCTGGGTGCTTCTGATACAGTCTCTTAATATGGGGTGTGAAGATCAACTTGGTTGTGGTGCTTGGCATAGGAGCATATGGACTAAAAACAAGGTTTACAGTCTGGCATTGTTTTCAGCTGCTAAACCTTACAAGGTGGGTCAAACCCAGATTAGGCTGAAGCCAGGTGAAAGGAGAGACCCTATTTAAGGACAAAGGGTGGAGCCTGAGAGTTCCCATTCTACAAAGTTCCCATTCTAGAAATTTCCCACGCTAGACCCTACTAGATGCAAGACAGCTTGTATCATCTGATGAAGGTAATGCTGCTGGACTGAAAAGCTGATCTCAAACAGAGCTGAAAAACTATGACCAGTTCTCCCTGAGGCAGAAAAGAAGCTGGTGAGTAGAGGAGGCCTCAGCAAAGCAGCAAAAAGCAATGGACTAAATTGCCTAGAAGGGTTCAACCAGTTTAAATAGTGGCCTGAATGGAACTGTGGCTAGCCTCCAAGACTGGGGCAGAGTGACTGAGTGGCTAATACAAACTGAATAAATTGGCTTGTGGACAGTTGAGGCCTTCAGAGAGAAGAAAGCCTCAAGCTTCATTTAAGGTGAAGCTGCCATAGCCAATTTACCCTAAAGGACCAAAGTCTGAGATATTCCTGAAGAAAGACTATTGACTAAGTGCCTTAAAGGATCTACTTCTGAGGTGTTCCTGACAACTGAAGACCTGCCACAGAGACTGTGGTCCTGGCAACTGAGGACCTGCCTCAGAGACTGTATCTTTCTAAAAGGTTAGGATTAGTTGTTAGATAATAGTTGTTATAGTTATAAATAAATTTAGTTGCTAGGTAACAGTGGTTACAGTCATTCTTAAGGCTAGTAGTTAGGTATTTTTGTATTTGTTATAAGTGCATATACTTACTAATAAATATATATTGGATAAGTAAAAAGATTCATCTTTACACATCCAAGATGACACTTATTTCAATAAAACAGTTAATTTGCTTCATATGCCACCCTAGATATTAATGCTTATATTTTCTCAATCTATTAATGAATGTTTCTATGTTTTTGTATGTAGATTACATACAGAATATTGACAGACAAGATTAATTTGAGCTTCAATTCATTTCCATCAAAATATATTCCCCATAAACCACTTAATTTTTGCAAATCTCCAATAACAATTTTCACAGTTTATTTTCAAGTTGAAAATACAGATGTCTCCTTTCTGTTTCTACTGAATATGAATGTTATCTTCTCATGTAATAATGTATTATTTTGATACACTCTAACATTTCTTTTCCCATGAATTTCCTTATATCAGTTCTGAATACTGAAGTGACCAGTGACCCTATTGGTACTTGCCTCTACTTTGATTTGTTTGAAGAACTTTTTGATTGAAGTTTCACCCTGTCAATAACTCCAGTGGATTGTTGGTATCTTGTCATCATCTATTTGTTTCATACAATTTCTCTTTTTCCTTTACACTTTCCTTCAATGTAATTTGGTGTGAAAATATGCATAGTGAACTGACTTACTTATTATTTAGTGGGTCACCTACAGCAATGTAAACTCTAGCAAGAATCAACAGAGGATACCTACTATTATAAGTTTACTATTTACATAATCCTGTTTGCATAGTCTGTTGGTTGTTTTGAGATGTGTTTATGTGTGAGTGTATGTGTTTACTCTTTGATTCTCCTATTTATTTTGCTATCAAAATTTTAAGTACTTCCATAATTGGGCATAAATATTACAAGGAGAGAAAACAGCTGTCTATTTTCATGACCAGATTTGACTTCTAGAACTACAAACATTTTTCTTTACCACACAGTACAGATTTTTGTGAGTACATTTAGGATTTCAGAACATAATAGAATGTCAAATCAAGTGTATGTTTCAGTTTTATGTTATTTTTGAAGTATCATTTACAGTAAAATGGCAACAAATGTTAAATACTATGGAATCAAATACAACTATGAAATACTGACAGATATTATTTATAAAAGGTTAAGTCATTGTTTTCAAATTTCAAAGTAAAAATTGAATAATGAATTTTGTAATTTTCCTATTGTATTTATTAAATATTCATATTTATTTTAGTGTATAATATATGGAACACTGTAGGATTGTTTCTTAGAGCTGTAAATTTTCATAAAATGGTCAGTTTTGATGTGGCTCTTAAAGTTGTAAAATATTGACCATAAGAATGTTTCTTGAATGTGTAGTAATTGAACAAAATAAAAATCCATGCTGGGAAATAATCATAAAGATTTAATTAGATGGCAGTAATTTGGTCTTGTTTTACAGAATTTAACCTATTAGAACAGAAACGTGATTGGCAGACCTAAGTCCTATGTCTCAGACAGAATTCAATACTTCCAAATCCTCCACTCTCATTATCAAACTGTAGAACAATACACTCTTCGGTTTTCTACTACTTGTGGTCATTAACTGACAGTTCCCAGCAGTGAAGCTGATCCTGCTGCTGAGAATCTGAAGAGGTAGTATTTAGATTATCAGATAGAGAGCTTTCACAAGAGGTGTCCATGTAGTGATGCCTCTGCTTCCAATATAGTCCAAATGTCTGACTGTCATTTCCTTAAGAATGTGTGACTGGAGCCACTGGGTTTCTGCAGGCCTTCTGTACAGGACATCTTCTAGTGTAAGGGTGTAGCAGAACATTCTTGATTATTTCCAAGTCTGTCTTATGTACATTTATGTAGGAGGAATGCTTTCTTGATAAAGCCAGTGAAAGAGGCAACTCACTTCTGAGAGTCTAACTCCTGTCTTAAGGGATGTCTCCAGGGTCAGCCTAGACAATGTACTACAGTATCTAACCTGTGGACTTAGAAATAATTGATATTGGAATTTAAAATCAAATATAATATTTATCACTTTGGTCATGTTCTATTAGAAAGAAAAAAGTACATCTCATCTACACACAACAGGGTGAACACCAAGCTATAGAAAAATGGTCAGCCCTAGGATTTTCTTTCAAGTTGTATCTTGATTAAAGTCCTCACCCTCTTCCTCTCCAGGTCAAACACTCCCCCCCCCTTTCTGTTCCCCATCTCCATCCTCTCCTTCTCCTCGGATGAAGGGAGACCCACATATCAAACCCTTGGGTTCATGAGTCACAAGAAGGCTAAGAGCTTCCTCTTGTACTGGGGCTTGATATGGCAGCCCAGCTAAGATAAGATGTTCCACTAACAAGCAACAGTTTCCATGACTCACTGCTGGGTGCAGTTTTTCATGGGATAGTTATGCTGGGTTCCTGTCTATTGGATCTGTGGGTTGTAGGATAGTTGTCCTGTGCTATATGGTTAATATCCACTACTCAGAGATTACATACCATGTGTATCTTTCTGGGTCTGAGTTAGCTCATTTAGGATGAGTTTTTGTACATTCATCCCTTTGGCTGTAAATTGCATAATTTCATTGTTTTTGTTAGCTGAGTAGTATTCCATTGTATAAATATACCACAGTTTTTGTTTTTCATCAGTTCTTGCATGAAGGGACACCTGGGTTGTTTCCAATTTCTGGCTATTACAAATAAAGTTTCTAAGAACATAGTTGAGATATCCTTGTGGTTTAGTGAGGAATCATTTGGATGTATACCCAGGAGTGGAATGGCTTGGTCTTGAGGTATAGCTTTTCCAACTTTTCTAAAATATCATCAGACTGATTTTCACAGAGGTTGTACAAGTTTGCACTCCCACCAGCAATTGAGGAATGTTCCCCTTTCTCTACAACCTCTCCAGCATGCGCTGCCATTTGAGTTTTTGATCTTAGCCATTCTGACAGGTGTGAGATGGAATCTCAGAGTCATCTTGCGTTTCATATCTCTGATGATTAAGGATGTTAATGTTAAGCATTTCTTCAAGTGTCTCTCGGCCATTAGAGATTCCTCTTTTGTGACTTTTTCAGTTTAGCTCTGTTCCCCACGTTTTGATTGGATTATTTGGTGTCTTGGCATTTAATTTCTTGAGTTCTTTATAAATTTTGTATATTAGACCTCTGTCTGATGTAACTTTGGTAAAGATCTTTTCCTAATCTGTAGGTTGCTGTTTTATTCTAATGACAGTGTCCTTTTCCTTACAGAATCTTTTCAGTTTCATTAGGTTCCATTTATTGATTGTTGGTCTTAGAGCCTGAGCTATTGGTGTTCTGTTCAGGAAGTTGTCACCTGTACCAATGAATTCAAGGCTTTTCCCCACTTTCTCTTCTATTAGATTTAGTGTATCAAGTTTTGTATTGAGGGCATGCAATCTTGCACAACCACTTTGGAAATGCAATTTGCAGCCAAATGGATGGAACTAGAGAAGCTCATCCTGAGTGAGCTAACCCAGACTCAAAAGGATGCACATGGCATCTATTCACTTATAGTAGGATTTTAGCTATATAGTACAGGATATCTGTACTACAACCAACACACCAAAGGGAACATGGACATAGACTTTTTTTCCTTTTTTTTTTTGTTGTTTGTTTTTGTTGGTTTGTTTGTTTGTTGGCCTGTTTTTTTTTAGTTTTCCCTCCCTAGCAATGAGACACTTTTCACTGGTGGTACTGCCTTGTAGGCCCCCAACATGTGAAGAGGCTCTTGGCTCTCATATGACTTCTGAACTGGGGCAAGGGACTGTTATGTACGTACACTCCACTCCGGAGGAGCAAGATGGAAGGGTTAGGGGGTAGAGGATAGGAGGGTGGGGCTGGGAAGGGGGGAAAGAGGACAATATGATGGAGATGTAACCTGAAGCAACAAATAAATACATTTATTAATAAAAAAAGGAAATCAATCTGGCTTTATCTTAGAAAATTTGGAATAGTTTTACCATACCACTCATGCTGAGTTTATGTGTGATCAGCTTGAACTTAAGTTTGTGCATGGTGACAAAATATGAGTCTATTTGTACTCTTTTATATGTTGAGATCCAGTTAGACCAGCACCATTTGTTGAAAATGTTTTCCTTTTTACATTGTATGGTTTTGGCCTCTTTGTCAAAAAATTAAGTGTCTGTATGCATGTGGGTTTATTTCTGTATCTTTGATTCAATTTGATTGATCAACTGGACAGTTTCTATGCCTGTACCATGCTGATTTTATTACTATTGCTCTGTAGTAGTTATCAGGAATGGTGATACCTCCAGAGGTTCTTTTATTGTACAAGATTGACTTAGCCTCTCTGGGTATTTTGTTTTTCCACATGAAATTAAGAATTGTTCTTTCAAAGTCTGTAAAGAATTTGTTGGTATTTTGATAGGAATTCCATTGAATCTGTATATTGCTTTTGGTAGAATGACTATTATTTTATGTTAATCCTACCTATGCATAAACATGGGAGATCTTTCCATCTTCTGATATCTTCTCCAATTTCTTTCTTCAGATAGTTGAAATGCTTGTTGTACAGGTCTTTCACTTGCTTGGTCAAAGAAACCCCCAGGTATTTTATATTATTTATGGCTATTGTGAAGTGTATTGTTTCCCTAATTTCTTCCTTGGCCCATTTTTCTTTTGTCTAAAGAAGGGCGACAGATTTTGTAGAATTATTTTTGCATTCAGCCACCTTTCTGAAGGAGTTTGTCAGTTTTAGTAGTTCTTTGATGGAATTTTTGGGGTCACTTATGTATACCATCATATCATCTTCAATTAGGGACATTTGACTTCTTCCTTTCCAAATTTTATACCCTTGATTTCCTTAGTAGTCTCATTGCTCTAGCTAGAACCTCAAGTGCTATGTTGAAGAGATATGGAGAGAGTGGAAAACCTTGCCTTGTCCTTGATTTTAGTGGAAATGTTTTCAGTTTCTCTCCATTTAATTCCATGTTGGCTACTGACTTGCTGTATATTGACTTTATTATGTTTAGGTACGGTCCTTGTGTGGCTGATCTCTCCAAAACTTTTAACATGAAGGGGTGTTGGCTTTTGTCAAATGCTTTCTCAGTATCCAATGAGATAATCATGTGGTTTGTTTTCTTTCAATTTTTTTTATGTGGTGGATTATGCTGATGTATTTTCATATGTTGAACACCCCTGCATTCCTGGTATGATGCCTACTTGATCATGGTGTATGATACTTTTAATATGTTCTTGGATTCAGTTTACAAGTATTTTATTGAGCATTTTTGTATCTATGTTTATAAGGGAGATTAGTCTGGAGTTGGAAGAGTTTGAAGAATATTAATATTAGCTCTTCTTTGAAGTTCTGGTAGAATTCTATGCTGAAACGATCTGGCCCTGGGCATTTTTGGTTGGGAGATTTTAATGACTGCTTCTATTTCTTTAGGGATATATATATATATATATATATATATATATATATATATATTTATAGTAGAATGACCATTTTTATGTTAATTTTACCTATCCATGAGCATGGGAGATTTTTCCATCTTCTGATATCTTCTTCAGATACTTTAAGGGTTATATATAAAATAGGACTGTTTAATTTTTATATTTGATCTTCATTTAATATTTTTATGTAAAGTCTATCTATCTTCTATAGGGCTGTATTTGTGGATAGATAATGTTTGAATTTAGTTTTGTCATGAAATATCTTGTTTTTACCATCTATGTTGATTGACAATTATGCTGGCTATAGTATCTGGGCTGGCATCTCTGTTCTTTTAGTGTCTGTAAGACATCTGTACAGGCTTTTCTGACTTTTGGGGTCTCTGATGAGAAGTCAGGTGTGATTCTGATAGGTCTGCCATTATATGTTACTTGGCCCTTTTCCCTGGCAGCTTTTAATAATCTTTTTTTGTGCTACATATTGAGGGTTTTGACTATTATGTGGTGAAAGGACAATATAATCTATTGGGTTTCTGTAGGCTTCTTGTATGGTTACAGGAATCCCATTCTTTAGCTTTGGGAAATTTTCTTCTATGATTTTATTGAACCTGTTTTCTGGGCCTTGGATCTGGGGCCTTCTCTTTCTTTTATTTCTATTATTCTAAAGTTTAGACTTTTCATAGTGTCCTTGATTTCCTGAACGTTTTGTGTCAGAACTTTTATTGGATTTCACAATTTTATTGAAAGATGTATCAGTTTCCTCATTTTTATCTTCTGTGCCTGAGATTCTTTTTTTCATCTCCTGTATTCTGTTGGTGAAGCCTGAGTTTGTGATTCTTTTTCTTTTGCCTAGGTTTTCCAGTTCCATCGCTATCTCAGCTGTGTTTTCTTTATTGGTTCAAGTACTTTTTTCATGTTTTGAAACATTTTATTCTTTTCCCTCTCCGGATTAACTATATTTTGCATTTCTCTAAGGGTTTTATTAATTTCCATCACCTGTTTTCCTTTTTTTTCCTTGTTCTTTGAGAAATTTGTTTTCCCTTTTAAAACTTCTATTATTTTCATACACATACGATTAAGGTCATTTTCTTGTGATTCAGTTGTATTAGGATTTCCTGGGCTTTCTCTAGCATTATAGGTAGGTTCTGAATATATCAGATTGCCGGGTTTTTGTTTGTTTGTTTTGTTTTCCTGACGGTATTCTTATGGTGGCCTTTCGTCATCTATTTGTTCCTGGTATTGTCTGGCTGTTCCTCATGCCCACTGGCCTTGGTGCACCAGGAAGGCCTATGTTTCAGTGACTGGCTGGTCCTGTGAACCAGATGCCAACCTCTGGATGATGTATTGGTCCCTATTTGGCCTGAAAACTGGGGGGAGGATCTCTCAAAAAGGCAGGTTGAGCTGAGTTGTGGGACAGAGGCTGGATCTGTGTATCACTGAAGCCTGGGTTCCCTCTTTGTTGACACTGTTGTTTTGGGTTCAGTAGCTGAGTCTTTCAGTAGTTATTGAGCTCCACTGGAACTGTGGTCTGGGACCATAAGTTGTCCGGGCTGGGAGCTCCAACCTAGATGGAGGCCAGAGTCGGTAGCCCTGTGGTTGGCTGTTGCAGAAGCTTGGGTTCTCAGATGGGTAACCAGTCCCAGCTTTCATTGGGCAAACTCTGGTCTAGGCTATGTTTGCAGTCAGCACGGCTTCCAATCACTCCACTTTGACAGGTTTTTTGTTCCTGGATACTCAGATATTGTACACACTGAGTACCACCCTGTTGGGAAGTCTAGTAAGAAATGATCTGTGTGGTCCCCTGTTCTGACCATTTTTCCAGGGAAGGCAGGCAGGTCTGTCGACCTCCAACTGGAGCCATGGGCTGGAACCACACATGGCTTGGCCTGGAGATCCTCTCTGGAAGGGTGACAGAGCCAGCTGTTCCTGTTCATAACACTGTGCTGTTTAGCATGATGACTCACCTCAGCGTTCACTGTGGGGCTTCATATGCAGTCTGAGTATCATGTTCAGTTGTGGGGCCTTACCTTTGCTCCACAGTGTCTAATCTCTGCCACCCCCAACTCAGATACCGTGCACACTGGATGGCACCATCTTTGAATTGCCTTAGGATTTCCGTCTTTTATCAGAGTGAGTCTTTTCAGCATCCTTGATAATCTCTTGTCCTCTTTTCCAATTTTACTCCATTATTGCCTCCCTTGCTCATCCCCATTGGTTCATTGATTTCATTTAGATATTATAATGATGCTTTGCATACTACAAAAATAAGCTTCCCATACACATGAGTGATCACATTAACGAGTAAAAAAATGTGAAATTAGCTTTTAAAATAGTGTTCTATTAAGCATATGAAAACTTATTCATGATATGAGTTCTAATAAAAACTCTTAAGATGCAGCTTTTGGAAGCAATGACAACTTCACTGTTGCATTCTGACCACAGGAGCATACTGTCCCACACATGCTGAGTCCATCCACATCTGGAGACAGTGTCTGTCATATGCGTGTGTCTGAACTACTTATTCAGTGCTGGCTTGGCTTCCCTTAGACTGACTTGAGAATCAACATTCTCTATCAAATATGATTTTTACCTTTATTCAATTGCTGTTACATTATTCAACTTTGAGTAAATTATTGCTAACACTGAGAATTCTATAACTCTGTTCTCCAGTAATAAAATAGGCCATGGTCCAGAGAATATATACTATGGATTTGCTGTTAGATTTCACTGACTGCAGCCTGATTTTGGAAGAGAAATTATGATGTTAAGCTTGTCATGGTGTCATTTAGAATAATTTACCCTTATTTTAAATTCATGGAATTTAAAGCACTATAGTCAATGGATTTAATAAATGCTCAGCTTTAAAGAATGTTTCATAGAGTTTTCAAATTAATACCATGAAGCAGAGAGGATTAGAGTAACTCTTTCTCCATTTGTTATTAAGTATTTCTAGTTACTGGTAGTTATACTGACCTTTCTGACAGGAATGTGGAAGAGAAATATTTTATTAATGATCAAGGAACACTTTCAAAATGTAAAGTGCCACATAAATGCTAAATTACTCCTGACATAAGGAACTAGACAATGCCTGCTGTCCTGACAATAAAAGCCAGCGTATAAGATTGCTTATGGAAAGTTGTAATTATTTAATGTCTGTTGCTTCTGTGTTTTGCAACAATTAAAGCTGGTTGTTTACTATTAGTAAAATACAGCAGCCACTGATGCCTTCCTGTTTCATTACATTAATAAATAAGGGTGAAATGTTGTTTAAAATTTTTTTTTAAAAAAGAATAAAAATTTTTTTTTTTAAAAAGAATAAAAATAGCCGGGCGGTGGTGGCGCACGCCTTTAATCCCAGCACTTGGGAGGCAGAGGCAGGCGGATCTTTGTGAGTTCGAGGCCAGCCTGGTCTACAAAGCGAGTCCAGGACAGCCAGAGATATTCAGAGAAACCCTGTCTCGAAAAACCAAAAAAAAAAAAAAAAAAAAAAGAATAAAAATCCACTAGTGTTAGGAAGTTGAATATTGTAAAATTTAAGATAGGAAACAATTATGCAAAATATCATCATATTAAGAGGCCCAGACTTCCAATGAAGTGGTTACATGATTAAGAAGATGATGAATCAAGAGAAAGAATTATAATTTAATAGGGCTTAAACACAAAATCTTTATTTTACAGAAACAGAAGCTACAAATATACACAAAAGAATAAAATCACAACAGAAGAGAAAAGATTTACATGACTATACTTGGATGAAGGACCTTGCAGGAAAAGTGGTCTCAAACTAATTATCATAAAGAATTTCATTAAGGTTGAGTAGAGTCAAGTCTCAATACCAATGAGAGACTGCTCCAAATGCAGTGTATATTTGGAGCATCCCCAAGAATTACCAATTGCAATGATGATTCATAAAAATAAATTCTCTATCTAGATAGGTTGCCCAGAGACAAAGGAGTCTCATCATTGGGAAAGAGAAGTCTGTATGATGTGAATGTGTATGTGTGAATGACAGAGATAGTAAAATATTTCAGTTCATATAGTGAAGAACAATAAATATGCCTAGCTGTAGGTAGTCCCACACATGAGTCACTCCTCTTTTTGAGTCTTTATAAGATTTAAAAATTTGACCCATTCAAAAGGCAATCCATATGAACCAGTACAACACATGCACAGTACCTCTGATAAGAGTCTAAGAAACAATTTACAAAGACACAGATGGACTTAAGCCAAATAAAAAGTACATCAATTAGAAACTTCCTCCTAAAGGTAACTATCAAGGGAATTAAATGATGAAACAGTTTGCAAGAAAAAAGGAAAAAAAATCACCAAAATAATGATAGATGATATGAGGAAAAAATAGAAACAGAGTCTTACTTTATAGGCCACATGATATTTAACTAGAACTGTCTCCCCTCTGTTTTCCAAGAGGGGGAATGAGCTCTGAAGACACATGCACTAGTTGAGAAATTTTGAATTGAATAAAAACTTTTCTGTAACAATATGATGAATATTAACCAAATGACCAAAACTTCAGGATTAGAAAATAAACTTAGTAAATGCCCTGGAATTTAGATAACCTAATATGACAGGAAAAATAAAGCACAAAAACTGGTCACAGGGAAACGTAACAAAATGCTGAAGAGTTTTAGAAGATGGAGTGTGAAAAGATGAAAATTAAGGTATTGAAAGAAAAATTTCTAGAACTGTACAAAATTATGGAAATCAATAATATGAAACTCAAAGTAGAAAAAAACAAAAAATCATAAGTATGTAAAAATGGTGTGTTAAAAGGGTATGTAAAATACACCTATGGGCAATATTGCCAAATTTTTCCATAATAAAGAAGTGGGAAAATGTGTGCTTAATTAGAAAGATATGTTCAGCAGAGAGTCACAGGACTATAATTAGCAATATTTTGTGTGTCAGGGAATACCTAGTGTCCCGCTGTAGAGAGCTGCGACATGCCACACCCTAAAGATGACGCCGGTTTCCGCCTTCCACCAGCCCGATGGTGAGCGCTCTAGGTGGTAAACAAGTCCATATTTGGCTAAGACCGCTGATCTGGCTTGCTTCCACATACGTGGGCCTCTAAGATAGCACCACGTGGCTTTGCTTGATTGGCTGTTCATATAGTATTTAGCCTGTGGGTTGGGTCTGCCCAATCCATTCGGAAGACTGTTTTCAAGGGACCTGAATAAACTGCTTGAGAAGAGCTTTTGCGAGTTGCGTCGTTCTTGCTGTTCGAGGTCGATGCGACAAGTGGTGGCCCGTACGGGGAACCAGAAAAGACTCAGAACTCCTGCAGTCAGAGGCAGTGCACTGGTAAGTCCCTGGGATAAATTGGGACAATAAAGTTTTGCGGAAATTGCGAACTAAAGGTAAAGTTTCGTGGGAAACTGCGAACCGAAAGTAAATTTTTAATCATGGGATCATCTCAGTCACATCCAATTTTTCTGGCTCTTCAGGAGCTACTTTTAGCTAGGAATTTGAAACTTAAGAAGTCAACCCTAGAGAGATTTTTGAATGAATGCGACTCTGTGGCTCTGTGGTTTGCGGTGTCCGGAAATCTTACAGTATCCTGCTGGGACAAATTAGGCAGGGACTTGGATTTTGCTTGGGAGCAAGGTACTCTGAAGCATGGAGTAAGACCGGTTTGGAAGATGGTGAGGAGTTGTTTAGAAGATCAGAGATGTTGTAAAGCAGTCAAGGAGGGAGAATCAGCCTTGGGACTGCTGCAAGGGGAAAGATTTGAGCAGGCAGACAGTGAAAAGGGAAGCAAAAAGAAGGTCCCTCTCTATCCCAATCTTAGAGATTTTAGAGATCTTGAGGACTCAGAGGGCACGGATTCTGAAGGGGAGCTACATGCTCTAATAGAACAGTTGGAGAGGACTGCTATTAGAAAAAGGGAGCAGTCGGTGTAAGTGAAGCCGTTGCTGCGGCGCCTTCAACTCCCCCTCCATACCCAGAAGCCGTTCAGATAGATCAGCCTGTTCAGTCCCTGAAAGTAGGGAGATCTTTCTGCCCGGGGGTGTGGACACAAGTAAGAACAGAATTACAGTTTGCCTATTCGGTATACCAAGACCCACAAGGGAACAGGTACGAGGAACCGCTTGATTTTAAAGTAATTAAATCCCTTGCAGAGTCGGTTCATAACTACGGCATTACCGCGTCTTTTACATTGGCTCAAGTAGAAGCATTAAGCAGACATTGTATGACCCCAAGTGATTGGAGTGGCCTGGCCTGTGCCTGCTTAAGTCCAGGGCAATACTTAGACTGGAAAGCTTTCTTGATTGAGTATGCCACTGAGCAAGCAGCCATTAATCAGAGAAATGGAAATCCAGCCTGGAATAGAGATATGCTGCTTGGGCAGGGGAGATTTGCCAACCAGCAGACAGGATATCCCAATCAGGTTTATGAACAAATAAACCAGACAGCTATCAAGGCTTGGAAATCCCTTCCTAACAAAGGGGAGGTGAGTGGGAACTTAACTAAGATTCTACAGGGCCCCATGGAGCCCTTTTCAGACTTTGTAGCATGATTAGTGGAAGTGGCAGGGAAGATTTTTGGTGACCCGGATGCTGCTATGCCACTAATAAAACAGTTGGTCTATGAGCAATGCACCAAAGAGTGTAGAGCCGCTATCACCCCTTACAAGAACAAAGGGCTGGAATCCTGGATGAAAGTGTGTAGAGAACTTGGAGGGCCGTTAACTAATGCTGGTCTTGCTGCCGCGGTAGTACAGTTGACAAGAAAAGGTGGAGGAAGTCCAGGAGTTTGTTTTAAGTGCGGCAAGATGGGACACTTTAAAAGACAATGCCCCAAGGGAAGGAGTACAGAAAGTACAGGAAGTGCACAACGCCCCAGGCAGCCCAGGTTATGCCCAAAATGTAAGAAAGGGAAGCACTGGGCTAATGAATGCCGTTCAGTGACAGACATCCATGGCCAGCCTTTGACTGAAGGTTATGGTGGCGCTCATCCAAAAAACGGACAGCAGGGCCCCGTGACCCAGGGCCCACAAATATATGGGGCAGTAGAGAATCAGGACAAAGAACAGAATCAAGAGAGATGGCCAACCATCCGCCATCCAAGAGACCGCGGAGAGCCACTGCAGGCTCAGCAGGATTGGACCTCTGCTCCACCACTAGACTCGTATTAATGCCCCAAATGGGGGTCCAGTTAATTGAAACAGATTTTAAAGGACCCCTTGAACCTGGTACAGTTGGTTTGCTGTTAGGCAGGTCATCATCAGGCTTGAGAGGACTTATTGTCCATCCTGGGGTTACAGATCCAGATTATACAGGAGTGGTTTAGATCATGGTAGCCTCCCCCTGTGGTATAACAGCTATCTCTCCTGGAGATAGAATTGCTCAGTTGGTCATTTTGCCAAGCTTACATGATCGCTATGTGGCAAGGGATCGAGAGAAAGGAAAAGATGGTTTTGGGTCCACGGGCACAGATCTGACTTTTCTCTCCTTGGATTTGGACCAACGCCTCGTCTTGGAGTTAAAAGTTGATGGTAAAAGGATCCTGGGCCTTTTGGATACTGGGGCTGATAGGAGTATCATAGCAAAGAAAGACTGGCCTTCAGGTTGGCCCGTACAAGCCTCTTCTCAAACACTTCAAGGCCTGGGTTATGCTAAGACTCCAGATATGAGTGCAAGATTATTAAAGTGGCAGGACCAAGAAGGCCACTCAGGAGAAATGAAGCCATATGTACTTGAGCTCCCTATCTCCCTTTGGGGAAGAGACCTTTTAAAGGATATGGGATTTAAATTAAGTAATGACTATGCTGATTCAGCCCAACGTATGATGCAAGATAAGGGATATGCTCCAGGCTTTAGAATAGGAAAATATTTGCAGGGGCGGAAGAGTCCCATATCTATGCAGCAAAGACAAAAGAGACAGGGCCTGGGTTTTTCCTAGGGGCCACTGAGGAGGGCATTCCCATAACTTGGAAGACAGAGGACCCAGTATGGGTTCCTCAGTGGCCACTCTCCTCTGTAAAATTGAATGCAGCCAAAGAGTTAACAGATGAACAGATGTCTTTAAAGCATATAAAGCCATATGTATCTCCCTGGAATACACCTATCTTTGTCATTAAAAAGAAATCTGGAAAATGGAGATTGTTTCCTGACCTGCGTGCCATAAATCAACAAATGCAGATCATGGGCCCAGTGCAATGCGGCTTGCCGCTTTTATCATCTTTGCCAGCCTCATGGCCCATAATAGTTATAGATATAAGGGATTTTTTTTTCTCCATCCCTTTGTGTGCCAAAGATAGTGAGAGATTTGCATTTACTGTTCCATCCTGTAACCATGAAGAACCTCATCTGTAACCGAACTTTTAAGTTATTATTTAACATTTATTTATTACTAAATTCACTTATAACAAACACCAACAATTTCTTAACTATTAATCCTATAAATTCCTACAACCCCTTTAACCTATCCACTAAACCTATTGATAATTATAACAACTATTTTCATAACCTTTTAGAATGATACAGTCTCTGGGGCAGGTCCTCAGTCATCAGGAATACAGTCTTTGTTGTAGATTCTTTAACGCACTTAGCAGTCCTTCTTCTGGATCTCTCAGATGCAGGTTCGTCAGGGTAGTTGGTTATTGCAGTCTCACCTTAAATAAGGCTTCATGCTTTCTTCTCTGTGGGAGACCCCAGCCGTCTGCAGGCCAACTTACTTCTTTTGAATCAGGAACTCAGCTGCTCTGCCTCAGTCCTTAAAGCCAGGCACCGTTTCCTTTAGGCCACTGTTTGGACAGATCAAACCCCTCTAGGCAAAAGCTGAGCCACAGGGTCCAGTCCTTGGCCTTTTGGTGTCTTGCTCAGGCTTTCTTTGCTCACCGGCTTCTTTCTGCTTCAGGGAGAGAGCTGGCCATCAATGGCCAGCCCTTTTTTCAGCAGGACTCTTGGAGCTCTCTAGCATCAGGGGCCTCTTCTCTTCTCGGCTCCACGCACTGTCCTCAAATAGGAGGAACTCTGTTTCAGCTTAATTTGTGCTCCGCCCACTTAGCAGCTGAAAACAATGTCAGGCCAGATATTTTGTTTCTTCAATTCTATTGAGTCTTTCCTGTTTTCCTGACTTCAAACTTGTTTTTCAGTCTATTGAGTCTTTCCTGTTCTTGCTGACTTCATGCTGATAATGCTCTTCAGGCCCCGAATTAAGAGACAGTATCAGAAACTCCTATATATTTTCCAAATCTAATTTATCTAACCCCTATATATCCCCCTTCTAGTAAAATAAAAAATAATATCTACATATACAATGTAAATAAATTGTCTATGTACAATACATAAACTATAACTTTAAATTTTTATCAATATACATTAAAGCAAGTGTTAAAATAACCTTAAACTTCTCACAATACATAGTTGTATTTACTTCTTTTGACAAAAGATATTAAAGCAAACAAAACATTTTAAATTCTTATCAATAAACTTACTTTCTATTACATACAAAACATTTTTAAACTTGCATCAATAAACAGAATCTTAAATTTCTACCAATATAACAAAATAATCTTAAGCTTTTAATAATAAAAGAGACAAAAAAATAGAATGAGGGAAAAAAGAAAATCCTCAAATCCAATTCACAACACATAACATATATCCATTCATTAAACTTCCAACCCATCTTTTGGGAATGGAGTGTAAATATTTTCGGGTACCCTTCAAAAATTGAGATATTGGCCAATTCTTGGGAAAGTTACCTATAACTTTTATTGTCCAGTCTCTGTAAGATCGATCATTTTTTGGACTAGCGCTTTTAAAAATGATTTGCATGCAAAGTTTTTAAGAAAACAGTGATTGAAGCAGTATGTTAGGTTGAATCTTCTGGCCCATTTCTCTTGTTGTTATTGTCATTCAGTCCTTGGCTCTGAAAATAAATTTTTGCTCTAAATTTGAGCAAATGGAAGGCATAGAACAACTTTGTAAGTCCATTTTAAGGCATAAACTCTGTCCATCTTGGATAAAAGATTGGAATATCATTAACACCATAAAGTTAATAAAATATTCTTACCATGCGAAGATATTCATATTTCAGCTAATGGGAGGTTCTCCCTGGTCAGATCTAATCTTTATAAGTTTTGTTGGTAACCACATTTTTTCATTCCCTGTAGACACATAGGCATAACCACGTCCCCATCTTAAAACCATTGCAGGTTTCCACTCTATAGTTAACATATCCTTATAATATATTGGTTGATTTAATTCCTCAGTTTTTTGTATAACCCAATGTCTCTCAGCTGCAGTGGTACCCTTTTCACCAACATTTAGGAAATTCAAAGTTAGCAATGCATTGTGTACTCTATCCCTGGGATTCTTTAATTCCCCCTTTTGTTTAAAAGGCATCTCTTTTAAGGTACGATTAGCTCTTTCTACAATTGCTTGTCCTGTAGGATTGTGTGGTATACCAGTAACATGTTTTATATTATAATATGCAAAGAATTGCTTCATCTTATTAGATACATATGCAGGAGCATTATCAGTCTTAATTTGTGCAGGTACACCCATAAATGCCATTATTTCTAACAAATGTGCAATAACACAATCAGCTTTTTCAGAACTTAAAGCAGTTGCCCATTGAAACCCTGAGTATGTATCAATGGTATAATGTACGTACCTTTGTTTTCCAAATTCTGCAAAGTGAAAAACATCCATTTGCCAAATTTCATTCTTTTTAGTACCTCTAGGGTTACTACCAGCAGGTAATGGAATTTGGTTATACAGAGAACACGTAGGACATTTTTTAATTATTTCCCTGGCTATTGCCAGGTAATAAAGAATTTTTTCTTTAAACCTGAACTGTTAACATGATGTTTCTGATGAAATTTTGATGCTTCCAACACATTTCCTATGAGTAACTGGTCAATTTCCTCATTTCCTTGTGCCAGTGGACCTGGCAACCCTGTATGGGATCGAATATGGGTTATATATAATGGATTATTTCTATCTCTGATGACCTGTTGCAATTGTATAAATAAAGAAGTTAATTCTGTGTTATCGGGAATAAATTCAGCAGTTTCTATGTACAACACAACTCTTTCTGCATATAGAGAATCTGTAATTATGTTAAGAGACTCTGGAAAATCTAATAACACCATAAGGATTGCATACAATTCTGCTTTTTGAACTGAGGTATATGGACTTTTGATTACCTTGCTGATTTTGTCTGTCTTATAACCTGCCATTCCCATCTTGTTAGCATCAGTATAGAAGGTTGGTGAATCAGGAATTGGTGTTCCCTTTACAATACGAGGAAGAATCCAAGTAGTTCTTTTTATAAATTGTATACGTTTGCTTTTTGGAAATTTGTTATTAATTTCTCCCAAATAATTACTGCAAGCTCTTTGCCAATCTTCATTGATTACCCACAATGACATAATCTCAGCATTCGTAAGAGGCATTACTATTTCAGCCGGGTCCATTCCTGATAATTGACGTAGTCTTATTCTACCTTTTACAATTAATTCAGATATCTTTTCTATGTATGTCTTTAATTTTTTACTTTGTTTTTGTGGTAAGAAAATCCATTCCATAATACTATCTTCCCGTTGCATAATAAGCCCTGTAGGAGAATGAGTTGATGGTAAAATGACCAAAATACAATCAAGTTGGGGATCAATTCGATCTATGTATGCATCTTGCAATCTTTGTTATACCAACATTAATTCCTTTTTTGCCTTAGCAGTTAAACATCTTGGACTGTTTATATTTGAATCCCCTTGTAATGTTTGAAACAAATTACTTAACTCATGAGTACTTAAACCAAGGGTGGGCCTTAGCCAATTTATATCTCCCATTAATTTTTGGGAATCATTAAGAGTTTTCAATTGGTTTCTACGGATTTGTACCTTTTGCGATCTTATTCTCTGTTGACTTATTTTATAACCCAAATAGTTGATTGAATCTCCTCTTTGTATTTTTTCAGGAGCAATTTTTAACCCCCATAGTGGTAGAATTCTTTGCATTTCCTTAAATAAGTTCTCTAAAACAACTACATCAGAATCAGCCAACAAAATATCATCCATATAATGATAGATAATAGATCGAGGAAACTGCTTACGCATTATTTCTAATGGTTTTTGTACAAAATATTGACACAGAGTTGGACTGTTCAACATTCCCTGTGGAAGTACATTCCAACAATACCTCTTGATTGGCCTACTGTTATTAAGAGTAGGTACAGAGAAGGCAAACCTTTCCCTATCATTCTTATGCAATGGAATTAAGAAAAAGCAGTCTTTTAAATCAATTACTATTAAAGGCCATGACTTTGGTAACAGAGAAGGTAAAGGCATACCAGGCTGCAAAGGACCCATAGGTTGAATTACTCTATTCACAGCTCTTAAATCTGTTACCATTCTCCATTTACCTGATTTCTTTTTTACCACAAACACAGGAGAATTCCATGGGCTGGTAGACTCTTCTATTTGACGAGCCTCCAGCTGTTCTTTTACCAATTGCTCAAGAGCCTCCAATTTTTCCTTTGTTATGGGCCACTGCTCTTGCCACACTGGTTTATTTGATAGCCATTTCAAGGGTAGGGCTATTGGAATTTCAGCAGTGGCCCCTAGTATAAATTTGGAAACTCGATACCTGGGGTGTCCTGTGTTTGGAAACTAAATATAGCTTGCAGTTGTTGAGTACTCACATCAATACCTTCCTCAAAAGTATCTATAATCTCAATGTCTGGGGTGTCCTGTGTTTGGACACTAGACATTGCTTGCAATTGTTGTTGAGTATGCATATCAATACCTTCCTCAAAAGCATCCATCATTTCATCATTTGTTATTTCTGGCATTGTAGGAATATTAATTTGAGTACCCCATTGTTGTAAGAGATCCCTTCCCCATAAATTTATGGGTACATCAGCCACATAAGGTCTCAACTTCCCTGTTTGCCCTTCTGGTCCCACACAGTTAAGCCATGGTACACTTTGTTTTACATGTGATAATTTACCAATTCCTATAAAATGTGTAGGAACCCTTTGAAGTGGCCAGTTTGAATTCCAAGACTCATGTGAGAGGACTGTGACATCTGCTCCTGTGTCAAGCAATCCTTCTATTTCAATACCATTCACTTGTATTTTTAATTTTGGTCTCGTATCACTCACCATTGTTTGCCAATACACACGTTTTCCACTATTTTCGACTGCTCCTGTTCTGTCTATTGGAACAAACTTGCCCTTGGTGTAAGGAAACAGCAGCAGTTGGGCAATTTTGTCCCCTGCATTGTCATCTCTTTCCATATGGATGTCATAATTTTAATTTCTTCCTTGAAGTCTCCATCTATAATACCTGGATGAATATAGAATCCTTGACAAGTTAACCCATTTTTTTCCAAATATTAATCCTATTGTCCCTGATGGTAAAGGACCATAG
This sequence comes from Lophiomys imhausi, assembly GCA_907164525.1. Taxonomy (NCBI): domain Eukaryota; kingdom Metazoa; phylum Chordata; class Mammalia; order Rodentia; family Muridae; genus Lophiomys; species Lophiomys imhausi. Next base: position 11,936,110 of record CAJQZJ010031536.1, read on the forward strand.
ATACCAGTGGTTAACATATAACATTCATCTGTTTTGGATAATGTTTTAGATTGATCTGTGGTCAAATCTAAAACTGTAGTACCTTCAGTAGCCTGTAAAAGATCAGCAATAGTTAATTTTGTTCTTCCTGCCTGTTTGTTTCCCTCTGGTTGGATGATGGATGACGGTTCACATTGTTTTGGGGGGCCTGAACCGGTAGGCCCCTCCCCTCGTTTCCCGGCAAGGGATTACCTCTGACATCCGTTTTAGCTCTACAATCCCGGGACCAGTGTTTACCTTTTCCACAACGAGTACAAAATCCTGGAGGCCTTAACCTTCTATTGCCATTAGAAGCTGTTCGTTCCCTTCTATGACCATGTTCACCATTAAAAGCCATTCATTCCCTTCTATGACCATGTTCTGCAGAGTCCAGACACCTATCATTTCCAGTTCTGGAGGATTCAGCCTTACGATATCTTTGGAAATGACCAAGTTCACCATTTTTAAAGCACTCATTAAGACCCCTAGCAACTGCTTGTGCTATGACATTAGTCTGATGCTCTTGAAAACCAATATCAGCTGTTTCTCTTATCCATTCATCTACTGGGGCTCCTCGAGCTTTCAATGGCCTAATTGCCCTTTGACATTCAGCATTTGCATTTTCATATGCCAAGGCATTTATCAAGTCTTGTCTGGCATCAGGGTTATCTACATCTCTCTCCACAGCTGAAGTCAATCTCCCTAAAAAGTCTGAGAAGGTTTCCTGAGGACCTTGTATTATCTTGGTAAATGAAGTAAACCTTTTCCCAGCCTCAGCCACCATATCCCAGGCCCTCAGAGCTGCAACATGACATTGTTCGATGACAACATCTTCAAATTGAGTCTGTAACCGTATGTCAGCATAAGGTCCCTCACCAAGCATTTGGTGGGTTGTGACATTTATTCCCCTTGCCATATTTTGCTGTTCTAATTTTGTGGCTTCATGTCTCCACCATGACAACCATTGTAATTGCTGGCTACCTTCTAGCACAGCTGATATAAGTCCCTTCCAATCTTGGGGAATGACTCTATTTTGTAAAGCCCAATTATTTAGCATCTGTTTAACGAATGATGAGTGCATTCCGTAAGAGACAATAGACTCCTTAAATCTTTTTAAATCCAAAATGTCTATTGGACGCCATGTTAATTCCTGATTGAGCTGACCGTTATTATCACGCCTAATTTGAAACATAACTGGAAAAGATGATGGTGATTATGCAGTACCATGCAGCTCCTCTGGAGGCGCACTTGGTTCCACATTAGCACCATTACCTACCTGGTTTCCTACTGGCACATGGGGCAACTGTGGAGACCTAGCTAGAAAAGAACTTGCCATTTTCTCAGTTCCAGTCACCTGCCCTGCCAGAATTTTCTTAAGCTCCTCAATCTGCATTTCCATAATTTTTAATTGTGTAACAGACGTCTTCCTTATGACAAACCAATAAAATATAAAAAAGTAAACAGCATAAAACATTCGGTCTGATTGAAAAACAGTATAGAGGTCAGCAGTAAACATTGCCATATTCTCAACAACTGGAATCCTAGTTTCAAAATCTGCAGTTTTCTCTATAGTTTTGAAAATAAAATTACCCATAATGCCTTACCACGTTGAGCGCCACCTGTAACCGAACTTTTAAGTTATTATTTAACATTTATTTATTACTAA
>CAJQZJ010031536.1:11952793-11973800 GCA_907164525.1 Lophiomys imhausi
AGACTGTATCAGAAACTTAGGTATTCACTAAATCTATCTTATATTAATCTATCAGCCCCTTCAACCAGGAGTGGTGTCTCATGCCTTTAATCTCAGCAGTTTATGGGTAGAGGCAGGAGGATCTCTGTGAGTTCAAGGCCAGCCTGGTTTACAAAGAGAGTTCCAGGACAGCCAGGACTACACAGAAAAACCCTGTCTCAAAAAAAAAAGACAGAAAAGAAAAGAAAAAGAAAGACAGAAATTTATATTCATTGGAACTATAAAATCAAATAATTTTCTTTTAAATATAAATGCATATATATTCTTAGCAGCAAAGAAATGTCAATATAAGGAATATAAATATTCTTCTTTCACAGGGCTTAATCTTTCCTATAAGATGTGTTGGTCAAATGGCTATGTAATTGCATCATGGAGAATAATTAAAATACAAATGAATTTAATAGGTACAAATATATGATATATCTATAACTATATATACAGCTATACATATAGATATGTATCTACACATATACATAAATAATAGATAGATGATGGATAGACAGATATATATGTATTTGTGTGTGTTTTAAATAGGTTTTATTGTGAATACAATTATACATTATAACATTACTTTAACATTACTAATCTATTTCATTTTATAGGATATCTAACATTTTATTAGTAGGAGAATATGAACTTGATTGTATCAAAACAGAAAAAAATGCTTATATTTTGTGTTTTCATTTTCTATATTTTCTAACATTATTTTCATTAAATCTTTATATTTATATACAAAGACTGTTTACCTTGTACATTTCATATATATTATCAGCATTGAGAAAAGTCAAAGACTCTGCAGTGTGGTAATGCCCCATCAATACATGAATTCAATTTCCTAACCATAAGAAATGTGTGCTTCCTTATTATTATGCACACAGGCTGTGATAAAGAATGTGGAGGATTTAGTCTACATATGCCTGGACATAATTTGTAAGCTAATGCTGCTAACTTCTGAGTTTCTCTGTCCTTTCTATACAGGAAATAAAGTAAACCACATAATATGGTGAAAGGAAAGAATACTTAGGCCAAAATTCTCTTCCTTTACTCTTAAACACTAACACTGCTCTCAGGTGTCTTTTCAATCATTGTGCTATTGAGGAAAAAAAGTAGAAGTGATAAAACAAATGTAATAGTGCCATGGATTTATAGAGTCGGACACAGCTTTCATGCTTCTTTGTTTGTAAATGTTTGTGTGTGTGTGTGTGTGTGTGTGTGTATGTGTGTGTGTGTGGTGGTTGTTGTTGCTCAGTATATTTCATTTGAAACACTGTCTTTCTATGTTGTGAAGACTAGTCCCAAGCACAAGATGTCCTTCTTCCCTCCTCACAGGCATTGTAGTTGACGAGAATGAGTCATCATGTGCAAATCTGCTTTGCATTTTGTAAAATCAGCTTTGGTTCTTCTTTTTCTGGAAAGTTATTTTGCATTGTTCTGTTTGTTTTGTTTTGTTTTTAACAGTTCATCCAAATTATGGTGCTGGTTTGGAAGTCCTGACCAGGTCACATTTATGACTTGATAGAGGAATTTTGGAACCTCAAAGCCCACACCAATGGCATACTTCTTTCTACAAGGCCATTAGAATCTTTCTAATTCTTTCAAATACTGCCACTTCCTGGTGAATAAGCATTCAAATATATGAGCCTATGGGGGCCATTCTTATTCAAACCACCACAATTGCTCATATAATAGTAGCACTGAGTAAATTAGTAGCACGTTGCTTTTGTACATAAAATAATTCAAGAGAAAAATGTCTCCAAATTCAATGTAGTTACAATTTTTTAAAAAATGTCTGATATTTGTATGATTTAATAAGTGGGAATGGAGACCACATATGAGGACAGACAACTGTGTTAACTACCTGAACCTAATTAATTCAAAGTTCCTTTACTCACAGAGATATGTCTGTATTTTCTTTATCTGACATCTTACAAACTAAGGAAAATGTTTCTTCACAATATACAAAGTGAGTAAATAATGATTATTATGTTTTACTTTGAAAATATAAACCAAAGAAAGATGTAGAAGACAGTAGGTGCATCATAAATTTGAAGAGGAAAATCTAGGACAATAAATTTTAACAAATAAGTGTAAATTGAAGATTTTAAGCAATGATACCACTGAAGGAATATAATGGAATCAGATGCCAAAATCTTTTCAAGTAAATATGGATAGATCCTTAATGTCAGATGACCTTGAAATGTAATTTTATTTACCTGAGAAGGTAAAGAGGAACATATGTCAATGTTGAAGCAGCAAGTAAATGACAGTTTAATTACATGTCCTTGTGGATATTTTATGTTAACAAATCAAGAATATTTGATAAATAAGAAAAATAATAATCTTTAGTTCAAGTTAAAGTGGATTTTGAGTAAATAATTAAGAATATATGCCAATAAGGGACAGGTATAAACACATTGTACCTAGCATAATGTATATATTTGATAGTAGAAAGATATTTGGATATTTAAATATCTGATCCACTTGTCTATTGTTATAAATTGTAGTACAAAGTATAAATGGTTCCTGTTATAATCGTTTGGAGTGACAAATTCCCAAATGGAAATTCTACAACAGGAGTCAATCATAATAACTCTATTTGAGAGGAAGCTGGATGTAGGGTTAGTCTTAAAGCTGAATAGCTGACTACATAAAATAGTTCATTCAAATTTTTAAGGATTTATTCTGTCTTTGATTGAGATTTCAATGAGAGCTGTGCCCTGCACTCCTGTCAAATTTCCTCCCCATCTGTCTTGACATTGCAATGATGTGGTAGCTATGTCCTCAAGATGGTTCTCAAAGAGAAAGACAACAAAAACACTCTGGGCCCAACCATGGTGCAGCCTAATTTTCTCCATATACTTGAGTTAAATTGTTAGAATCTGCCCTTTAGGTGAAGAAACTCTTCTCTGAAAAGTTATAAAAAACAAACAACAAAAGCAAAATCCATGGTTGTCTAATTTTGTATATAATCATAACAATACAATCATGTCCCCACACTTAGCACAACTTATAGTTTTATTTTTTGTTTGTTTGTTTGTTTTATATTTGTTAGTATTTATTTATACTTGCAGGAAAATGTGGTAATCTAGTATTGTCCACTACTGATAAAAAAAAGACTTCTGGATCTTGAAACAATTCCATAACTCTTTATGATAATGATACTAGTGTCCCTGAACATTAGTTAAATAGAACATTAATTTATAACTGGAAAAATATGTGTCATACTGAAGTGAACATTATTAATATTGAAATATCTACATCACCATTGATCATTGAGTCCATCATGGGTTTGGAGAAAATACAATATTTAAATACCCAAACCTTTAAGTTATGCTTGAAATTCAACAACTTAATATATCCTGACTCTTTTAATTGCTAATATATATAATAGATTTTGTGAGACCTCTATATCCTGTTGTAAATGAAAATTTTTTGGGGGTATTTTATTGTAGTTTCTATTCTTTTTATCTATTAATTAATATCTTAAATAGAATTTATATAAATACATTCACAGAGGTAAATGAATAACTCACAGTTTCACAAGGTACAAGTAAGTATAAATGTGGGTCTTCACATTCATAGGCTATGGTCATTTCTAGGCAATGTATTTTAGGTTAGTTTTTTTTCCCCAAATTCATATTGTCATTACTTATTTTATAATTCTTCAGGAAATTATTTGACTCACACACCGAATTCATAGTCAAGTTCTGTCAATGATATATAGCAAGAATATAAGTTAAAACCTTGAATTTGGCCTGCCCTCATGATGTCCTGGCTGACAGCATTGAAATCATTAGTGGATACTGTCATTGGTAAACCTTCTCCATGTGTTTACTCTTTGAGTAGCATGTTTTCTACTTTAAGGCAGTGTAGTCAAGTTTCCAGGGAGCTGAACTAGGATTGTCTGTGTGAAATTACTGGAAGTCTTGTACTGACATGATTACAGTCCTGGTGTAGTGTATTACCATCTTGGAAAAATGACTAAATAAAATTTTATGATATTTCTTATTTTTCAGCAGAAAGAGAAATTCATTGCAAATTAAAAGTGTTTTTCTCAGCAACTTCCACACTTGACAAAAGTGCTGACAACGAGACACAGGGAAAATAAAAAAAACAACTGATAGAGAATTTTTAATTAAATTAGCATACCAATCTTCCCAAGCTCAATTATTGAATTGTCACCAGCTTTCTATGGGTACAACAGAGCAGCAGCTATAATCTTAAATAAAACAGAATGATGTAGTTTAAGTGCTTGACCTTTAAAATGCTTATCTGCCCATGTTTCCATGTATCTTATCTAAAAAACAACCAATAACCATTATAGGAGATCACAACTAAAAATAATGGAGAAATAAACAGATCATGAAGAACATGTGATACACTTGTGATGAAATTTCACTTGTTATGGCTATTGTTAATTAACAAATGATCTTATGTTATTTTAAAGATACTCAAAATTGTGATATAATGTTAATTAATGTTTAATCTATTAAAATATTGCAACATACTTAAATAATTGCAAAGCAGGAAGAACAGCACAAGAACAAGGTCCTTGAGTTGTATGCATTGCTGAAGCATAAATAATAAAATTAAGAACACTAAAGATTTCATAATGAAGACACAGCATTGTTTACAACATAAACACTCAAACTAAAGTAACAAAGAGGAGATAATTTATCATTTCTTCAATTTGAATTCTACATGTGGGAATCATGGAAGAAACTAAATGAGTGTTTCATACATGAAGAATAGTGAGACGATATTAGTATGAGTACAAAGAAACATACTTACATTTGGTGCTTAGTTTATTTCACTCACAATAAAGACAATTTGAAGAGAGCAATCAATTTGAGAATTTATGGCCCAATAAAGCATTTTTGACAATTTGAATATATTGTTGCAGAAGAACAGCATTAACATATGACTTCATCACTAAATTGTATTGTACAAAACCGGCTACAAAATATATACATATAACAAAAATATTTCATATACCACCATGACTTTGTGGCTATACTAATTTCACTTGAGTTCACTAAAGCACAAATAGATGGATCATCTTTGGATCATATTTTAAGGCAGTTCTGTCTTTTCTATTCTTTATGACCATTAACTTGATAGAGCCTTGAATTTTTTAAGTTTTTACATTATGAACAAAGAAAAATTATACAAAAATATTTAATTTATGTGTGTGCATGTGTGTCTATGTTTTAGTCAATAGTATTTAATTTATCAATGTAATTTTAAAAGCCAGATAAACATAAAATATTAAAAGGAAAACATAAATCTTTTTTTATAGTTCTTTTTTAATGAAAAATATTTTTATACAATATATTCTGATTATAGTTTTCCCTCTCTGAACTCCTTGCAGAGACTCGCTACCTCCTTACCCACCCAAATTCACACACTTTCTCTCATTAAACAGCAGTCATCCAAATAATGAAAACAACAACAATAATAATATAAAAATAAAAACAAATAAACATGAACAAGAGAAACAAATGACAGGGTACTTTTAAATAATTTATTAATAACTCTAAACACCTTCTAACCCACCGACCTGAGGCACAATAGAAATCACATAGACTTCCTAAGTCAGGTCCTTGGGGTAAGTTGTCAGCGGTCCAGCCATATCAGCATACACATGAACAGATGCAATCAGCCACAGGAACACATCAAACAGCAGAAAGGGAACACAGCTAACCAGGAACACCAACAAGGACAACTGAAGAAGCAGTGGTTTTCAGCCCCCAGTGGGGTCAACCTGGGCTCAGATCAACCTTGGTCTCGATCTTCAGCAAGTCTCGGTGGCAGCAAACTTCAGTATAGCATTGTCTGTGATCCTTCAAGGAGACGTAGTGATGAGAAGTGAAGAAAAGCCATGCCAAGCAAAAAAAACCCTCTGCGTTTCCAGGGCCTCTTCTTTATACCTGCACAAGGACATTCTCCAATTGGCCAACTTCGTGCCCTCTGCATAATGTACTTCCTGTTGACCAAGTTCACAAGCTCTCGTAGGAGTCTGTCCATCAAAGGATGTAAATATATTCCCCACTCAGGACAGTTTTCTGGCAGGCAAAACATCACAAGCGCTTTCATCAGTATGTTTTGTATGTCTCTTTCATGAGTCTGTTTTTCAGTGGTGTACAAAGCACCTCCACATCCCATATTTGAGACCAAAACAAACACCACATTCATTGAAAACAACTATGCCTCCAAAGAAATCTGAACCTCCACCACAAACAAATGAACAGGAAAGAAAAAGCAAAAAAAAAAAAACCCATATAGAAATCAACACATATTTTCACACGTAGAAATTCCTTTTAGAAATGATAATTTATAAGCAAAAGACATGTAGGTCAAAAAAAATTAAAGAATGCATAAATTTTAAAAATGCTCTGATAAAGCATTATAATTGAAAAAAATACAGAGTATTTGATCACATTGTGAACCCCAAGTTTGTGATTTGAAATATCTGATTCTAATTACTGGATAGCCCATCCTTTAATCCAGGAACTTTCTGTTTGCCATAAATAAATACTTGTGGTATGGATCTGTCCTAGTACACACATTTAATCCAAGAGCTTTCTGTACACAGAATTAAATAAAGCCAACCCTACGTCAAGATGCAGAGCAAGAAACCAGATGACAAGGATTAAGAGAAAGGAGGGACATTGTGCAATAGAGTATTTAAGACAATATGGAGAAGAGGCTATTTTTGTAACCAAATGTTTTTGTTTATAAACACTTATATTTATTGATACCTATAAAACACCATTTACAAACACCTAACTAACCCTATTTTAATTTCCTTGAAAGGATATTAATATTCTTAGTGTAGGTCCATGCAGGATAACTTGATTTACGGCAGTCCCATCAGGCAGTCCCTTTCAATCTTGGTGTCCATGGGGCCTAATATTGCCAGTTCACAAGGCCAATTTATTTCAACCCCAAAATTGTGACCAGTTTATAAAGTCAATCTGTTCCAACTTCCAAACTGAGGGCTGCTTGGGCTTCCAAACTCTGTTCACCTTGCTGGCCGTTGAGTCTAACCTTGCTCATTCACAAGGCCAGTTTATTATAAGTCAGTCTGGTCCAACTGTCAATCTGAGAGCAGCTCAGGTGGCTTCTAAATTGTGCTCACCTCGCTGGCTCACTATTCTGGCATTCTGGAGACCCAAGACAGATGCCTTTAAGGAACTCTCTATCAGTCCTGTTTTTCTTGCAACGGGCATCCTCTCACAGCTTGTCAAGTTTCTTATTTCAGCAACCATGTCCTCTCTCAGCTTATATGATTTCTTAACCACACCCCTTCAACAGGGTAGTTCTTAGCCACACTCCTTCAACACAACAGTTCACAGCTCAACTGCTCTCTGTCCATTTCAACAGGCCTAAGGGACACGTGTTGCTGGATTCCAAGCTGAACTATACATTAATTTACTAAAGCTGCCTAACTTCTACCACACTTTTTACCTTTGGGCTTTTAGATTTTTAGCTCTGGGCTTTTTCCTCTAGGGTTTACAGTGGAATAGGAAGATCAGCTGGGTACTTTCTCTGCCTCTCTGAGCTAGTAAGTTTTCAGCCCAGCACTAGCTCCTAAGTGTTCATTAGTAAATTCAGTGACTGGGGTATTTTAGTTTTTTTTTTTTTTTAAACAACAACAATAAAAAGAATCTCCAAAAAAACTAGCATAACCTTCATCCAAAAGGCTTTACCCAGCATCTGATGGAAACAAATGCAGAGACCCAGGGCCAAACGTTGGACATAGCTTGAGAAATCAGGTGGAAGATAGGAAGGAAGGATTGTAGTAACCAGAGTAGTCAAGAACACCACAAGAAAACCCTCAGAATTAGCAAACCAGGTTTATAGGTGCTCACAGAGACTGAATTGCGCACCATGGAGCCTGAGTGGGATGAATCGAGGCCCTCTGCACATATGTAACAATCAAGCAGTTTGGTCTTCATGTGGAACTCCTAATAGTAGTAGAAAGGACTGTCTCTGAATCTGTTGCCTGTCTTTGGGACACTCTTCCTCCTACTGATTTTTGTAGTCTAGCCTCAATAGGAGAAGATGTGCCTAGCCTTACTTCAACTTGATATCCTGGGAGGCCTCCTATTTCCTGAATAGAAAGGGAGAAGGAATGAATGTGAGGGGAAGGGAGGTCAGGAGGGGAAAAACTGGGAGGAGAGAAGGGAGGGGAAACTTCAGTCAGGATGTAAAATAAGTAAATTGAGGAAGGAATTAAAAAAAAACATAACACTGAGTTCACTTTGTGTGGGTACCTATTGTTCTCTTCCTTCTTGAGTTAACAAAATAAAACATGATTTGTATGGTGATATATTACACTTCTTCAATATGTGTTAATTCAATGTGAAATATTTATTATTAATTACCAGGAGGATATTCTGAATTTTGTACTGTAGGAATAGAAAATATTTGGACATATATGGGGACTAAGGGCAATCACAGGAGAATATTTGCTTAGCATGTGCAAACAGCACATAACCTGGGTATGGCAAGAGGATATTTGTTCCCAGTTCTCAGAGAGTAGTATATGGAGAGTCAAAAATCCAAAGCCATACTTGGCCACATAAAAACAGCAGTCTAGTTTGTCATGTTTTAAAACAAAAACAAAAACTTTGCTAACGTGGATGTTGGAAGTAATTGTGAGCTAAATGCCAAGTTATCCAATGAAGGTGAAGTAATGATGGAGATAGAGTGAGTTATTTCTGATGTTAGACAATTAGTTTCATTATTGCCAGCACTGCTTCTTGATCCAACTTGTAAGATTAATTTTTGAAAAGCTGAAGCGATGGCTGGAAGATGAAGAACACTCACTGCTCCTGCTGAGGATCCAGCTCAATTCATGTTACCCAAATTGCAGCTTAGAACCATCTAAAATTCTCCATTCTGAGGAATTAATGCCCTGTTCTGATCACCAGGAACACATGTGGGGCACATTCACACAGGCAGGCAAAACACTCATACATATAAAATAAATTAACCTGAAAAAAAATCTATTCCCTGAAACTTAAAAAAGTTTCAAAAACCCTTCAAATGATAGTTTAGAAAAGTTTTACTGAAAGATATTTACAAGCTTACTTGTCAGTAATTTTGCTGAATATTATTATGTATGGTGGAATTAAGGATCCAACATGATTACGAAGTTCAGAAATCTAAACATTGGGAAAGAAACTCATACATTTTACCTACCTTCACCTTTAGTTGTTCAAGACACAAGACCCTTGGCACACTCAAATCTATTTTTTATCTTTTTGTATATTTGGCTCTTTAGTATAGTTCATAAGCAATAATGATATAAATACAGAGTATATTGCAAATCTTTTATTTTATTTAGCATGAAATTTCTAAGATTATGTATATTATAACATGCATCAAAGTTTTTTCAAAAATATTTTTAATATATATAAAACGCATTTCCCATTTACCACTTAATGAACATATGATATACACAACTTACACATAGGCATTGTATTCTTTGGGCATATTTCAGAATTTCATTTTCTGAATATGATGCTCATTCTGTTTCTTTATTTGAAAATTAATCTTGTTTTCACAGAATGCAGGAATATTTTATATTTCTGATGGCATTGTTCATTTCTAACTGTACTATATTAGTGCTCCAATAACATCTTAGCTTTGTCATGGACAGCAGAGGTCTTTGTCAATTTGCTAGATTTTCTAAATTTTTCTAATGAGGGTTTTCTTCTTATTAAAAATATAATCCTTTTTATATAGTATTATATACAATATAATTACTTTTCATCTTTGTTCATAATTTTCTTCTTTTAAGTATGAAACGGATTATTTCAACATTCTTTACTGTCAAAGTTGTAATTAGAGGGTCTTTTAATGTAAGTTTAAAAAAATTTGAAGGAAAAGTATTAAAAAGTTGGAATCAAAAGGAATTTACAAAATACATTCAAAAGATTGACTTAGTGGATTATACACTTATCAATATAAAGCAAATTAATAGAGATTAGTGATTTTGTCTGAAAATCATATCATACTTTATGAATGTGAATAATGCTATATACTTCGTAAATATGTATCGTTTTAGTCACATAAATCACTTTCCGGGGTTGGAGACATGGCTCAGCAGTTAAGAGCACTGGCTGTTCTTCCAAAGGACTCAGGTTCAAATCCCAGCACCCACATGGTAATTCATAGCTGTCTGTAATTGCCGGGCATGTTTGCACACACCTTAATCCCAGCACTCTGGAGGCAGAGGCAGATGCTTCTCTGTGTTCAAGGCCAGCCTTGTCTACAAAGTGAGCCTAGGACAGCCAGGGCTACATAGAGAAACCCTGTCTCAAAAAAAAAAAATGACTTTCCTTTTGCAACGTTGTAAAATTATCTATTGTTTGATTTTAATGTTCTGGTGGAGGTTCTGAATTCTTCTGAAAATTTTTTGGTTAATATTATTAATATTTTTTTAAAGATTTATTTATTATGTATACAGTGTTCTGTCTGCAGGTATATCTGCAGGCCAGAAGAGGGCACCAGATTTCATTATGGATGGTTGTGAGCCACCATGTGGTTGCTGGGAATTGAACTCATGACCTCTGGAAGAGCAGCCAGTGCTCTTAACCGCTGAGCCATCTCTCCAGCCCAAAAGAATCTTTTGTTTTGTTTTTTTCAAGATAGGGTTTCTCTGTGTAGCCCTGGCTGTCTTAGAACTTGCTCTATAGACCAGGCTGGCCTTGAACTCAGAGATTCTCCTGCCTTTGCCTCCTGAGTGCTGGGATTAAAGGTGTGCGCTTCTGGATCTAAGAAGATATTTTTAAAATTATGAGGCAAGTTAGTATGAAAGCTGAGTTAGATATAAAACTTTAAACTCATGGAGATGGTTAGATAGTAGAATGTTAAAGTCAGGTGCCAAATACATATGGACTGGACATTGGGAATGTATGCTAAGCCATATAACTCTTATAATCGTGGCCTATTTATTTCTGTTGTTTTGTATTGTATTTATAGTTATAAGAAAAAGAAACATTATTTGGACTGAAAGGGAGAGCTGTTGGGGGGAAAAATAAATACCTTAAACTGAAAAAAAAAAAAGAAGGGAAGAGGATGGTGGGGCTGAGGGGGAGGAGGGTGGAAGGGTGGGACTGGAGGGGGGAGTAGGGAGGGGATTGTGATTGAGATGTAACTTGAAGAAATAAAAAATAAATTATTAAAAAAATATATATTATTAATATTATTAAAATTCCATCAGTAAATACTATACAATAGAAATGTACCTCTGCACTTCACGGGAGTCTGACATGTGAATGTGCTGTTTGATAGTCCTGTACAATTTATCATGAGGAAAATGAGTATTTACTTATATGCAAATATCAAAGTAATTTGATTTCTGGGAAGAAAATAGAACAGTTTAAAATAATGAGGAAAATAATGAAGTGAATCTATTTTATTGAGATTTCTTTAGTTCTGTTTATTTTGAACAGTAATAGTTAATACTGAGATGAAATATATAAGAAAACTGTCAAAACATTTAATTTGCAAAAGAATTTCTTTAATGATATTAGTCTAATTTTATTACAAATATTTTTCATTTAGTACAGCCTTTCCCCATTTTAATATTCAAGTCAATTTTATTAATTCATATTGGTTTGATTTGATCCTCATTTTATGCCATTTTTTGTTGCAAATATAAGCATGAACAAAATTTATTTACCTTCAGAGTCAAACTGCAATTTGTTTCAAGCCACTAAAATGGCTCAGCAGGTAAAAGTGCCTGCTGCCAAGTTTGAAGACCTGAGTTAGATCCTCAGATTTCACATGGAGGAAAGAGAGAATTGACTACTACAAGCTGTCCTCTGACCTTGAGCTCTCAGTGGTATGAGCACCCCCTCCACACACACACACACTTAATAAATACATACAAAATTAAAAAGTTTTAAAATTCAAGATTTAATTCCTTTAACTTAAAAGCCTGAAACCTTGATTATATTAATAAAATCATAGATTTATTTCTAGGACAAAATAACCAGAGTGAGCTTTAATTGTAAGGGAAATAGGTGGATTTAATGAATCAAATGTCAATAAAGTTATTAGAGAAGAGCCTAATGTGGCATGATTGGACCTCTTACATAAAATATGACTTTGGACAAAGTCAAGCATCCCTAGAGGGATGGTATGTCAAAAGACAAAATAAACAACAAAAGAACATGAAGATCATGTGCAAAGCAAGGTCAGAGTCTTTGTCCAGACCCATCCTTCACATCTCTCAGAAGAAACCAGGACTTCTGACATTTGTTCTCTTGCTTCTTATATCTAGAAGACTAAAACAATAAACCTTGTTGTTTAATCCACCTTTGTCATGACAGACCTAAAAAACTAATATACAAGTGATCCATCTTTTAGACACTCAAGATAGAAAATCTTCTCTGAAAACTTCTTCATATTTTCCCTTCGTGGAGTAGATAGAGAAAATTGTAGGTGTAAAGGAAAAATATTCCACATACAGTCTTAAAAGTCTTCAATATAGTAATATTAATTTAAGTATGAATACCTCATTAAAATCCCACTTATTAAAATAGAATAATAAAGCTTTCATATGAAAACACCCATCTTTTCATAATACTGTTCTCTCAAATTGGAAAATCCACACTGATGTGCTATGTCTTTCATCTTCTAAAATTTATTTTCAATAGTTTTAATCATAAGTGTGTATGTAGTCATGTGTGTATAGGTTCTCACAGAGTCTGGAGTGGTTATGAGGTCCCTTAGTACTGAAATTTCAGGCAGTTGAACCACAGATCGTGAATGCCACAAACAGTGCCTTGGTCCTCTGCAACAGCCTAAGTGCTCTTAACTGCTAATCAATCTCTCAAACCCTGAATTGTGGCTTTCTTTTGTACTATCTCTAGAAATAATTTCTTCTGCTTTTGTCATAAAAGAACATATGGGGTCAAAATATATGGTTCTTTTAATGTACTGTTAGGTATCATATTCTTATACATCTGGCATCCCATCTAATTATGAATATTCATTATTTCCTAAAGCCAAACTCTTTGAATATTACCAATGTTCATTTTCCTAGTGTCGGCTCATACAGCCAAACAGTCACCTTTGACAGCAACATGATACCAATACCGTGAGCCTTTTAGAAATTAAAGAGGAAGATGCTACTAATATATCATTTTAATCTCTTTCAAACTTACAATGTTGATACTTCATCTGGAAAAGAAACATAGTTTTGTATATATTAGAAAAGTAAATTAAAACACATCTGGATAAAGAAGGATTTGTAGACTTTTATCTCAGATGAAGACGTGTGTGGAAATAACACAAATGCAGACACAGGTATGACACTAAAGTGCCAGCCCACAGAATGAAGCAAACCTCAATGTTTGATTCCAGGAGCAATTGCTTTCTATATGTTTTCTAAAGATAGAGTAAAATTATTCTTCCTGACACTGAGATTATCACACCCCAATACCAAATTATTAATATTTTATGCACTTGCAATACAAAAAGTCTTTTACTAATGATATACTGTGCTGTTTTTTTTTTCCTTTTTTACTCCACTTTCCCATTTCACTGTGGTATTTTTACTGCTTATGTTATATACCTGGTAAGTATATTTTGAATAATATTGTATTGCCTGTTTACTATCCATTAGCAATGATTCTTATACTTTTAAACGACAGCATTTTACTTTATATTCAATCTTCCTTGTAAATTTGTTGTCACTAACATAGGACACAGCTACACATGTTGTATATACAATTCACTGTCTCAAACTGACAAGGGCATAGAATCATGCTGATTCTCCAAACAAACAAACAAACAAACAAAATGGAAGATTTCAGTGTCTGACAATACACTGGTGACCAATGAACTTCATAGTAACCAAAACACTAAATTGAAATATTACTCATTTTAGAAGAATAATATTTTAATGTATTTAGAAAATAACTAATTCAAATATTTCCAGTATTTATATTATAGTTAATTGGTCAGCAGTGTTAATCTTTAACCTGTCATTATAAATAATCACACAGACATCAGATGGATTTTAACAACTCTTAGCCTGGATTGTGCAATCTTGGCCCATCTACTCTAGCTTGTAATTCTATTCCTAAATTAGAACCCCACATACACATATGTCCCCTCGGACTGTTATTCTCTACACTATTCTGATATTCCAGGTGACATGGCATGATCTTCTTCCATTTACCCCATTGTGTGTCTCCTTGCTTCCACCTGGCTTCTTCTTCACATGGTCTTTCCGTCTGCCTCAGAAGCCAGAGAACTTTTGCCACACCTACATTTCTCTCTGCTAAATCACAGGCCTTGGCATTTTTGTTAAAGACAATCACAGAAAATGATTAGAAAACAAGGTAACACAGCATTACTTGGTGTACAGCAAGCTGGCCTCTGGGAGCAAATAATTAATATTTAGAATACATAACAGATCACTGCATCAAATATATATTCTGATCTGAAAATATGTGAAAATAAAAGAATAAATTTTTAAATTTTCATATGTAGAAAGTTATTTCTATTGCATATGTTCACTGTAGTATAATGTATAGTTTATTTTACAATAATTTGTGAGTTGTTATTTTTTTATTCTTCTAGCTTCAATTTGATTCTCAAAAATGATTGGTTTTAAAGGAAAAAGAAATTTAAAATATTTAATTTCCACTTTTCAAATTGAATCAATTATCAGTTACAAGTTATGTAATTTTAGAGTTGACAAGATTTCTGACACATATTTCTAATGTTTGTTTCATTCAGTTTTCATTATTTTAAAGAATTTGTTAGGTAAGATGATATATAACTTACTTTGAAAGCTAACAATGGTAAAATACTTTCTATTTTAATAAAAATATTTTATTAAAAAATCTTATGCAAATCTCAGAAATTACTTCATGGACCTCTACACCCAAATATAGTAGGAATGGTTTTAAGAAGAAGGAGTCTAATGTTTTTTTATTGTACAAGATTGATTTAGCTATTCTGGGTTTTTTGTTATTCCATTAAGAAGTTGAGAATTGTTTTTTCCAGGTCTGTAAAGTATTGTGTTGGTATGTTGATGGGAATTGCATTGAATCTGTATATTGCTTTTGGTAGAATGGGCATTTTTATTTTGTTGATCCTACCTATCCATGAGCATGGGAGATCTTTCCATCTTCTTATGTCCTCTTCAATTTCTTTCTTCAAGGATTTAAAGTTCTTGTCATACAGGTCCTTCACTTGCTTGTTTAGAGTTACCTTCAGGTATATCACCATCCCAGATTTCAAGCTGTACTACAGAGCAATAGTAATAAAAATAGCATGGTACTGGTATAGAAATAGACAAGTTATCAATGGAATCGAATTGAAGACCTAGAAATGAACCCACACATGTATGGTCACTTAGTTTTTGACAAAGAAGCCAAAATAGTACAAGGGAAAAGTGGTACTCATTTAACTGGATGCCGACATGTAAACGAATGCAAATAGACCCATACTTATCACCTTGCACAAAACTTGAGTCCAAGTGGATCAAAGATATTAACATAAAGCCTGACACACTAAATCTAATAGAAGATAAAGTTGAGAAAAGCCTCAAACTCATTGGCCCAGGTGACAACTTCCTGAACAGAACACTAATAGCTCAGGCTCTAAGACCAACAATAAATAAATGGGACCTCATGAAACTGAAAAGCTTCTGTAACACAAAAGACACTGTCATTTAAACAAAATGGCAACCTACAAGTTGGGAAAAGACCCCACATCTGACAGAGGGCTAATATCCATAATTTACAAAGAACTCAAAAAATTAAATGCCAAGAAACCAAATAATCCAATCAAAAAAAAAAAAGGGGGGGGGAAGGGAACAGAGCAAAACAGAGAATTCACAACAGAGGAATCTCTGATGGCTGAGAGACACTTGAAGAAATGCTCAGCATCCTAAATCATCAGAGAAATGCAACTCAAGAAGACCCTGAGATTCCAACTCACACCTGGCAGAATGACTAAGATCAAAAGCTCAAATAACAGCACATGCTGACAAGGCTGTGGAAAAAGGGGAACACTCCTCCATTGCTGATGGGAATGTAAACTTGTACAACCACTATGGAAATCAGTCTGGCAATATCTTAGCAAACTGGACATAGCTCTACCTCAAGTCCTAGCCATACCATTTCTGGGTATACATCCAAAGGATTCCTTACTAAACCACAAGGATGTTTCCTCATCTATGTTCATAGCAGCCTTATTTATTATAGCTAGAAACTGGAAACAACCCAGATGCCCTTCAACTGACAAATGGATTAAAAAAAAAAAAACCTGTGGTACATCTACACAATGGAATATTACTCAACCATCAGAAACAACGAAATCATGCAATTTACTGTCAAATGAATAGAACTAGAATAGCTCATCCTGAGTGAGCTACCCCAGACTCAAAAGAAGCACATGGAATCTATTCATTTATAACCGGATTTTAGCCATATAGTACAGGATAACTATTCTGCAACCAATGCACCAAAAGGGACAGGAACCTAAACTTTGTTTCCTGTTAATGAGACACTTTGCCCAAGTGTTGCTGTCATATAGGCCCCCAGTATATGAGGAAGCTCTTAGCCCTCATATGACTGCTGAACTGGGGTGGGTGACTGATACGTAGGGACACCCCACTCCAGATAAAACGGAGAGGGGATAGAGGGTAGGATGGTGGGACTGGGAGGGGTGGAAAGAGGTCACTGTGATAGAGATGTAACTTGAAGTAATGAATAAACATAAAAAAGAGAAGAAACAGTCTAACATCCCAAGAATCAATTATTCTTCATAAGGACATTTAGACTCTTAAGTATGGGATTGATAATTGTTTCTGTTGTAATAGTTAAACTGTGTACAATTTTTAGCTTAATCAAAAAGGGGGGGAGATATATAGACATTGCAGTTCATCAACATGGCTGCTAGGGCAAGAGATCATATCCAAAGACTTTCCAGGTCTACGTAATCATGATGGATTACTTATGGAATGTAGATATGTTTTGGATTACAGTATGATCTTGCTGGAAAACAGTAATGCCCTTAGTACACACCTTTAATCCCAAACAAACAAGGTAAGATACATCCAGCTCTCAGGAAAGGACAAGACAGAACAGGACAGGACAGACAAAAGAGACTACTTAAGAGAAGTGCAGGAAGACAGAGGTTTTTTGCTTTGTTTTGTTTTGTTTTGTTTTGTTTTGTTTTTTTAAACTGAGAGCCTCTTATCAGGAAAGTTTTACGGAGACAGGTTGCAGAAAGAATAAGGTAGACACAGGTCAGAGAATAAGAAGGAGCCAGAAGGTAAAAATTTATCGACAGAATTAGTTTGAGGCTAGAAGGGGCAATTCAGTCACAATCCAATGAATTCAGTTTGAATCAGTCAGTATGGAGAGGAGTTTAGGCCATGACAATTGAGTTGAACCAGCCAGTGAGAGTTCAGAAAGTGCTAGAAAAGCCAGGGAATTCCTCTGATCTCACACACCCATCTGAGGAAATAGAAACAATATTTACATGAAGGATTACTTTAAAAAGTTCAAATTAGAAAGGCATAGTGTCTCACACCTTTAATCCCAGCACTCAGGAGACAGAATGAGTTTGAGGCTGGCCTGGTCTAAAAAGTGTGCCAGGTCTACACAGAGAAACCCTGTCTCAAAAAAAAAAAAAAAACAAAACTTTTTTTTTTAAATTCTTTCCTTTAAAAAAAAAAACTTAAGACAAATCAGTATTAATGTAAATCTTAAAAATTCAAATCAATTAGTCTTATAAACCTCAATAGAACCATTGTGTGTGTGTGCATGTGTGTGTATGTGTGTGATCTACAGAATCATGTTTACATCTTTGTGAATTTATTTTTAAATTATTTTGCTCATTTCAAAGATAATTCTGAAGATATTGGAATTGTTTGACCTATAATCATGTATGAAACATTTCTTGATTGTTTATGATGTATAACATTCATGATGACCCTGAGTTAAAGAATATGAAACGGTATAGTGGTTTTTTTCAGTTGAAATTTTTTTTTAGAAAAATAAATCTAATTTTTGTTTATTTTTATTGATAACATATTCTCCAATATTTTGTTTTAAATTATGTGCTTTTATATAATTGAAGTTTGAATATATGGTATTTTTTAATGTTCTACAGCACTGGTTCGCTATTATTAAATGTCCCTGTATTAAAGTGCGTGCACTTTTCTTCCATTGTTGATAAAGCAGTTTATAGTAAACAGTTAATTGTACTCAGGCATTCATCTTGATTGAATGATTTACAAAGATATAATGAAATTTCTCAATCTCTATCTCTTTCCTCTAGTGTATGTGTATGTGGTGTATGTGTTCATTGTGTGTGTATGTGTGTGTGTGCGAGTATGTGTGTGTGAGTGTGTGTGTGTGTGTTTGTGTGTTTATATATGGTTGGGTATGAATATAGGTGAACAATGACCTACATGGTAAGGTCAAAAGAAATCCTTGTATTTAAGTTCGTACCCCCTACATTGTTTGAGACAGTAGTTCCTGTTACTACTTACGACAGGTTAGTTTTTCCTCGAGTTTGAGAGATGCTCTCCCTCTTTCTACTCCACCATAGCAGCAAGGTAATATTCTGGATTACAGCATTCATTTTGTATTGTTTCTAGGAATCTAACCTGAGGTCTGAAAATTTTCACAGTATTTATCCACTCACTGAATAATCACTCATCTCTAAACCACATTTAGATCTTACCTTTCTCTCATGTGTACTGAAACTTGGAATATTCTCTCTCTTTTCTCTCTCCCAAGATTTGATTTGTCCAAGGCATTTCCTTGCTCTGAGTCTTAATATAAATTTGAATGATCTACAATCCTTTCCATGTGCTTGAGGTACAATAGAAAACACTGTAGGTATGGTGGGTATCTTGTCAAGTTAAATGAATTTAGAGTCATCTATGAGACATATCTCTGGGAATGTTTATGATAGTATGTCCAGACAGGTTTACTTAAGTTTGAAGACACATGCTGAATTTTGGAAGCACTAACCTATGTGATGGAGTGTCAAATGGTATAAAATTAAAAAAAAAAAAGAAAATATTAAAGCTGAGCACTGGCATTCATATATTTCTGCTTCCTTATTGCAGCTACTTCATGTTTTTGTCATGGCTATGAAGATATACCCTGAAACCATAACCAAGAAAAATAAACATTTTCTTTCTTACTTGCCTTAGACAGGTGTTCGGTTACACCAGTTTGAAATGAATTCAAGTACACTATTTTCTTCATAATAAAATATCTGTAGTGAATAATGCAGGCAATAAAAAAGAAATGGTAAGTAGTTAATATAATTTGAGTAATATTCCTACAATAAGATAAGTATGGCAATTGAAATGAGGAATGAGAAGGAATGCTTTAGTATGAGTTCAGTTTAATTTGTGTTGCTATAATAAAACATGCTAATTAAAATAAAACAACATAGGGGAGAAAGAATATTTTAGTTTACAATTGAAGGTTACAGGCCTTCATTGTGGGGAAGTCAAAGTAGCAAGTACTTAAAGAATCCAGCCACAATCACAGTCAAGAGCAAAAAATTGAATATGCACATGCCTTCTACTCAGCTTCCCTTCACTACTATAATATGGTTCATGTCCAGGCAAATAAAATGGCTCTGCCCACATGACCTAATTAATCAAATAATCCCACTTCAATTAATCAATAAAGAAAAATTCCTTAGAGATATGCCCACTGACCAACCTGAGCTAAGTCTCAATCCATCAATGAGATTATTATCCCAGAAGCTTCTAGAATGTGTCATGGTTGACATTCCCAACTAACAGTAATTTAAACTAAGGGAAAGCTACTGCAGGAACATGTTCTGAGGAGCAGGTTGTGAAAATAATGTTGAATGATGACAACAGTACAATATTTAGTTATCACAACGAAGAATACTCCAAGCTAAAAGAGGCCCATAGCAAAGAATGATCATAGATTGGGAAAGGGAGACATGAGACAGAAATTACAAGTCTGATTTCACTTAAGATCTTTCCAATGAGAAATGTTGAGGTGAATGGAAAATGCATCACTTAAGCCTGGGCATGAAAAAAATATCAGCCTCTACGGAAGTTAATGAAAAGAAATAGAACAGGAAATCTGCAGAAAGGCAAAATTTGAAATCAGTACCAAGGGTTTGCATTTTAACATCTGTGTACTTACATTTACTTTAAGTGAAAAATCAAAAAATGGGAACAGAGCTAAACAGATAATTCACAAAGGAGGAATTCCTAATGGCTGAGAGACACTTGAAGAAACGTTCAGCATCCTTAATCATCAGAGAAATGCAACTCAAGATGACTCTGAGATTCCATCTCACACCTGTCAGAATGGCTAAGATCAAAAGCTCATATGACAGCATATGCTGGCGAGGATGTGGAGAAAGGGGAATCCTCTTCCATTGCTGGTGGGAGTGCAGGCTTGTACAACCACTATGGAAGTCAGTCTGGTGATATCTTAGAAAACTTGGAATAGCTCTGCCTCAGGACCCAGCCATACCACTTCTGGGTACACATCCAAATGATTCCTCACTGAATCACAAGGAAGTTTCCTCATCTATATTCATAGCAGCCTTATTGGTAATAGCTAGAAACTGGAAACAACCCAGATGTCCCTCAACTGAAGAATGCATTAAAAAACTCTCAGGTCTCTGAGGTGGTTGAAGAATAGATACCTAGAGTCTCATAGTTAAATTTTGAGTTGTTTAGGAATCAAGAGGGTGTTCTGGATCTAAGAAGATATTTTTAAAATTATGAGGCAAGTTAGTATGAAAGCTGAGTTAGATATAGAACTTTAAACTCATGGAGATGGTTAGATAGTAGAATGTTAAAGTCAGGTGCCAAATACATATGGACTGGACATTGGGAATGTATGCTAAGCCATATAACACTTATAATCGTGGCCTATTTATTTCTGTTGTTTTGTATTGTATTTAT
>CAJQZJ010031536.1:11974200-12073069 GCA_907164525.1 Lophiomys imhausi
GGAAGGGTGGGACTGGAGGGGGGAGTAGGGAGGGGATTGTGATTGAGATGTAACTTGAAGAAATAAAAAATAAATTATTAAAAAAAAACTGTGGTACATCTACACAATGGAATACTACTCAGCTATTAGAAAAAATCATGCAATTTGCAGCCAAATGGATGGAACTAGAGAAGCCCATCCCAAGTGAGCTAACACAGACCCAGAAGGATGCACATGGCATCTATTCACTTATAATTAGATTTTAGCCATATAGTACAGGATAACTACTATACTACAATGAATGCACCAAAGGAAACATGAACATAGACTTTTTTTTCCTGTCAATGAGACACTTTTCCCTAGTGGTGCTGCCTTGTAGGCCCCCAGTGTATGAGGAGGCTATTGGCCCTTATATGACTGCTGAACTGGGGTGGGCGACTGTTATGTAGGCACACTCCACTCCAGAGGAGTGTGATGGAAGGGATGGTGGTAGAGGGTGGGAGGGCGGGACTGGGAGGGGCAGAAACAGGATACTGTGATAGAGATGTACCCTGAAGTAATAAATAAATATTTAAAAAAGAAAATTCAAAGGAAAAATAAATGTTTCAAGTGAAAATGAACCTTATGGGAATTTTCTTCACACTGTAAGTAATTTATTGGACAAAAGGTATGTATTTTTATATTTTTGAAAAAGGACATATTGTAATTATAAACACTGAAAGAGGAAAAACAAATGAAATGAATTAATAATTTCTTTTAGGTTAGTATCAAATGCCTTTTTTTTTTTTACAAGACAAAACATAAAGTCCAAAACTAGAGGTTCTATGTTATCTACATGGAGAAAAGTGCTCAGGATTTATATTGATAAAGACAAAGCCATGGAATAAAATGTATTATGCAGAATAGAAAAAAATAGAAAGGAGAAAAAGAATCTCTTCCCTAAGGCAAGAGCTGCCTGCAGCTGTTCTTATCCTGAAGAATGATCAGAATTCACCCATGTTGCATTGCACAATAAAGTAAAAATTCCTACGGCACACACAGGTAGAATTTTGTAACATGACATATAATGATCATAAGAATTCAGAACTATTTTAAACCTGCATAAAGAAAGCTCTGAAATAATTCACACTGTTTCAGAAATTAATTTCAAGGTAGAGAATGTTAACTTGACAAATGAAAAGAATGACAAATGATAGCACAGCAATTTAACCAAATATAAAATTTAAAATATTTACCTTTCAGTATGAGTTACTCATAATGTAAAAATATATAAAATGAGATTGCTAAAAAGAATATTTAAGATAATTAATGAAAAAAGATATAGAAATGTGAGAAATCAGAGCATTTGGACAGCAAAGAACTGAACCCTGTGATCTCCTAAATGCTCCATAGCTGCAAAGGTTATAAGCTGTACTTGAAGAAATTGGTTGTAGGAAAATGAGTTAAATAGAAATTCTAGTTATGAATACTGCAATGTAGTAAATTTGAAAAAAGGTAGAAAACAATTATTGGGATAAAAATGTGGAAAAATGCATACTAGATACTGAAGAAAAATACCCAAGGTAAATCAAACATAATCATATTGAAATACATTAGTATTTTAGCATGACCTGAAACTGCAAAAGCAAGAAACAGAAAGGACATGAATGTAGAGACAGAAATATCACAAATTTAATAACACATATAAAGGAAGATTACAAGGGACTCAATAAATATTAGAAAAATATTATCAGAGAAAATCATAAGCTGTTGATCCCTGTTCATGAAGAGTAAAAATATAAGGGCAGCCAGAGAAAGACTAGCACATTGCAGATGGAGGGAAAAGAACAATATAAGATTTCCCATAAAAAACTGCTGTCAAAATAAAAAGTAGAAAACTTCTGTCAAAGAAAAGATGGTCTTTAAATTGAGAAACTGAAATAAGCAAAAATCTAATTAATGAGGAATTCAACACTTAGCATAAAATATCATTGAACCATAAACTAATATCAAGTCTAATATAGAATAATGAAATCAGAGAGTTAATTAGGATAGACATGTACTACATGTGATAATAAATTAAAGGACACAAGAAAAATCAATATGTACAAAAATTTTATTTCCATGATTGAGTGAAAAATAATAGAGATCCAAGTCTAAACATATATTATTATCAAGTTCATAGTTATCAAGATTACTATTTTCAATTCCTTCAAAAAGCATCTGGATGTACATGAAGACAACATCTGTATTTGCAGCATATGCTAGATCCAGTCTAAGATTATGTTAACTCCAGGAATGACTAATGATGAAATAAGAAAAGAAGGAGAAAATTAAGTAATAGTCACATAGGCACATTTGCCCACAGAAACCAGCAGATGAAGAAAAATATACATTAAAAAAAGAAAAATATAATGAAGTTCAATAGATAATGCTAAGCTAGATTTTGTATTTAAACCAAGTGCTGAAAATGCTTAATTAAGAATTAGAACTGGGCCTGGCGGTGGTGGCGCACGCCTTTAATCCCAGCACTCGGGAGGCAGAGGCAGGCGGATCTCTGTGAGTTCGAGGCCAACCTGGTCTACAAAGCGAGTCCAGGACAGCCAGGGCTACACAGAGAAACCCTGTCTCAAAAAAAAAAAAAAAGAATTAGAACTGGGGCAGGGGACTGTTATGTAGGGACACTCCACTCCAGAGGAGTGGGATGGAAGGGTTAGGGGGTACAGGGTGGGAGGGCGCGACTGGGAGGGGTGGAAAGAGGACACTGTGATGGAGATGTAACCTGAAGCAATCAATCAATCAATAAATAAATAAATAAAAGAATTGGAACTCTCAATGCTCTAGTTAAAAAGCACAGTTGTTTGATTAAATGAAAATTGTTCCTACATTTTTTAAGTTATTCTGTTCTACATATAAAGAAGAAAGAAATTAAAAATAATGAAATAAATTAAAAAGCAAAGCGATGGGATAGAACATCCTCAGCCTCTTATGCAACAGAAACAACAATTTGACGTGTATGAATGGACAAAAGCCTTAGTGGGGCTTTGGAAAAACAGAAAGAAGTTTGTGGAACTCCAGCAGAATACAAGGTTATTGGGACCTCTTTGAGACATCAGCTCTTTACTGGATGACACCTCACTGAGTTTGGTCCTATTTGCAACACAAAAAGAACAACTTCCTCATGGATCTTCTTAAGAGGGCTGCATCAGGATCATCTTCTTAGGGAAATCAAAAGATTCAGATCCATCCTCACTCTCAAGGCTATCTGATATGTGAAAATTCATTGACCATAATCTGGTAGAGTCAATATTATCCAGTTCTTACCTTTGACATCATTCAGAAGTTCTCTCTTCACACGGATCTAGGCGATAATCTTCCACATAGTCAGAGATTCTAAGCTTAGCCTTTCTTCACTCTAAATATGTGTCATGATTTGAAGGTAGAATGTTTCCCTTAGCTTCGGAGAACTGAAATCTTTGTGGCATGTCCAGTGCTGCTGCTTGGGGAAGGTTATGTGGTCCAGCCATGATGGAGATAGGACATTAATTGAGACAAGGCTTTGGAAGCTTTCAGTTTCGTTTCTCTGTTTTCTATTTGCCTTCTGTGAGCTCTCAACTCTGCTCCTGCCACCATGACTGCTATGTGCTTTCACTCGTCCACAACATGATGTGCATATCTGTATGAAACTGTACACCAAAATAAATTCTCCCTCTATAATTTTCTTTGACCATGGTGTTTATTCCCAGCAAAAGAACATTAAGTAATTACGTATTATGTATGTATGTATGTATGTATGTATGTATGTATGTATGTATGCATTATGTGTGCATGTATTAATATTATCTGTTTATTTCTGTTTTTTTTTGAGACTTTGAGTGTTATACAGACCAGGGTAGTTTCAAGACTGTGATTCTTCTGCCTCATCTCCTGAATGCTAGGATTATCTCCTCACTAGTCTAGGTTCATCCTTCCACTATGACCTAAACCTGATCCTGCTCTCTAAGGAAGCTGTCAAGAAACATATCAATTTACCCCAGTATCTAGACTACAGAAGAAAATTCTAGCAGATGGTGCTTAAATACCATAGTGGATTGATTTTGATTCTTGTCTGAAGATATATAAGATGATATAATAGGAGCTTGCCAGGACCTTAGGTTAATTCTTACTGCTTGCAACAATGCCAATACACTTGCCAGTACTGTAGACTGAACTAAGTACTGTAAGATGATAGCATCTTGTAGCACAACTCTACAGTCTAAAATCCTGAGATAGGTCTGTCCTATAAAATGCAGACAAGATCTACACCTATATAGAGTCTGAGAACAAATATGCAATTTTAAGACTATATTTGGATCAATAATTCACCATGCAAATTTTTTCCAACTCTGTTTGCGTTTCAAGCCATATTGTATATCTAAGGATGGAGACAGGAGGTGTTTTAATATTAAATCTTTTCTGAGGAAAGGAAGACCTATGCACTCCTTCAAATACATAGACTCCAACTCAGAGATATATAATTCTTATATATATATACTACATAAGCATGTCTGTAGAAGTAATTAAATTAAATTATTTACCAGTATTTATATTAAATTTAGTTGGCAGCAGTGTTAATCCTTAACCCACCATTATAAATGAGCACATAGAAACTTGATGGGTTTTAGCAGGCCTTTCCCTGGATTGTGCAGTCTTAGCCCATCTAAACTAGCTCTTAATTCTGTTCCCCAAATATGACCCGATATATACATACATCCTGGGCTGCTATTCTCCATGCTCTGCAGATGCACCTAGCCATGTGTAATGAGTTTTTTTTTTCTAGCCCATGGCATGTACCTCTTTCTTGCTCTTGGCTTCTTCTCTCTTGGAAGCTTCTTCTGCACAAGATCCTCTCTACTTCAGAAGTTGGAGCACCTTAATCCCACCTACCTGCATCTTTGCCCAATCTCAGGCTTCAGCATTTATTTAACTAATCAGATACAAGTAAGGTATCTCAACATTACTTGAAGTACATCAAGCAGGCTTCTGGGAGATTAACATTTAGTATGTATAACATCACCCCATCACATGTCAACACCAAAAATAAAATTAAAGCAAATAAAGTGCTAGGGAAATATCAAAACTCTCATCAGACAGCCTGATAAGAAAACAAACCAAGCCTCATAAACATTTAAATGAAATTTTGTGTTTGTCTTCAAATATGGAATGAAGACTGGCAAAGAGAGGCCATTGTAGAGAAATGTGTACTAGAAAGGATATATATTAAGACAGAGAGAAGAAGTTCAGGTAAGTACAGAGTAAAACAGAATAATAGAGATTGAATATGGCTAATAATGCATAGTAAGAAAATGCTGTAGAGAAATCCCTCTGTATAGTTAACATAAAAAAGGAATTTAAAATAAGTGTCTTAAAATATTCTAAGAGATTGTAGGTTTACAGCAAAATACTCTAATGAAAACATGCATGAGTTAAATATTTTCTCAAACAAACTTAAAAATGAACTGTTCTGGTTTCATTGCTGTTGATAATAATAAACATGTTGTCCCCAAAAGAGTTAAGTGATAAAAATCAATTATTGGGCTGATGATTCCAAGTTATAAACATTTATTGAAGGGAAGAAAGGACAAAAATTCAAGGCATCACATTCCAAGTAAAGAATACAGGGAATTATTACTTAAACCCTTGTTTGCTTGATTACTTTACTCTTCTACATTCAGGGGACCATTCCTATGGGATGGTGTCATCCACAAAGTGGTGGATAGTCACAGATTAAGTAATGGTTACAATGATCTCTTACAAACATACTCACAGATCAATGTAGAATCCCTCTATTGATACTCTCCTCCTAGGTGATTGTAAGTGGTAGCAACTTGGGATTAGGAACTAATCATCACAAGAACCAAACAAACTCCCCAAACGACTATTTGTTAAACTAACAAAGAAGCCAGAATCCCTCAGAATTTGTATCTCAGAGAAGGAAGGATCTTTGTTCAGTGACTGGCAGTTAATAGAGATACATTTAGATAAAGTGCAGGGAATAATTGTCTGTCGAGGAATAACCCAGAAATAGGCCATGTAGTTCAGACCTTCTCCACCCAAGGCTCAGGGCCATCCTGGAAGAGGGAGAAGAAAGACTGTGAAAACCAGATGTTAGGGAGGAATGGAAAAAAACCATGACTTCTGCACATGACAGAGCTTCTTTACCAACTATTAACTATGCGAATACAGAACATGTTTAAAAATTCAACTAAATTAAAATGGGGAACAGAGAATGGTTGTGTATTAACTAGCTGTTTCTCTGTGTTTGGAAGATTACATAACTACTATCCTGCAATAGACCAAATATACCAAATGTTTCTCCTAGCTCTATCCTCACCTATGCACATGTGAACCATCTTTTAGTTCTCACACAACGGCTCCTTCCTCCAAGCCAACTTCCTGTTTTCATTTCTTCATTACTAAATGTTTTATGAGGCAATGTTCTGTACCAGACCCTTTGTGAAGAGCCTAACAGGGAAGGAAATGAAACTATTATTATGCCTGTCTTCCTGAAACTTGTGTGTAAATGAACACAACGGTTGAAAATTAACGTTATGGCAAAGCAATGCCTAGAGAGTCTCATTATACCTATTTCTATTTTCTATTGTAAATGAAAATACAACAGATCAGTTTTAACACATACCAGCATCAAAGTCTGTTAAGCTCAACTATATAGAAAGAAAAGCTGAAGCTTACCTCAGCTATAACTTATGAAATTGATACAAACATCGAGATAGATACCATCCTCACAGATCTTATTATATTATGATTTTGAGTAACAAATAATATTCTAATTATTAATTTTTTATCAAATTTGCTTATATACTTGATTTTCTACTTTACCCTTGTATATACATTGTGAGTTCATAAATAACAACAATCCATATTAAGATAAAATTTCAATTAAATGGATTTCTTTGACACTTCCATATACATACATATTTTAAAATATTTTTTCAAGTTATCCTTCCTCCTTCTTTTATCCTCTTCCAATCCTCATCAATATTTCCTTTTCCTCCCAAGTTTACATCTTACTTTCATATCTTGTTTTGCTTTGGTTTTTGCTTTATAATCTACTGAGTTTAATCAGGGACACTTCTATAATTGTGGGTGTGATGTTATCTGTAGAAGCACATGTAACTATTAGTGGATATACGACTAAAAATGAAGATATAGTCTTTATCACAAAATCTCAAGTATTATTGGCTCTCCGGGCTGGTTGCCTCTTTGCTAATTTTAGCTTGGTAGGTCTTTTGGAGGTAATTTCAACTGTTCTGAGTTCATCTTCACATCATTTTTATTTTTAATTATTTATTTTTATTGTATCACTTTAACAGAGCCTTACCATCCCTCAAAATCTTCCCATATACCACTTCTTTTTCCTTTTTTCAAATTCATGACCTATGTTTTACCAGTTGTTATAAATAAATGTATGTATATGTATGTGCCTATATACATATGATTATATATAAGATATGAAATATATATATTGCTTACCAAGACATTACAATTCATGATGGGTTGATTGTCACTTCATTGGACAAAACATTAGTGATTATCCATCTGTCACATGCCATGATCTGCAGAATGAAGATGAAGCTTAATGATGGAGTCACATGATAAGGCTTTTGTTTATTCTTAAATATTCCAAGTTTCCTTATAATGAGTTCCACATTCTCTTTGTTCTGCAACCAATGCAAAAGGCTCCCGTGGGCCTTTTGAGTGTAGAGAAGCTTTGAAAAAAATTACAAAAGAGGAGTGAATAAAGATTCCATATTAAGAATGAAATCTTTGTTCTATTTAGATGTGTTTGAAGTATGTCATTTTAAGTGTTATTTTTAAATATGATCCAAAGTCTTCTGATTCCTAAAACTATTAAGTATATGAAAGAGTAAAGTTAAAATTAGTATTTTTGAGTAAGTTCTTCTTTTTTTTTAAATTTTTTGCCATCCAACCCTTTTAATTTCACATGTTATATTATAAATTGCTGTTATTAATTTCATACTCTATTAGCTTCTCTGTCTACTTCTTTGGGATTAAATAAGATTATCTTTTTATAGCTTATATATAATGGATTATATGTTAAACAAAATATCAAAATTATAGATTTTTTCATATGCATACTATACCAAGAAACATGTAATATATATAATAAGTGTATTATATATTATATATTTGTAATGAATGTATATATATATATATATATATATACAAATATAAATGTTTATCCAGGTACATTGAAGTCTTATTGAAAATATTAATATTTTAAAAGTAAAATTAATGTTTATTTATTAATTGATTCAAATTACTTTTGCTAATGAAGTTATTATAATATCAATATATTTGATTGATATAGATAAATTGACTGAATGAAACTGTACTCCATTATACAAAATATTTCTGCAAAAATGTATATTTAAAATCCATTGTCAAAGCAAAAAGATTATTTTATTCCTCATAATGACCCATCTTTTTTAATTTTGAGAGGATCTTGTGAATAATTATAAATTAGATTTGTTGTGGGCCTTTTGAGTGTAGACAAGCTTTGAAAAAAATTACAAAAGAGGAGTGAATAAAGATTCTATATTAAGAATGAAATCTTTGTTCCATTTAGATGTGTTTGAAGTATAAGTCATTTTAAGTGTTATTTTTACATATGATCCAAATATATGTATAAGAAAAGCTAAAGAACTTTTCTGTATTTGTATTTTCCATTTTAAAACTATATTTAAGCTTTTTGATATTATTGTCCTTGAGTGGGTATTTGTGCTGATATTTTACAGTGTTCATTATACTTTTTTGTTTGGTTAATATTTCAAGATTTTATAGTTAAATTTAGTAACTTCCAAAAGTGAGAATGTAAATTCCTGTACACAGAACAATTATTTGTATTTTCATAACACACTTTGACTTCTTGAAGGTTTTCTCCATGATTTTAGAGACACATCTCTGGCATAGTAGCTTCAAGGTGGACTCAAAAGACTCTCAAGTATTCTTGTCCTGTCAAGACATTCAATATTTGTGTTACTGGCTATCTGATGGGGTCTTTTTCTGTCTTGATTAAAGAATCAAAACAGTGTAAAGTTGGACTACAGCAGAGTAGGGGCTCCAGAGTACCAATTCTAACCGGACACAGGTGTCCAATTGTACCTCCTTTTGGTAAATCCCTATTCTGTCATTTATCCAAAGGTGGCAGATGTTTCCGTTTTGGCCACAGAGATTGAATACACCTCATCTGTCCCTGCATGTCTTCTTATTTGCCTGATGCCAGTGCTCTCCCCCTTGAAGCAGAAGTACATATAATAATTACTGTCTGATTAATGTTTGTTGTCATTAATGATACAGTCCTGGTTCCCTTTCACGATGTTTTAACAAAT
Organism: Lophiomys imhausi; assembly: GCA_907164525.1. Taxonomy (NCBI): domain Eukaryota; kingdom Metazoa; phylum Chordata; class Mammalia; order Rodentia; family Muridae; genus Lophiomys; species Lophiomys imhausi. The sequence continues at coordinate 11,983,572 of CAJQZJ010031536.1, forward strand.
TGAAAGAGAAACTACAATCAGAGAGAGGGGACTTCAAACATGTCTCCTCCTTTCTTCATCCTCCTGAGCCCATGGCTTGACATGGAAATTTCAATATATGTTATAGTAGACATATAAGATACATACATCCTGCATTTTTGGTTACATCAAAGAAATTCTTAATGTCGCAAATCTATATTTAAATCACATTCATTCTAAGAACTATTTTATATATATGTATGCATTTGTGAAAGGGAAAAGAGCTAGTGCCATGGAGCTTGAGTGGAGTTCAGTGAACAACACAAGCAATTCTCTCCTTAAATAATGTAGGTTTTGGGTATATAAGGTGATCAGGCTGGTTGGCAACTCCCTTGGCCTGACGAGTCATCATAAAGGTACTCCAATGCTGTTTTTAATACCATGTTTATAAGTATATTGATAACCATGTGTTATTTTATTAAATTATAATTTTTATTATTTTTTTAATGGTGAATGGAAGCAAGAAGATGATTGTAGGAAATTATTCTTTTTCCACCAAGTGTGATCTGGGGAATTCAGCCACAGTCATCAGTCTTGATGAAAGAAGCTTTGACCTCTTAACTAAAGGTCCTCTCTGCTTTCTTATTACTTTTCAATTAAGTTGTTGGGTTTTTTCCTACCACAGAATAATTTGGAGGCAAGATTTGCAGAAAGTATCTTACATGTCCAAGGAGAAAAGTATGCCCAACTTACAGTGTTCAAAGGAATGAGAAAAAGACAGAAGCAGACATAGGATTCTTTAAGACCACAGAATCCAGTTTGACAGTGGTGTTTACTAGAGTATTATAAATAACAAAATTATGTATAGATATCACAAACAATTTGTAAAATATAAATAGAAACTAATATGTCTGGTACAAGGTTGATTTTCTTGAGATACTAATGTGAATTTTCCATTTTACCTTTAATATTTTCAAACATGTTGCAAATTTCTTAGCATATTCAGATTCTAGCAAAATAGACAGTTCACGTATTCAACATTAAGCCATGAACCTAGGAATATGTTTATCAAAAGATTTGAAAGGACATTACTAAATAAAAAAAATCAAACCAAAACAACATTCTCAGTACTTCATAATATGATAAAGTCTTGAAGTTCAAAGATTGAGAGAATTTACAAGAAATTAATATTGACCAAATAGACTTAGAATTCCAACATGAATACAAATAACTTCAGTAGTTTATATGAAATAAGTATTGATTCCACATTCATATGTAAAGGGAAATGTGTACAATTGGGAGTCTAAGAGGAATAAAATATTAGAATATATATGGACAGGAAAAAGTTATACTATAAAGCAGTAACAATTAAGGAAAAATAAAAATTGTATCTTCAAACATAAATACAATAGAATTCAATTCCAGAAATGAGATTTCTGTAACTTCGGTATTCAGTTTGAATAACAGGATTCAATGATATAATAATGTTCTTATCATGGATAGCTAAGTAAACAAAAGCTACATAGCCAATAAATTCTATGGAATAGCTACATGTTTTTCTTACTGGTCCACATAAAGAATTTTCAGACAATTTTTAGTTTCATTGTGTGAAAATGAGATAAAAATATTAATAAAAATAATAAGTTGATGTATCATGGCTGGTACTAGAAGGTGCAAAAGAAAAATGGTTGAAAAATGGGAAGGCATTTATGATATTTTAGTGATTAGAGTTATTTGCATATATTCATAATATTGTTGACTGCTCATACCAAATAAATTGATGGTATAGTATATGAAATATGAATAAATTTTAATGCTTGACTGATAGCTGATTGATGGATAAGTGATAGCTGAGAGATGATTGAAAATATGTGATAGATGATAGATGATTTATTTTACACATGATAGAAACATAAAAAAATAAATAAAAAGGCCTCACAGGATTTATTGAGGTATCTAGTGATTATATATTAGTACAAAATACCATTTCTTCTAAAAATTTAAAGTCAGACAAAAATACAGCAAGCACAGAGCCAAAAGGTTATATAATAGATAAGAAAGTTATTATGTGACATGCACCAGATTTATTTATAATTTTATGTAACACAGCACCATGAGTTTTACACAAAAAGTAAGAAACATCAAAATATAGATAGAGATTATTGAAAGGCCTACATGATACAAGTCCAAGATCAAGCTGAATAAAATTAGAGTGATATATTACAACTATTTGAGTAAATAAGAATCTATCATGCTGTACTACAGGCATATTAACTATAGAAATAAGCAACCAGACTTAGCTGATGGAAATGTTTCCATGCCAAAATATTAGTGAAAGTAGTTAAAAGATATGTATGTATATATATTCATAAAATCACCATTTTAATATCCTATTGTGTTTATTTATTCATAATATCAGTAAACTTCTGTGACTATCAGTGAGGTTCACTAAAACTAGAATAAGAAGAATTATCAGAACTCTTAAGGTATTTTTACATAAACTGATCATACAGAGGAAAAAAAATGATGTCTCAATGCATCAACTACCCAAAGGCTTTCACAGTTGCTTAATACAGTAACATATGTTCTGAAAGCACAAATGCAGAACATGCATTTGTTCAAATTTTATGAGGTAACACTAGTCATGAAGAAATAGCCTTTCCCAAAGCATGGAAGAGTCTAGAAATAATTGTCTGAACTCATCAAGAGTATAAAGACTACAATCTCTGTCTTCCGTTTTATAGACACTAAGACATGCTTCATTGCACAGTTGCAGCCATGATAACATAGATGACTGTGTTAAGCTTATTTTTTCTAAAATAGTGTTAAAGAGGGAATTGTGGGAAGAGCAGAGATTAAATGTGTGGAAAGCAAATTAGAGAGCTTAGAAAATTACACTGATCATAACACCCTTATAAATCTATTAAATTGTAAAAGAAGTACAAGGGCTAGAAAGACTCCAAAAGCCTGAGGACCAGGATGGCTGCTGTAAGATAGTGTCTTCTAGACATGACAGAAGACTTGTGCCAAGGCAAGATTTGCATTAGCACCATGCCAGCAAACATGCTTCTGTGCATGGGAGACATTTCGTAAGGTCCCAGGCCTAGATGAAGAACTGAAAGCAATTAATCACCTCTAAGAGTAGATATGCATTTTAATCCACAAACAAGGTAAGCCCCCTAATAGTTTATACAATTCAATGTGTTCACACCCAAACATGTGGCCATATGGTGAACAATGAATGGACTCAGTACAAGATTACATACATATCTTTGAGTGTGTGTGTGTGTGTGTGTGTGTGTGTGTGTGTAAACAATAATGATTTTTCAAAAAAGAGACCATGGATGAATGGAAAAGACACAGGAGAAGCTTGAAGTGAGAGAGGATGAGGCTGGAAATGATGTTACTATAGTTCTCATGTATGAAATTCTCAAAAAATTACAATAAAAACTACATGCTCAAACTCCAAGTTCTACCATGTTTCAGTGGGTATATGGACAATACAAATTGTACTTGGTGTATTTTTTTCTTCTTTTCTTTTTTTTTTTACAGGGAGAATGTAATAAGGGTGGGGGATAAATCAGGGAGAACTGAGAAGTCAGTTTGATTGGGATACATTATGTATAATTTCAAAATAATCAATGAAAATATCATGGTGGGAAAAATAAAGTGGCACCTATCTTTAAATATATATACATATATATGTGTATATGAAAGATATGAAAACTAAAGACTAAAAAATTACAGAATTCATAGAGTAAAAAGAGATATAATATATAAAGTAAGAAAGTGAGACAAATACAACAATTTACATTGGGCTGCTTGAAAAAATTAAATTTAAATAAAATTTGATATTATAGAAATATTTCACCAATGTTATTCAACTCAAGTGTGTATTCTGAAAGTAATTTAATTTTTATGAATTACTGTTGGAAATTTTGGCAAACAGTGTTTTGTTTATTTATAAATATAGAAAATGCAAACTGTCTGTCTGGTAAACATATGAAATGTTTCAAGGCTTTTGAAAGTTCAAAATTATTTTAAAATCACAGGCTGATTTTGTCCCTGTACAGGAATATTTATAGCTTCACCCTGTGATGTCATGCTTTCAGTTCAGGTACATTGAACAGGGGATATATAGAAGCTTAGTACATTACAGAAGCTTAGTATAATTAAATTATTTAAATTTCTACTAATTACACTTGATTATTTCTTTTTCTTTTACTATATATTGCTTCCAAAACAGATTGCAGTTGAGACTTTCTTAATACCCCCAAAAGAAAGTCTTTGGGTAAATATTTGGAATCATAGCAAAGTTTCCTCAAAATTGGTTTTATTTTTGGATATATATTAGATTATATTTTATCGATATTGGAATAATTTAGGTCTGGACTGCTAAAATGTAATAGACACAGAATATAAATGCCACTTACAACTTTAGACAAAGTTGAAATCCTATTTTAAAAATCTATACTCCACCAAATTTGAAAACCTAAGTGAAATGGACAATTCTCTTGATAGATTCCACCTTCTGAAGCTAAATCAAGATCAGCATGACAGATTAAATAGCCCTATAACCCCTAAGGAAATAGAAACAGTCATTAAAAATCTCCCAACCAAAAAAAGCCAGGGCCAGTTGGTTTCAGCACAGAAGTCTACCAGACCTTCAAAAAAAAAAAAAAAAAAAAAAAGCTAATACTCTTCAAACTCTTCCATAAAATAGAATCAGAAAGAACACTGCCAAACTCATTCTATAAGGCCACAGTCACACTGATTCCTAAACCACACAAAGACCCAACAAAGAAAGAGAACTTCAGACCAATTTCCCTCATGAACATATATGCAAAAATCCTTACTAAATACTGGCAAACCAAATACAAGAACACATCAAAAGTATCACACACCATGATCAAGTAGGCTTCATCCCATGAATGCAGAGATGGTTCTACATATAAAAATCCAACAATGTAATTCACCATATAAACAAGTTGAAAGAAAAAAAAAGCATATGATCACCTTGCTAGATGCTGAAAATGCATTTGACAAAATGCTAAATGACACAATTTCCTCAGCATTTAATATCAAAAGGAAAGCATGCACATGAGACAAAAATATCCTAAATGAAAAAATTAAATAAGCTACAATGAAATATTTAACTTTGCAATATAACAGTAATTTAATTTGAGGAATACAACATAAAATTAATGTGATAAAAATATAAAATTATGTTTTTCTAACCAATTCAAAGCAAATCAAGTAATTATTACCTCAAAGGAACAACATGTTTTCTACATGTACTCATAATGTTTTCATTTTCTTAATATGAGAAAAGCAAAGACTGAACTGAAATTCATATCATGAATAGTAAATTTTGGAATTACTTTACTTCATATGTGTATATGTTTACATGCAGTGAACATGTGTAAATTTGTTAATAAATCTGCATGTAGTGTGTAAAGATGAATACAAACATGTAGAGGACAGAGTTCAGCACTGTGTTTCTTAATCTGTATTCTCTGCTATAATTTTCTGAGACAGCATATCTAAAAAAATCTGCACATAATTTACTTGACATGACTGGCTTAGAGCCACACTTGAAGATTCTACAGTTTCTGCCCTCTGGGCACTGGCATTACAGTTCCAGGAAACCAGGTTTCCAACGTGCATTTTGGGGTTCCATATCCCAGTTGATGTTTATGCAGAAATCATTTTACTAAGTGAATCAGTTTCCAAGGCCCCTAAATACCTGAATATTTTAGAATAAACAATTTTAAGAGTTTCTTCAAATTCTTAGGCACTGAAATGAAGAGGGGGAACTATCTGTGTATCTGTAATTACATTATTATGTAGATATATATTCCACTTGAAGTAATAAATAAACATAATAAAAATTACAAAAAGTAATAGTTTTATTAATCTCAGATTCATAAAATCCCCTTTTTATATTGAAGACTAAATTATCTCAAAAAAACAAACCTGTAATCTGCTTGACATTTTGCATAATGTTATATTAAAAGCATTTTCCAATTATTCACTGCATTCAGTATTCTATATCTATGTTTGCATTTTTAAATCATAATTTGATTATTATATAAATAATCAGCAATATTAAAATATAGTGAATTTCATTTGTTTATTAAAAATTTAAAACAGGTTGATATACACTTCTAATACTTTAGGAATGAAAACCTTAGTTAAATGTGTATAGGTTTTACATGTTCTCCAAATAATACTAATTTTTCAACATGTCTTATATATGCAATATGATGCATGTAAAGCTAAACATTGTGTTTCATTGTAAAAAGTCTTTAAACAGTGTGCTGTGGTGTTCTGTGTTCATAATCCAACATTTGGTAACAGGAGGCAGAAGGATCAACAATTGAAACACATATTTGCAAGCATTCATTACAAAGTAAGTTCCCAGCCATCCTGGTCTATATTGAGACTATGCTTCAAACAAACAAAAATATAACTGTAAGAAAATAAATTATTTGAATTTCAGTTCAGGATTCATTGACACTAAATGTTGAATGAGGTCATTACAACTAAATTAAATGTGAAAATGTTCTCACTGTTCCACTGGCAAGAACTTCATTCTCACATGTTACAGATCCTTATTAAAGTGTTCTTGAAACATCTTATAGGTAAATTAAACAGTCTTGGTATTTTACAGTCCTAAGAAGTAGATATAATTATTTATTCTATTTCATGTTTCACAATTTATGTCAAGAAAAATAAATTGCATAAAATTTCTGAGTTCTGGTATGTTTATGAAGAATTTAGATTCATAATGGAGTAATAGAAAGTACTTCATTAAAATATCATTCATCATCCCAAATTTGTTTGCAATCTCATTAAATATGTATGGTTGCTTAAGTAAAACCATGTTTCCATGATTTATTATGATAAAATATATCTCATTTTATATATGATTTTCCCTATGAATTAACATATAACAACATAATCACAAATGACAGATGTTTTAAAGCTGGAAGCAAATTATATTAGAAGTCTTGAATGATGTTTACAAAGATTCTTCTTTGCCTATAAATTCCTTCTAAATATTTGAACATCTTTTAAAATAATAAAATAGGAACAAAATAGAGAATAGAGTAAATAACACTTTTAATAATGTGGATAATCTATAAAAATGACATAGCATATGGCTGTGTAATCATAATGGTGCATGCATGCATGCATAATAATAATACAGTCATGGATTAAATAAAGTATCATATCATAATATTTATTATGACAGCTTAAAACACACAAATACAGTTAGGTGAATAATTCTATGTTTACAGAAGTTATCTTTACACACAGTCACATCACATACTTTAGAAACAAGTACAAATATATTGTTTAACAACAGCGCTTCAAAAAGCCATTCACCAGTGCAGTCAGTATATATGCATAAAGAACAGAAAGCATGGGTTGGTGTTAGACATGAACAGGGACAGTTGTGAACATGATAGAAAAACAATGGAAAATAACCCATGGAAAAGTAAATTAAAAATTTTAAACACGGGGCTGGGCGTGGTGGCACACGTCTTTAATCCCAGCACTTGGGAAGCAGAGGCAAGTGGATCTCTGTGAGTTCAAGGCCAACCTGGTCTACAAAGTGAGTCCAGGACAGTCAAGGGCTACACAGAGAAAACCTATCTCAAAAAACTAATAAATAATAATAATAATAATAATAATAATAATAATAAACACTTCATTAGGCCCATTTATTTATTATTTATTTTATGTTTATTTATTACTTCAATTTACATCTCCATCACAGTCACCTCCCTCCGGCCCTCCCAGACCTACCCTTCCCAGTCCCATCTTCTCCCCCTTCTCCCACCTATCCTTCTCCTTCTCCAGAGTGGGTGCCCCTACAGACCCTTCTTCCAGTTCAACAGTCATATGAGAGCTATGATCTTCCTCTTGCACTGGGGGCCTACTGGCACCTCCACTAGCTCCACAAAGTGTCCCACTAACAGATAACAACATCTATGTTCCTGTTCCCTTGGTCTGTTGGTTGTAGGATAGTTATCCTGTACTATATGTACACTGGAAACTCAGAATTTAGCCAAAGAAGAAAAGAAGCAGAATGTGTATGGGCAGACACATTTCATTGACTAAGTTAGATTCTCTGGCATGATTTCATATATCTACTTCAAAAATATAAGTCCATTGTGTAAATATACCATAGCTTTTTTTAGCTTTTAAATTTATGTCTTCCTTTTATCATTTATTTTATTTTACATTTATTTATTTCTTCAAGTTACATCTCAATAATAATCTCCTCCCTCCTCCCCTTCCAGGTCCCACCCTCCTACCCTCTTTCCCCTCATCCTCCTGTTCATTTGTTGGATGAGGACTATCTGGATTGTTTCCAGTTTCTAGTTATTATAAATAAAGCTGTTATGAACATAGTTGAAGAGATGTCCTTGTGGTTTGGTGAGGAGTCATTTGAATGTATACCCAAGAGTGATATGCCTGGGTCTTGAAGTAGAACTATTCCAAGTTTTCTAAGATATTGCCAGACTGATTTCCACAGAGGTTGTATAAGATTGCACATCCACCAGCAATGGAGGAGTGTCCCCCTTTTTCCACAACCTCGCCAGCATGTGCTGTCCTTTGAATTTTTGATCTTAGCCATTCTGACAGGTGTGAGATGGAATCTCAGAGTTGTCTTGAGTTGCATTTCTCTGATGATTAAGGATGTTGAGTATTTCTTCAAGTGTCTCTCAGTCATTAGAAATTTGTCTTTTGTGAATTCTGTTCCCCATTTTTTTGATTGGATTATTTGGTTTCTTGGTGTTTAATTTCTTGAGTTCTTTATAATTTTTGGATATTAGCCCTCTGTCAGATATGTGGTTGGTAAAGATTTTTTTCCCAACTTGTATTGTTGCTGTTTTGTTCTAATGACAGTGTCCTTTGCCTTACAGAAGCTTTTAAGTTTCATGAGGTCCTATTTATTAATCATTGGTCTTAGAGCCTGAGCTATTGGTGGTCTGTTCAGTAAGTTGTCACCAATGAGTTTCAGACTTTTCCTTATTTTCTCTTCTAGTAGATTTAATGTGTTGGGCTTTATGTTAAGATCTTTGATCCACTTGGACTTAAGTTTTGTGCAAGGTGATAAATATGGGTCTATTTTCATTCTTTTACATATTGACATCCATTTAGACCAGCACTATTTGTTGAAGATGCAGTTTTTTTTTTTCCATTTTACAGTTTTGGCTTCTTTATCAAAAAGTAAATGACCATAGGTGCCTGGATTTATTTCTGGGTCTTCAATACTATTATAGAATCAGACAATATTACTATTTAAAACAAGGACATTATTTTCATTTTTAATACATTTATACAAGTGGTTAATATTGATTTGTTTGTGGTTTCCCTTTTCGATAGAAACTAGATATAATCTTTTATATAAATCAAAGCAGTAAATACTAGTTATGAAGAGATAGCTTGACAGTGAAGAAAGCATATGACTGTTTCAGAAGACAGATGGCCAGATATATCTAATGGGAACAGTGAAGTTCAGAAAGCCACCACAGCTGCTTGACAAAGATACAGCAAAGCTGAGCTGAGTGATGATATTGAGGTCTTGTGGGTCTTCCACTTTTGGTCTTGCTGTCCATGTGCTGGATGCTTGAGGGGGCTTTTAATATTGAATTTGGGGTTGTTGGATTGATGGGAAATTTCTTATGAATCATTTCTGCTTTCTCCCAGAATTACTGCTTCTAAGCTTCCCCAGGAAAACCTGAGCGCATATATATATATATATATATATATATATATATATATATATATATATACATATGAATTATGTTATGCCAGAAACTAAATAATAACTACAGAAGTTTTGGTCTGAAGACTTTTCTTGGGCCTAATGACAACTGGCACTCTGACCACTAAAAGTTGATAACACACTGATTAGGACATGACAATCTACCCAGGATGGCTTTGTTGTTTAGTGCTTTTGAAGCTTCAAGATTCTTTGAAGTTTGGTTATGGGGTCGATTAGGAAAAATGATTGTAAAAGATTGTTCTGTCATGGTTTATCAATGATGAGTAACATTATGACCAAGAGGAAGTTAAAATATGTGTCTGTAGACAAAAAAATGATATGATCTATGTCTTGGAGCAATATGAATTTATCCCTACCTACTGAGTTCTGTATAAATAAAGAAACATTCTGACTGCCATTCAGTCAGGATTCACTATTTTCCCCCGCCCTGTGTCTGACTTGCTCCTCCCTTGCTGACTCTATCAGGGCCATCCCTCAGCAGAAGACCCCAGTTTGTTTTCCAACAGCTACACTGGGATTCTCCCAGACACCTGTAATTCCAGTTCCAGAGAACTCAATGCTCTCTTTTAGCCTTCACATAGAGACAGTCATAAAAAATAAAATCTTAAAATTTGACCCTTCATAGAAGTCTTTATGAAATTAATAATATACTACTTTTAATGACAAATGTGGGAATCTGTAGAGCAATAAGGAAATCTGTAATGAAGGGTTAGTACATATGAAATTTAGAGGCACATCCAGCTAGGTTACCCTGTTTGTCTTTTAACACTCTTCTTCATTTCGTCTTATGGTAAATATTTTAGAGTGTTTTACTTTGTGTATGTTAGCTTTTTTAAAACTGTCCACAGTACCATTAAAAAGATAACTACTCACTAATAACAAAAATGTAACAATAATTAAAGAAAATATTTATTAATATTTTCCCCAGCCCTGTGTCTGACTTGCTCCTCCCTTGCTGACTCTGTCAGATAATGATAGAGATAAATAAGTGGGTTTGAAGGGAAGAAAAGGGGAAGGAATGGTATATTTTTATTAAGATATAAAATAAAATTTAAAATGAATGAAAGGTAAACATGGAATAAAATTTCTATTTATCATATATGTTACAAGATGTTTCAAGATGGCACATGACTAAGTACCATTCTTTATGATAATGTGACTTGTTAAATAAGGTATATATAATTTTTAACTATTTTTATATTAGTCACATTTTAAAGAGGAACTTCCTGAACTTTCTTTATACATCACATGATAGCTCTTTCATTCACACATTTGGTGTTTTTGTCAAAAACGGGATATTAGAGAATGTAGCAAACTATTAGCCATTTTCATTAATGTTAAAACTTTTCTTTCTTGTTATATACTCAATCTATAGTTTTTTTATTTTGAGATGTAAATATTTTTATTATTAGGGAATTTTATGTATGTATATAAACTGTTCTGTTTAAAATCAAAGCATTCCATCACAACTTTATGTGCTATTTACTTAAACACAAATAACAAAATTATTTTTTAAGACATTCAGTTATATCACTGTACCATGGTTTGAATAATAGGTATATGTATTTAATGCACTGGAAATACATTTGTGTTCAACTTGAGGATAAAGTGTACAACAGAAATCTACCACACATTTTTTATTGGAATAGTATTCTCTTAAACAGTGAGCCACACAAAGTTTCATGATGGAGATAATAATTGCCCATTTATAAATACCAAATTACCATAAAATGGAATCACTTGGAAAATATGGTATCTAATTAAATATAATGCTTTATTGCCCTCAAATATAAATCATAGCAACAATGAAAGACATCTGAGAGATTTCTATTTTACCTAATTATTCTGTATGTCATGTTTACTTTGAATGCAGCTGTGATACAGTTGATGTAACTTTCATGAAAGTAATATGATTCTATATTGTTAAATTTACCCATCTGTGTGATCAGGTGTAGCATTGGAATAAAACCTAAGATCTTCTAGCATATAGCAGTGCAGTTCCTGGCTGTCCTGTTCAAAGCATCGGTCGGTATGTAGATAATATCTTTCCTTACACACACAAGAATTCAAATAAGCATGGATTAATGAATTCTGATTTTATATATAGTTTTTATTCCAGTATATTTTTCAATGATTTAATATTGGTTGGTATCACAATAGGCCAAATTTATTTTTCCCTTCTTTTGTCATCTCTTTTAATTTTTGAGATTATAATAAAATTATTACCATTTCATTCATTCAGTATTTTAGCACACAGGCTCTATAGCTCAGTAGGGGTGTTGGTGTCAGTTCTTCACCAGCACCCTGTATGGCGCCTCTGGAAATATGAAATTCATTTATCAGGATTGTTGGGGGAAGGTCTAACAAGGACTGATTTCGATGCTGACACCAAGATTTCAAACCAGACACGAAGAAGACAAGTATCCCAAATGATCCAGCCTCACAGCCTCAATAGCTCTTTCCTCAAAAACCTGCATCCAGAACAACTTCAAAACAGCTTGCTAAGATGTTCCAGCTTTGCAGACTTTTCCAGACAGAACTTCAATAAAACCCTGAACTGTCCCACCCAAAGTCCAGTTTTAGACTACAAACTGCTCAGGACATTCAAATTGCTGAGCACATAGAGACTGGACAACAAATTCACTATTAAGTTTATTAACCATTTTTCTTCCATCTCATTTGGGCCCCCGAAAAGGTTTTCTATGTCCCAATTCAGCAGGAATAATTTTAAGAGAGCGACATCCCATTCCCAAAAAAAGTGGGGTGATGATTCTTTGGTCATTTGATGGGTTATAGATGCTATTTAGGGGAAATGGTTACAAGTTGTTAAATCGTATTGTTAAGCAAACTATAGCATTTAGACTCAGGGATTTTTCTCTTTCTTTTTCTTTTCTCTATCCTTCTTTCTCTCTTATATAGGGGGAAAAGACTTGAAATGAAAAAGGGGGTATATGGATACATAAAATAGAAATGATGAGATAAAAGAATAGATTTTTGAATCTATTCCTATAGACCCTTGTTATTAATAAAAAATTAAGGTTATAGACATGATAGAATGATACGAAAAAATGGAAGATTATTGATTCTACTTCTATAGATCTTTGTATATTGATACAAAATTAAGGCCATATTTTGATTAGGTATTGTACCTTTGTAATTCTTAAAAACTCAAAGTAAAGTTCTAGTCCATTTGACAGCAACTATTACAAACTCTTTAGGATAATTAAGAAACACAAGTTGATAGTCAGTCAAACTTGTGATTTTATTAGGTATTAGTTTAGTTAATCTCAGCTGTTTTCTAAGTTAATCAGATATTAAGTAATTAGAGACAAGCAACGTTTGCTCATTCAAAAATATGGAGATGGATAGATGGTCTTCAAAAACCTCAAGAGATCTGTAGCATATGGCATTCAAAGATAATTTTATTATTTAAAAATTATTTGACATGAGACTGTCAGCTCCTAACAGTTCCCATTGGATTTGGAAGGAGATGATGAGTATCAAAAAATCTTCATCAGGAGATAATTCTTACTGGGCAGAAATACTCTTGCTCACTCAACAGACTATATACAGTCCAAAGATGAACCAAAGCTTCAATGCAGGTAATCCATGGCCTGAAAAGACAGATGGGAAAATCTTATTTCCTGCTCCACAACTAAGAATGTGAGATATGCTTATCCAGAAGGCTGAAGATGATGCTCCAATATTGTAGAAACTAGGGACTATCTAGGCAGCCAGTCATCTGTATTTATCCTTCTCAGGTTTTTTGATGTGATTGAAGACTACAGAATTATAGCCTATGTTTTAGGGTTAAGATGATTTTAGTTAATAATGTAAGTTAGGATGGAAGTTAAATTAGGTATAGAGCCTTAAACTCATGAAGATAAGATATATAATAGAATATATTTCCTAGTTGATAGTCAAATACATATGAACTGTATATTGAGGATGTATGCCATACCTTTTAGTTTTCATAATTGTTTTTATTGGATTGTTTTATTGTATTTATTGTTACTGTGTTGTATTTATTGTTAAATTGTTAGAAGAAAAGGAGCCTTTTGTTAGACTTAAAGGGGGAGAAGTTGGGGGAAGGTATAATACGGGCTTATTTCAATGCTGAGATCTGGTTACTGGCCTTTGTGAGCCATTCTCTGATTGGTTGAATAACTGCTGAGACCTGAGATTGGGCAAAGACAGAGGTAGGTGGGACTAAGGTGTGTGGGCTTCTGAAGCAGAGAGGTTGATAGTTAAGAGAAGCCTAGAATAGACAGAAGAAGAAGCCTCCAGTAGATGGGTAAAAGACACAAAGAGCAGGAAGAAAGACAGAGGCCATGGGTTAGAGAAAATAACCTCATTCCCTCATTCCATGTGACCTGAAAAATTGGCATAGCATGGAGAAAAACAGCACAGGGGATGTTTGTATATTATATGGGGCTTTATTCAGAAATAGAATTAAGATCAAGCTTAGATAGTCCAAGATTGCTCAATTCAGACCAAGGCTTGTTAAATCCATGTGATGTCTGTGTGCTCATTTATAATGACAGGTTAAGTATTAACAGCCACCATCCAATTAATGATAATCTAAATACTAGTAAACAATTTAATTAATTATTTCTATACAGGGTAGGAATTTCCAATTTAGTCCTTGCTTACTCCCTACATTTCCTGCAACTAAAACATGCCCATATGTAGACTTATGCAATATGCCCATATCCAATATAGTTTTCCTATCTAGTTCTAGCATACAAAAAAATAGCATCAGGAATAGGTGTGGTTTGGGGGTCTGACCTACAACTCACAGAACGTAGCACTGTCCTGACACTAAGGCTTTCATTCAGTTACCTGTGGGGGTACATGTTTACCCATGTAGAAAATCTTATAATTTAAACCATTTAGCTACTGTTTTAATAACACATATTTTCTTTAAGTAAGCCCAGCCCTAAAAGGGTTATAAGGTAAACAGAAGTCCATTGTATCTGGTTACCTCACCAATGGGTTTCCAATTCTGTAAAAAAAAAAAAAAAGGTTGGCATTATGTCTATATAAAAAAACATTTTCCACAGGATGGGCAGGACAGGAGTACATCCTGAGCCAACATCCAATAACAAATCGTTAAAGTCTCTTTTCACCTGTTCTGAGAAAATTGTCAGATAATCCTAGAAACTCACTATTAAGAATAAAGTCAACCATTACCAAGGGTTAATACAGCTTTTAAAAAGTCAATCAATTTGTATCTTTTACTTCCTCCACAGTTCATTTTGCTCTCTGGAAGTAACTTTATTACTCATATAGGAAATCTGGATTTAAACTCTGTTACTATTGCTTTAGCAACCCGATTTTTAAAGTTAACACTTCCCTTTCATGGTTGTTCTAACACAGGTTATATACAAAGCATGGATAGGAGAAGCTAACTTAATTAGTTCCCTGTAATCCACAGCATCCATGGATTCTCCCAACATTTCTTCATGCCTAATGAACTCGGTAGACCTGAATAGGTTTGCTCACCTCTATTCTAGTCTGTGGGAGAAGAAGGCCATGTTCTCCCCATCTTTACCTGCTGGATCCTTGGGTCTCAGTAGCTTTGGGTTGGCCCTGTGGATGTAACAGTAATTATTGCTTCTCCATTCATCATGTTTGGCTGTTGGGACATGGGGTTTCTGGCTGGACAAATCATCCCCATACCTAGCATAGCCTTTTGCTAGAGGAAAATGTACCCTCTTTAGAGAACATCACCAGTCAACAGGACCAATCTCAACAGTCCTTCTTAATCTTAGTTGCTTCTAATGGTTGTTATGCTCAGAGGACACGTTTTACAAGCTCTGTCAGCTCTTCTTCAACAACCAACTATGTCTACATCCTTAACTTATATCCCCTTATCTAGCATAACCTTTTGCTGAAGGAATATGTACCCTCCTTAGAGAACATCACCAGTCAACAGGATCAATCTCAAAGTTCAGCCATAATCATAGTTGCTTCTGATTGTTATGCTCAGTGGATAAATTTCACAAGGCCTATCACTTCTTCAACAACCAACTATATCTACATCCTTAATCATGTGCCTAATATTCTCAAAGTCTGGATTATAGTACCTTAACCCTAATTTTGATAGAGCAAAGAACAAGACAACTAGACAAAGCTCTTCTTATCCACTGTTGCTGAAATTCTTCATATTTTCCAATCAATTAATCATCAATTAATAAATCATAAATCCATTGTTGTCTTTGGTATATTCCAGAGGAAATGAAAATAATCTGCATTCTCATCATTCTACTTGCCTTCTGATCTCCCACAATATTACAAACATCACTGTGGGTCATGATAAAATAGGGAAGAACAAAGCACATCCTTAAGTAGAACTATTTGTGTATTTGGTGCTGTTGTGAGGAGGTTGCATCTTAAAACACTATCTTTGTGGAGCAGATGGGAAAATCTCACAATCTTAAAGTAAAAGGCAACATGAATCTTTCAAATACTTGACAGGCATGAAATACCTGTCCCTTCCCCTTTTCTGGTGAATGTGATAATGAGTGAGAAGAGAGGGAATGGACTTGCTAATTAAGTGAAGACAATTTCCAAGCCTGTCATCCTACCTGCATGTATGATATCTGTGCATTACTTCATAGGTACAACCAAAGATATAGAATTCACAAAGTACTGTGTGAAGAGAGAATATCTGGGACATGATTTAATTTGATGTTGACTATTGGCTGGCTGTATATTGCCTTTATTGTGTTTAGGTATGCACTCATGCATCTTTTTTAAGACTTTTAACATGAAGGGATGTTGGATATTGTCAAAGGCTTTTTCAGCTTCAAATAAGATAATCATGTGGGTTTTTTTTCAGCTTCTTTATATGGTCGATTACATAAATGGATGTTTATATATTGAACATCCCTGTATCCATGGGATGAAGCCAACTTGATCATGATGGATGTTGTTTTTGATGTTTTCTTGCATTCAGTTTGCAAGTATTTTATTGAGTATTTCTGTATCAATGTTCATAAGGGAAATTGGTTTGAAATCATCATTCTTTGTTAAGTATTTGTGTGGGTTAGGTATCACAATGATTGTAGCCTAATAGAATGAGCTTGGCAAAGTTCCTTCTGTTTCTAATTTGTGGAATAGTTTGGGGAGTATTGGTATTACATTTTCTTTGAAAGTCTGGTAGAATTCTGTGCCAAAATCACCTATCACTCTGCTATTTTTGGTTGGCAGAGTTTTAATGACTGTTTCTATTTCCGTGAGGGTCATAGGATTATTTATATTGTTTACCTGAAATGATTTAACATTGATAAGTGGTATCTATCAAGAAAATCATCCATTTTATTTATATTTTCCAATTTTGTAGAGTATAGTCTTTTTCAGTAAGACATAATGATTCTTTGGATTTCCTCAGTGTCTGTTGTTATGTTCCCTTTTTCATTTCTGATTTTTGATAATCTGGAGTCTTGTCTCTCTGCCTTTATTCAGTTTGGCTAAAGGTTTGTCTATCTTTTTGATTTTCACAAAGAACAAGTTCTTGGTTTTGTTGATTCTTTGTATTGTTCTCTTTGTTTCTAATTTATTGATTCGAACCCTGAGTTTGGTAATGTCCTGCTATGTATTCCTCTTTGGAGTATTTGCTTCTTTTTGTTCTAGAGTTTTTTAGGTGTGCTTTTAAATTGCTAGTATGAGAAATTTCTGCCAATATACATTAAATTAATAAATTAATAATTGTTATAAATATCAATCATATTCATACTAGTTAACATAATTAATGAATATAAATATATTAAATATTAATTAATTCTTATTTACTATAGGAATCCAAGATAAGTATGCATTGTATATTAAATTAAATATATTTGGATTAAATATGTACATGCTTAAATACAAATGTTTCAATTTTAGAATCATCATTCAATTTTGAATTTTGTAATTTTGATTAGCAATTCACTTTGCCTTTATTTCCTCAATATGATTTTAGTTTAGAGATTAAATCATAGTATTTTCCTGTATTTATTTATTATCTATTGATAATACATTACAATTAACATAGACATTACTTCAATATAATTTACATAAAATTCTTATATAGAGTGTTATTATAAACATTGAGGTATAGAAAATCTGAAGATAAAACATATAATATGCTACAGTTCATGTTTACATTGCCTTTATTTACAGTGAAGTACAAACCATATATTTTTTCTTGAAAAAATTTTATTATGTGAATTTCACATTATGCACCCTGCTCCCTCTCATCTTCTACCTCTCCTCAGACCCACCCTCCACCCTTGCAATCTGTCCTAGCATAAAAAATAAAATCTCATTGTGGAAGCTGCAGTGTGCCTCAGTGTGTCCCACAATATTCCCTTTTGTCCACACACTTTTCTTGCAAATGTCCATTAAAATGACTCCTTGGTCTGGTATGAAGCCACTGGTTTCTGCTGCTTTATTAATACTGGAACCTCACTGGAACTCCTCTCAGATATACTGTAACAATCCCATAACTCAGATGTACTGGAGATCCTGTAATTTTGGGTTGTGGAACTGGCCTCTTCTTGCACTCCAGCAGTTCATACATGGGGTAGATGTTGGGGTGGGCCAACTCAAAGCCCTGGTTCAGGACCAGCAACACCCACTTTCATTGCCAGTTCTACTATGGAAAGGTACAGGGCCTGCTCTCCCTAGTGCTGAAGCATGTGATGGGCAGGGACAGATCTCATGCTATTGTGACCCCATCTGGGCCAGATCTCCTGTCAGCCAATGGTAGTGAAGGCAAAAGGGAAGCAAGGGGATCTCTCCCTAACCAATACCACCAATAGAAGACAGAAGGCAAGGCTGGCTTTCCCACACTCACTCCCTCTGGGCTGGCTCACCCACAACCCCCATATCCAGGACCAGCTATAGTGTGCTACCCAGGCAAGGTGCAGAGCTTGCTCTCCTGAGTGCTACAGCATGTGAGTGGCAGGGACAGCTCTCCTGCTCTTGTGACCATATCTGGGCCAGATCTCACCCCAGGACTTGGTTTCCAATACCCCACAACCAGGTCCAGGCAGAATTGTTCTAGTTTCTGGCTTGTTAACTATCCTGGGAGCCCATCTGTTGCTTGCCTGGTACTGGACTGGTAGTTATCAAAGGCTACCCCAAGGCACCAATGTTGTGTTGGTATCCAGCTTGCTTTTTTTAATACAGGAATGTTAGGCTACTATTCATTCAGATATTCAAAGGTCAGAACACTGAATGTAGATATAGTCTCTCTCTTATCTGCCACTTACTGATGCACATGTGACATAGCAGCCATATCTGCAATGCCTCTAGGGGGAGGAAACCATACATACTTAATTTACCTCCACATACATCTGAGAATTTCAAATTATGCACAAAGAGGGTCACTCTGGAATAAGATTCTGAAGTTCTCAAATACTTGGTTTCCCATGAGATGAAACAAAACAAGACACAAGGAAGTATGGAAGCTAATCTACAACTTTAAGAGAGCAGGAATGGGATTAGCTTGCAAAATGTACAAGAGAAGTAGTGTAATCTGAGATAGAATGTTGTTATTGGTGGAGAAAAAACACTTGATGCACTATAATGTAAGAAAGAGGATTGTAAAAAATGAACTTCAGAAATTGTTTCTAGATCATTTCCACAAATTTTTTCATCTTTTTGAAGTCATGTGTCCCTTAATTTTCTGGTAATAACTTCATTTGTTTTCCATGAATACATACTTAGCATATTATCCACAAAATAACAAAGTATCCCTATTTTAAGGAGAAATGAAATTGAAAAACAGAAATGATATAATAAAATGTGAGGACCTTTTTAACAAAAGGAAGTAAAACAAATTGAACAAAGCAGAGTGAAGAAACAGCAATATTTGTCACAGTGTTTTAACCATATTAGCTTTAATTAATTAATAGTTTATTTAAAAATTTACACAGTGTATTTTGATGATATTCCTCTCCCTTCCCCAACTCTTCACAGGAGTTCCATTCTCACCCAACTTCTTGTTTTACTCTCTTTCATACACACACTCTCTCTCTTTCTAAAATGAAACCAAAACAAACTTGCAAAAACAAATACTGTTAAATCAAAACTTATGGAAATGTCACTTTACGTAAAATGTTTTCATAAGCACAGTTTTGTAAATTCTAAAAATGTCTTAAATTAGAAATACATCCAGTAATCATTGTAAATCATATTCAAATATCTTTTTAATGAAAAAAATTTTTCAAAAATCACTATATGAAACACAAACTGTGCTTTTTGTTCTTTTATATAATATAATTTTCAAAGAAATTTATGCTGCAAGTGAGATGGTGTAATGGCTCTCTATTTCAATCAATGTAGAAGCTGGAGTAGGGAAGCCAAGAGTTTGAGGGTATTCTGGGCTATGTAGTAAGAACTTGTCTCATTACAGAGTGGGATATAGAGTAGAGTAAGGGAGAGACAGGCGAAGAGCCTCAAAGACACAAAGAAACACAGAAAGGAAGAAGAGAAAAAGATAGAACAGAGAGAAAGAGGAAAGATTGAAGGAAGCAACGAGTGAGGGAGAGAGGGATGTCAAAAAGTAGAAATTACATAAACAGAAATGTATAAGACAAAATAAGAATAGTAAAACTATGCTATATAAAATTTATTGGTGTTTATCTCCAAGCATGAACATATGAAATCCATACATCCTTGTGCTTTCCTGGGGATAGTAACTACTTCATTCAGCACATCTTTCCATTAATTAGTGTTGAATCAATGTTTTAGCAGCCTCACAAATGTTTTCCTATCTTCACTTTTCTTGAATAAATCTCAGATCCACTGAGGACTTGGGACTCTCCTACCTTTCCCTGTCTTGTCTCTCATACCAATCCTGTTGTAGTTGTCTGACTGCCTCATTTTGTTGTGATCTTAATGTTGTTTCCCTCGACTCCATGTTTTTATATTTTAATCAATTCAATGTTGATTGTGGAGTACAGGAAGAAAACAGCAATTACTTTTATGTAAAAACAATTTACCTTGTTTCCCAGTGAAGAAGATTCATATTTTGTTTCCCCTTCCTTGGGATAGCCTACCCTCCTTCCTAGTCTCTTACTTTATAATCAACTTATGTGATTATATGAATTGTAGATCACTGTTTCTTTGTTAAAGAAAGAGAGAAGGGATGATGGAGATGGAAGGGTAGAGAAGGAGGGAGGATGACATGTGGAGAAGAAAATGTAATCAGAATATCTCTTATAAAAATGAAGTTTCAATATAAAATACTCTTGTGAGCCAAGAAAAAATTTATGGATTCTTCACTGAAATAGAAACTATGGTATAGTCAGAGTCAACATACATATCTGGCAATTTAACTCTTTTTTATAACACAATTTCAAGTATAATCATTAACTTGTTTTCTATCATATGTATAAATCACTGGAGTCAACTAGATAAGACCAAGTGTATATTGCAATAAATTATATTGCTCTGAAGGTCAATGAGTATTCTTTAGAAAAAAATCCATTAGTTTTCACTCTTTTCAGTAACATTTCTGTGTCTAATATAGTTTTCTTTGATTTTGAAAAAAATAGTTCTAAGGATATTTCACTTTTCAATAAAATCTGGTAGATTGCTGTAAAGTGGCAGAGGTCTCTAATGAACATGAAATGCTTTGTTTTCTTTCATATGTTCCATTGTTATTGTCCTTCCCGTTTTTATTTATATCGAAGTCTCTGGTTCATTAACATTTTATTACTCAGAAAGCTTCTTTTTTTTTTCTTTTGCAGATTTATTGAAAGCAGATTCCTGAGATTTTTATTTGCCTAAAATGACATTTTGCCTCTCCTTTCAAGGATTAATTTCCCTTGAACTTCATATTTTCCAATTATTTTCTTTCTTGCTGTTTTCAAGAGGGCAATTTCAATTCAGCCTTTGTTCTACAAAGTGAGCTATTCATCACCATTTCTCATTTTCTTTCATTTTTTTTCTTCAATTTTTTTTCAGTCTGAATATAACACCTAATAGTTGTCATTCACAGAGTATGACAAACTGTCTTGAATTGGGCTTTGGCATCTGCATTTAATTGTATAGAATATTCTGCCATTATTACTTCAACAATTTTTTTAATTAATATTATTATTTCTCTCTTAGTTTTAGATCTATCATACAATCTGGGAGATCTTCTCCCTTTATTAATATGCTTCTTTTATTATTTTCTCCTTTGGGGTAGAGTCACACAATGTGAATCAGTTGACGTGAGACTAGTCCAGTCTTGTAAGCAATGGGATAAATGATGCATGTACCATTGATGGGGTGATGTTATGCATTCTAACTGTTACTTAACCTGCTCCCAGAGACTTGCTTGCTGTACATCAAGTAATGCTGTGTTACCTTTCTTTCTTTCTTTCTTTCTTTCTTTCTTTCTTTTTTGATGTTGAAGATTTTAAAGAGTAATTGTGTGGAGGGAAAAGTAGGAAACATGCTTGAAAAATCTAAGGGCATTTAGAGTGTCATTCTGCACAAGTGAGCAATGGGTGGGATTACACTACTGTTATGCAGTGGGTAGAGTCCAAAGATGTCGTCCTCTGGGCAGAATCACACAACATGGAATGATCTGGCACAAATTGCAGACATCACTGGAGTTACCTCCCTCTGTTCCAGGGGTTCTCAACATGTGGGTCGCAACTCCTTTGGGAGGCAAATGGCTGTCATATATCAGATATGCTGGATATTAGATATTTACATTAAGATTCATAACTGTAGCAAAATTACAGTTATGAAGTAAAATCAAAACCAATTTTATGGTTCAAGGTCACCATAACATGAGGAATTTAAAGGAAGGTTGAGATCCACTACTCTAGTTCAACATGCCAACTCATCATAGTTAAATAACTACACTGCTTCAATG
This sequence comes from Lophiomys imhausi, assembly GCA_907164525.1. Taxonomy (NCBI): domain Eukaryota; kingdom Metazoa; phylum Chordata; class Mammalia; order Rodentia; family Muridae; genus Lophiomys; species Lophiomys imhausi. The sequence goes on from CAJQZJ010031536.1 coordinate 12,006,200, forward strand.
TGCCAGGGATCTGTCCTCTGTTTGTCCATGTTCATTGTTTGCAGATGTCCTGGGAGACATCCAGTTCTCTGATATCATACCCATGTCTACTCTCTGGTCACTTCTGTCATCAATTGTTTCAGTTTAGTTTCACTATGAAGCCTCTGATACAAAGAGGAGTGTGTCAAATATACATTGGAGATGTTGACATACTAACTATTGGATGTCATTCACCTCTACTGGGGTAAAAACAGGACAGAGAAGGACAAGTGTGGTGCTCAGAGCATTGCTATTACTGTCGTTGTAACTTTTTCATCTGGGAACCTAAGCAAGATGGTGATGAAGCGATATTATTTACCCTGATATTTAGAAGTAGCCATTCAGGAAAATGAATTTATCACTCTTATTTAGGAATACTATTATAATAACATTTTCATTTGTTTATAACTTGAATAACTTGTGTAAACTGAAGAGGATAATGTAGCTCAAGGTCATATGAATTTCCCCTAGCAATGTATTCAGTAATTGATAAGCAATGGCATATGAATATGTGATCTTCTCAACCCTACTCAAGACAGCTCCAAACTATCACTTAGTCATTCTGACTTCACCTCTCTTTCACAAAATTTGATGTCAACATCTCCAATATTACTTTGCTTTCTAATCATTGTCTCTGATTGACTTTAATAAAATGCCAAGGCCTGTGATTGAGCAAAGAGAAAGGTAGATGGGGCAGAGCTTTGGGCTTCTGGGGCAGACAGAGAGCATCTTAGGTAGAAGAGAAGAAGCCTGGAGGACACATGCCATGGGTGTTAGAAAAGAACCACATTCCACATGGACTGGAACATTGGCATAGTGTGAAGAATAACAGCTACAGGTGATGTATGTATATATGGGGGAACAGAATGAGCTAGTTTAGATGATCCAAGATTGCTCAATTTAGGCCAAGTCTTTTTAAAATCCATCGGGTGTCTGTGTGATTATTTATAATGGTGGGTTACATCGTAACACCACCATCCAATTAATTATAATATAAATACTGGTAAATTTAAACACATTACTTCAACATACCATGCCTAATGCATCATCTAACTTTGACCCTCCCCCTCCACCACTGTTTCTCTTCTCTCTGTATTTTAGTGTAAAAAGTTTCTATCAATACATACTAATGTTCGTATCTTTTTCATCAGCCTACTAATCAGGTTTTTAGTGCTCCAAGGACACTTATTTCTTTCACAGTGTGTGCATTAACCACAGCTTAACAAAATACTAAGCACTGGTATTATCACTTATAAAATAAGTAAATTTAGTTGTTACTTTTCTGTAACCTAAGGCTCCAAATGATGTAGTAACTAGTGAGAGCCTTTTCTACATAAAGACCCTTCCCTCTGGCTATTCCCCAGTCATAAGGTCTCTTTTGAACTTCAGAATTATTCTAATTCACTAATGTGTATTTCTGTGTGAGGGATGTGCATGTTAGTGTGAGCACAGAGGCAGGGAAAGAGTGTCAGACATCCTACAGCTAGAGTGACAAGCAGTTGGGATTCACATGGTATAGGAGCTGGGAACTGAACTGAAGTCTTCTGAAATTACATCAAGTTAACTCAGAGTCATCGCCCCAAGTCCTCATATGGGGAAATGTCTCCCTGAAACGTCTCAGCTATTATACACACATCACTGAACATGAAGCTTTAGTCAGATGTATAGTTTAAAACTATCTCCTCCCACTCAAAGAGTTGTTTTTTTAGACCATGTTTTAATTTTTGTGCACAGCTCTGGAGTGTAGATATAATTACTTAAAACATTTAACAATATTCATATTATTGTTAATTGATTTGGTAGCTGTTAATCTTTAACCCACCATTATAAATGATCACACATACCAGTGGCTGCCTGGACAGTTCCCATTTTCTCTCCATACATTACAGCATCCATCTTCAGTCATTTGGCCCCGTTTCTCTGACAGACATTGATTGTAGAGCAGGGGTTATGAAGGACTTACCTACCCTGTCTTGGCAGAGCTAGGCTGTCGACTTACCTGCTTCCAAGTTTTGTCCTTTTGGACAGCATTCTGTCTACAGTTGGAGCAAGGGGCTTTTCCTACCAAGAGATAGGCTTGTGACTAATTCAATCATCTCCCACTGGAGATTCTTCGATGCTCATCTTCTACTTGGAGGACAATAGGGGGTGCTTTCAGGAGTTGATATGTCTTGATATAAAAAAATCTAAAGTTACGAAAACATCTTTGAATGCCATATATAAAATAATATATATTTATCCCTCTCAGATCTCTGAGGTGGTTGAAGAACAGATAGATAGAGTCTCATAATTAAATTTTGAGTTGTTTAGGAGTCAAGAGAGTGTTATAGATCTAAGAAGATACTTTTAAAATTGTGTTGCAAGTTAGTATGGATGTTGAGTCAGATATAGAACTTTAAACTCATGGAGATGTTTAGATAGTAGAATGTTAAAGTCAGGTACCAAATACATATGGACTGGTAATTGGGAATGTACGTTAAGCCATATAAACCTCATAACTGTGGGCTAATTATCTCTGTTGTACTGTATTGTATTTATTATTATAAGAGAAAGAGCCATTTGTTGGACTGAAAGGGGAAACTGTAGGGGGAAATAAGATATACCTTAAACTTAAAAGAAAAAAAAAAGGGAAGAGGATGGGGGGTTGAGGGTGGAAGGTAGGACTGGAGGGGGAATAGGGAGGGGACTGCGATTGAAATATAACTTGAAGAAATGAAAAAAAAGAAGACTATGAAGATGATAACTTTAAAATAAATAAAAAATAAAAAAATAAATGATCACACAGATAGCACATGGATTTTAACAAGCCTTGACCTGAATTTTGCAATCTTAGCCCATCTAAGATAGCTCATAATTCTATTTCCTAAATATGACCCCATATATACATACTTCTCTTTGGAGTGCTATTCTCTACGCTGTGCCAATGTTCCAGGCCACATAGAATGATATTCTTTTCTCTAACCCATGGCGTGTGTCCCCCTTGCCTGCTCCTGGCTTCTCCTTGGAGGCTTCTTCCTCCCAAGATACCCTCTGTCTCAGCAGCCCCTGTACCCTTAGTCCCATCTATCTCTGTCTTTGTCCAATCTCAGTCCTCAGCATTTTATTCAACCAATCAGAGACAATATTAGTAACAGACAACAAACAGGACCAATTAGTTAACATTTAGAATGCTTAACATCACCCAATCAATTCCCTTCTTTTGTCTAATAAAAAGTCTAAATTTTTTAAGTCATATGGTAAAAACAAGAAGAATATAAAACAATCAAGAAAAGCATATAAAAGAGACATTCATAATGTTTTGCCTATTTGTATCAGGCAATCTTGAAGAAGAAAAAAAAATCATCTATATATCTTGATGAGTCTAAAGTTCTGAACCTAAATATCATATCCTATATTTATAACCTAAAGCTTTTATTTAGACTTGAAAATATCCTTTTAAATCCTAAACAACTCAAGTTTAGATGAAATTTTATAACTATTATGCCTTCAACCCCATCAAAGATGTAAAAAGAGATAAAGTTATTATTTGAGTGAGTAGGAAGCACAGGATGGAAACTTCTAAAAAATATGACAGTTACTGCCTATATAGTCCCAAATAATTCTCAACATCATTGGAGCATCATCTTCAGACTACTGGCCAAGCATGTCTTAGAGACATAATTGTGCAGCAGGGAATAAGGATATTCCCATTCTGTCTCTGTAGAATCAGGACATAGACTTACCTGCATTTAAGCTTTGGTCCATCTTTGGACTGTATACAGTCTGTTTAGAGAGCAGGGTCTTTTTTGCCCAGTAGGAATTATCTCCTGATTGAATATTTCTTTTTGATGTTCATTGTCTTCTTCCAAGTCAAATGGGAGCTCTCAGGAGCTGACTGTCTTAGGTCAAGCAATTCTTAAAATAATAAAAATATCTTTAAATGCCATTTTCTGTATGCCTCTGAGGGTTTTGAAGACATCTATTACTTTATCTATAAATCTATCTCTCTAATATCTATCTATCTACCTATATATCTATCTTTGAAATAGCAAACTGTATTTTTAAACTATTTATTATCTGTTTAACCTAATGTGTGACATAACCAGGAGCTTGACTGGCCAGCAATCAACCTGTATTACCCAGAATCCTAAATAGATTGCAATAGCAACCCATAAAAGGATTGGAAATAAACCTGTACTTTTAAATGAGTTGTGTAGGCACAATACCTTACATAAGAGTTGAAATATACATATGTGTCAAAATATAAAATTCTATACCAATGAATCAAAATTAACCTTATTTTTATCAATATACAAAATTTTATACAAATGTATCAAAAGATAACCTTATTTGAGGATGACAATAGTTTTAAGTTTCAGAGCAGATTAAATAATCTACCCTTATATCTTATCGTTTCTATATTATATACATATATTCCCCCTCTTTTTCCTTTCAAGCCCTTACCCCCTATATAAGAGAGAAAGGATAGAGAAAAGAAAAAGAGAGAAAATTCTGAGTCTAATCTCCTATACTTTAATAGGGCCATTTAACAATTTATAACCAGTCCCCCTAAACAACATTTATAACATATCAAATGAATAAAGAATCATCCACCCACCTTTTAGGAATGGGGTGTCACTCTCTTACAATTGCTTCCTATTGAATTGGGTCATAGAAAGCCTGTTTGGGGGCCCAATAAAATGGAAAAATGATTAAGCAATTAATAGTAACATTTGTTATCCTGTCTCTATGTGCTCAGTAATTTGAATGTCCTGAGTAGTGTATAGTCCAAAGTTGAACTTTGGAAGGGAAAGTTCAGGGCTTTATGGAAGTCCTGGCTAGAACAGGCTGTGAGTCTGGACCATCTTGACTTGTGTTATCTTCTTTGATGTTTGGTCCCTTTGTTCTGAAAATATATAATTTCTCACAAGTAACATCTCTCTCTCTCTCTCTCTCTGTCTATCTATCTATCTATCTGTCTATCTATCTATCTATCTATCTATCCATCTACCTATTTTTTTTCTTTTGAGACAGTATTTCTCTGTGCATTCTTGTCCTGGATTGACTTTGTAGACAAGGTTGACCTTGGTGAAGATCAGGGATCTACCATCTTTTTCTCCCAAGTGCTGAGATTAAAGGCATGCATCACCATGTCCACTCAGGATCATGTTACTCCCTTAGGGGAAAAATCTCTCTTGAAACCAGTTCTCCTGTGGGAACCCCACATCTAAGGAGACTGGTTTGTGACCCCTCTCTCTTTACATCTTCAAAAATCTCTTATATTTTAGCATTGCAAAATGACAAAAATATCCTTTCTACCTCCCACCAATATAGGGAAATCAAAGATATCTAAACAAAAATGAAGCAAAGAAACAAGAACATTCCAAAAGCCTTAGTCAAATTGTATCATCCCTGGTTGTAATTAAAGCTCTGTTCATTTTTCCCTGGAATCTAGCTTTGACTGCATTGTATTGGGGGGTGCCAATACCAGAAATCAATGAGAAACATCAAGTAGCCAGGGAGCTCTGAGCTCTAGCTGCCATCAATTTTGTCTTATCTCTGAGGAAGGGACTCCCTCCTCCCCCATTATCGTTCTTGGTAACTTAGAATTACATCTGTAAATTCTTTCCTTTGTTAAGCCTATCTTAGTATGATCTTTCTCAAAAAGGATATAGAGAACCACAGTGGTCGGTGTAAAATTCATCTGTATGCTAAGAGAAACAAAATCAATTGGAATCCAAATGTATTGAGACATTATGAATTCCTCCATTTTTAATCTAGGCAGTTAATTTTGGTCTCAAGTTTTATTTAGAAGGCTGCCAGTTATTTAGCACATAAGGACAGCCTTCACTCCCCACCTTTGTTGTAAGGCTGTAGCTTTTGTTAAGGAAGCTGCACCTTTGAAATGTATTTGGGTTTGGCTCCCCGTTCTTTGGCTAGGAAACTACTTTTCATTTGGTCCTTCTCAGGCTGTAAGCATGGATTCTAATTGCCGTGGTAGGGCACCATATGTAGAAATAATTAATTAAATTGTTTCACAATATTTATATTATTGTTAATTGATTTGGGGGCTGTTAATCCCTAACCCACCATTATAAATGATCACACAGATACCACATGGATTTTAACAAGCCTTGACCTGAATTGTGCAATCTTATCCCATCTGAGATAGCTCATAATTCTATTTTCCTCAAATATGACTCTATATGTACATACTTCCCTTTGGACTGCTATTTTTCATGCTGTGCCGATGTTCCAGGCCACATGGAATGATCTTCTTTTCTCTAACCCATGGCGTGTGTCCCCCTTGCCCACTCCTGGCTTCTCCTTGGAGGCTTTTTTCTCCCAAAATGCTCTCTGTTTCAGAAGCCCCTCTTCCCTTAGTCCCATCTATCTCTTTCTTTGCCCAGTCTCAGTCCTTAGCACTTTATTCAACCAATCAGAGACAATGTAAGTAACAGACAGCAAGCAGGACTAATTAATTAACATTTAGAATGCTTAACATAACCCTATCACTGGAACTTGATTTTAAACTTTGTTTCTTGTGCTTTTTGGTTCGTATCTACACAAATCATGAACAGTTTACCATCATGAAGAATTTCTCATTTTCCTCTAGTATCTCCTTAACAGTAGGTATGCTATGGAAGTCTGATACATCCAATTCTAGTTACAATTTTTACATACAGGAACATAAGTTTCCATCCATATTTTTGTATGTGAAGATATTTCATTAGGCATCTTTTAATAAAGACTATTTCTCTCTCTAATACATATATGTAATATATATGTATATATGTGTCTCTAGTAAATAATATTAATTTGAATATAACATATAGTCTATATGTTAGATAGTAACATATAGTATATGTTTTATATATATATATATATACAATAACAATAGTAATAAAATACTCACAAGGTTAAACCAATTAATATGTTATTGACTTCAGTTTGGCTTGGAAGACTTCACCAATCTTTGGGACACATTTGGTAGTTAATAGTTTCTATAGAAATAGAAGAAATTCTCTTCAGTGGTGTAACCATAGGTAAGTTCACCCTGTCACGTAAATAATCTCTCTCAATCCTCATTGAGAGAGAGTATTGAAAGTCACTGTGTCATAAGCACCTACAAGAAAACATTAAAGCAGAAGAGGGGCTATTTGAGCTTAAGAAAGAGATAATTGCTAAATGAAGGGGACAGGAAAGGCTTTGGGGGCATAAAAACTGAAAATAAATTATTTATATATCTTTGAAATTTTCATAATGAAAACTATTTTGTGCATAACCAATACATGCTAAAATTAAAAGTGAGGAGACTCTTAAAAGATACTAGCATAGAAAATGATTATCAAGCCAAGATTCCAGAAGTTCAGAAAATCAAACCATAATTTGACAAATGTGATCCTATGAAATTAATAACATTCTGTATATCAAAGAAAATGATCCAAAGAAGTGGTGAGCTCCAAAATGGGAGTACATCTTTGTGACTATGAATTTCAAAGTCTTCATTGTAGGTCCTGAAATGCTTCACTTCTTTCTTGTGAATGTGCTACATCTTTTCTTTTTGTTGATTCTCTTCCAGCTCATAGAGGGGTAGAATTTAATTCACCATGCTACCTAGAAATGTCTAGAAATGACATAGAAATGTCTCCACTGGTTTTCTTCCAATCTATGTGGGAAAATTAAATTTATCTTTGGATGTATATGCTATTGTTGGACTCTACATCCCATTTCATTGAACCTTCTGACTGTTTTATTTCAGTTTCATGTAGTTAAATATTTCAACTTCATAACATATTTTGAAGTCAGCATGGCAATGCCTCTGGCTTTGGTTCTTTTGTTTTTCTAATTACATGACTTCTTGGGGTTTTTGTGATTTATGATTCAGCAAGAATTTTAAGGCTATTTCTTATTTTTTGTTTGTTTTTGTTTTTGTTTCTGTTATTTGTCTTTGAGGAGTACCATTAGTACTCCTTGAGACAAGCTTGAATTGAATCTGTAGGTAATTGTGGAAATTATGGTGATTTAAACTGTTAATAAAAAAAATACAAATCTAAATCCAGAGGGAGGAATAGAAAGATTATTCTGAGTCAAATGTAAGTAGTCACAACCTAGGGACACAAACAAAAACACCATATTCCAATGTAGTAAAAATTTTCATGAAGTTTTTACAGTAAAGGAATAAGACAAAGTCACAAATCAGGATATTTTTATAATACTTTGATGAAACATCACATGGTGATGTTGCAGCTACTTTATTACAGGGAACAGATATGATTTAGGGACATTCTCAGCCACAGGGTTGATTGAAGTTAGTAGTTTGATAGTCTATTCCAAAAGAAGTTTCCAAAAAATTTATGTTAAATCAAACACAGACCTTAGTAATGAACGGCTATCAAAGAGAAAAAAAAAAAAAAAAAAACCAAAGCTAATTTTGCTCTGGGCTTGCAACATTACAACTCTTTACCACCACAGATGATTGAATAAATTAATCAGTGTGTGAATTCTTTAACATAATTTACTCAATTTACCCAATCACTACCCAAGAAACTGTAATTCACAGTGTGTGCTCTCTTAGATTTCTATCATTGATTTTTGCAGGCTTACTACAAAGGTCTTATACTTCTCAGCTAAAAGTTGTGGGAACTCCTTGATTTTGTTAATACGGTAGCATAAATGAGATTTATTCATAAGAAAATTCAGTACCAATATGAAGAGAGGCTACTTCATTTTTTGAGTTTATGTTGTACTCTACACCTTTCCTAACTGTGTTAGTTCTTGTAGCTTTAGGGGGAACAAATGAGACTTTATACATATAAATTCATGTTAATCCCCAATGGTATCAATTATATTCAGCTTTTAAAAATCAAATGCCCTTTAATTCTTTCACTGAATTTTTGTTCTGTCTAATATTTTCAGTAGTGTTTTAAACAAATATGTTAATTTTTCATTTGTCTCACTTGTCATTTTTTATGTTGTCCTATATTAAACTTCTAATAGCATGTCAGACTTGTAATAATTTGGTTGTAATTCACCAGTAATGCACAGAAGCTTTGTGTAATCGATAGCAAAGTGTATGGGAAAAAGGGAGAGTTCTACTATTTCCTGACTAGATATCAGCATTTAGTGAACATTACCTGAGTTGTAAGCTTTTGGTGGTGCTCAGTTCTGTGCTTGCATCCTTAGGGGATACTGAAAGCCTGAAGTCAGCTGAAGCTGGGTGCTTACTTTCCAACATGTACATCAGGTTAAAAAGTTCTGATCAACCTCTGCCAATGCAGTCCATGCTAGACCCAGGCTGCTTAAGGAAACTGGTGGGGTGATGTTATGCATTCTAAATGTTAATTGGTCCTGTTTGCTGTCTGTTACTTACTTTGTCTCTGATTGGTTGAATAAATGCTAAGGCTGGAAATTGGACAAAGTCAGAAGTAGGTGGGACTAAGGTGTGATTTCTAAAGCAGAGAGGTTCTGGGGTAAAAGAAGCCTCCAGTAGATGAAGTAGAAGAAACTTCCAGTAGAAGGAGCCTCCTAGACAAGCAGCAAGAGCAGGACAGAGGACACACGCCATGGGTGGCCTAAAACATTGGCATAGCGTGGAGAATAACAACCCAGGGGATGTATGTGGGGTCATATTTGGGGAATAGAATTAAGAGCTAGCTTAGATGGGCTAAGATTGCACAATACAGGCCAAGCTTGTTAAAATCCATCAAGTCTCTGTGTGCTCATTTATAATGGTGTGTTAAGGATTAATGCCACCAACCAAGTAACTACAATATAAATACAGGTTAATAATTTAATTAGTCTTTTTTTTTCTACAGGAAAAAAGTACAATATGACTATGTTTCATAATGATTGCTTTTATGTTCCCTTTTCTCTATCAAAAGTATGACCTTTTCCTTCCATTATTCACAGTGAAAATATTGTGGGGTTCCTGAAGGTTACCTAAGTAAAGCAAGGGTTTAAAATGGATTTTAATTCTTGGGAAATCTAAACTAAATTAAGAACAATTAAATGGTTAAGATTTTAGTAATGGAAAAAATTGATAGCAGCAATAGGAGTTTATCCTGGGCATGTGTTCTTTGAGAAGTGTGAGATTATTTGTGCACCTGTCTATATTTATAGAGTGGTTGTATTTTTTGTGATGCTTTAAGTCCTATGATGGCTCTAGGAAGTGTTATTGATTTTCAGTTTGATCATTCTCTTTCTTTTTATGAGGATAGGAACAATAACCCTGAAATTCTATGGACACAGCACAGGAAGCTAAAAGGTCAACTGACATCATATAAAATCATTACTTAGTTGTCAGTTCTCTTAGATTTTTAATTCCTGATTTTTTGTCATTTAAAAAACAGTTGTTCACACCATAAACTCACAATTCATTGTACAGCCCCTACATAATATATATCTGGGTCATAAGGACATTTTTCAGACAGTCTACCAATGTATTCTTAATCACTATGTTTAGGAACTATACCTGGGATAATTAGTTTATTGATTTGGGTATTCACACATCTATGCCTGAACCATCTGCCTTTGCTATGCACATGATTTTTTTCTACATAGTGAATCAAATCCCAGAAGAATCAGATGTGATTTTTACTTTGTCTTCCTATGAGTATACTTTCCTGGTTTGTCAGCACACTTGGAAGAAATTTATGGTTTAAAACAGCTATGTATCTTTTTTTGTAGTTTTATAAGTTTTCCAAGAATTAAGTGAGTAGAAAATGAATAATTGCATATGGTTATGGAAATGAGATGCTTAACTCACCTTTATTTAGGCCTATAATTTTGATGGAGACTACAGCAGAGAATCTTTGTCCCATTGAACATCTGAACACACAAGTGTTCTCTTGCTTGTGTTGAGACAGTGTACACTCTAGTCATAAATTCTTCAGGTTCTCCCAGCTTGTCTGGTCTTTGTCAAAATATGCTTTGTAATTCCTTCACAAGAATAGTATAATTATGCTTAGAGCATAGCTTGAAATTAAAAGAAATATATAACATAAATTATATATATATATATATATACAGACACACACATTATATATATACATAATGCATACTTTGTCCCAAAAGGTAATGCTCACAAATTCTGAAAATCTTCTGGCAACAATGATTACAAACATTGAAGTGCTGACCACTATGGAAAAATGATGGCACTCATAGAACTTCCAATAGACAATGCAAGCTTATTTAATTAATACAAAGAAGGAATTATATGTTTTATGACATATTCAGATCTTAAAAACATTAACGACAGTAAAACCTCTCCAGAGTGGTGGAATACATATTATGCCATTTAAATGCCACAAAATTTTTATCAGCCTGTAGAATTTTCCCAGTTTATTAATAGTGGAATTTGCAGTAATAAACAAATAGAATAACTTTAAAAACATATAGAGCTACCCTGATCATAATTCTCATGGATCAAGTCTAGTCACACTTTCATTGCCAAATGTTCACGATTTTGAACAGATAGAATGAAAAGGAGAATAGTAATAATAATAGGAACAATAGCATTAAGTTACCATATCTGTCGGAGGCATATCATCTATTGTTATCTGATTAATATGCAACTAATTTCATACCTTTGTTTTCTTTGATGACCTCTCAATTTGAGAACAGAAATGTTGCACACTTAACCATAAGCCAGTAAGAGTTGAATCAAAAAAGAAAGAAAACCTCTGCCTTATGCCTCTGAGACTGGCTTTAAAGCAATTCTAATGGCACCCACAAAAGAAATGAGAAAATTGAACTCTGAGCTAGAGGTGCCATTGGCAGAGTTTGGGATTGTTGAATCTTGTCTCAGGCTTTAGCACCACCTGCGTCTCTCCATCTCTTGCTGCATTCTTACAAAGGATGAGAGAAAAGACATTTTGAGACAGAGATTGCAACCATTAATTTTAGAATGCTTGAAGATGATGGAAGCTCCATTGGAAAATGAAGAGCAAGCAATATGCATTTCAAAAGCCTGGCTTGGCATAGGCGGTTTTGCCTTCCAGGATAAACGAACATCAAAGGACTAAAATATTTGCTGGCAGGAATTTGATAGATCCCTGTTTTTTTTTTTTTTTTTGAAACTTGTATCATATGATAAACTAATATTTGAAGACTTCAGGCTGGAAAATTCAAAGGACTGGGCTGTTTGTCTCAGTTATAACATAGTTTGATGAAACTATTTGGACTTTTTGATTGGGCAAAGAGAGGTGGAAACATATGGTGGTGGATTGACTGGTTCTAAATTTAGTTTTGTTTCTGTTCTTCATTTTGTGATGTCACCAGTATTATAACACATTGGTGATAATATCAAAGGGATGAAAAAAACAAAAGTGCTTTTAGTAAAGTGAACATCTAAATCTTGGTCACTTCTTCAATATATAGAAACTTCACTGTCTACAAGTATCCTTTCTATGGATCTGTTTATATATTTTTGTAGCCTAAGCTTCTAAAATGTATTTCCTTAACCAATACAGTAGTTATTCATTTGAATACTTTGTTTTCCTAGCCACTACAATAAGAGCTATGCAATTTTTTATTTTCCAATGCCCTTGCTTCTTGTTCAAATAACCACCTAAGTTAAGATAGGATGGGATTTCTTTCTTTAAGTCACTCCTATTTCTAGATGACTCTCATTAGAGAGAAAAAAAAAGAAAAACCTCACTGTGAGAGGAACTGTTGGGAACTTAACAGGTCAATGTAAATTACTTCAAAACCTAAGACTTCAGAAGTTACCCATCACAGGAAGCCATACAAATAGAGACATTAGTATGAAATAGAAGGCCTTGAGGCTGTTCTGTTCCAAGCTGTGCCTTTAAGTCTCTCTCTACCTCCCGTACTTTCCTTTCTTTATCACACAGATGTTTACCTGTCTATGAATGAGCAACATGCATCCTTTTTGAAGTTTATTTCCATGCAACATCTGTGAGAATTTTGGCTTTAGGTCTTACTTCAAAGCTTTTGTGCTTAATGATAGTGCAAACAGATGATACAACACTAACAGCATACCCTGTCAGAAAGGTCTATCCATGTGTCTTTGGTTTCTGATGTTTAATAGCAGTACAGATTTTCAAAGGGCAAAAAAAAAAAAAAAAGGTATGTTAGCTTCATGATAGGACAAAATCAACTGTTCTCTGACAAAGTAGCGGTGCCAGGTTGATAAAACATAAGACTTTGATACGACCTCTTTAACAAAGCTCCATTTAATTGTTGTGGGTCAAAGAAAGAAAATAGAGCATTGAGCATTCATTTATGATTATCTTGGACACACATCAAAGGAAGGATTATGTGATAGTCAAGTTCACAAGTTGACAGCCATATTTTGTACATTTTCCAGTGCCTTAAAGTTAGGTCAATAATTTCATATATTTTGTAACATCAACCTTCACAAAATCTTGTAACTCAAAAATCACTTCATTTTATAGTTGAGGGGGCTAACATTTGAAGATATTGTGTAACTTTTCCAATGTAGCATATAAAATAAAGAATAAAGTTAATAACAAAATTTAAGGAAACTGACCAAAGAACACTGAGTCACATTTTGTGCATCATTACTTGAAGAATATTCCTGTTATATATATTTACAATGGAAATTTCCCCTATTTGTAGCCACTCTAAATTTGTTAAGCAAATGCAGAAAATTAAATAAAAAAGCCAATCAAGGATATTTAGATTTTTTACTTAATTTGTAAGAATATAGATCTGTAATAAAGTTATTAAAGAAGGAATTTTTAAGTGTGTACTGGACACATAGGTTATTTCTTAAAACATCTTCATAGTAAGCTTGTTTAATATTAAACATATTCAAAGTAAACTGGGTGTGATGGCATATGCCTTTAATCCTAGAACTCGGGATCTCTGGGAATTCAGGCCGGCCAGTTCTACAAAATGAGTCCAGGATAGTCAGGGCTCTGTTACACAGAGAAACTCTGTCTCAAAAATACCACAAAAATATGCAAAGTAATATATGTTTCTGGGATCAATGGTAAAAAATTAGGAGATTTATGTTGTACAAAAAATAAGAAATTTAGTTCTTTTTTTCTTTTTTATTTTTTTAAATTATTTTTATTTTATCAAGTTACGTCTCAGTCACAATCCCCTCCCTACTGTCCCCTCCAGTCATACCCTCCCACCCTCTTTCCTCTCACACCCCCTATCTGCTTCCTTTTTTTCAAGTTTAAGGTATATCTCTTTCCCCCAACAGTTCCTCTTTCAGTCCAACAAACGACTCTTTCTCTTATAACAACACATACAACAAAAAACAGCAAGGTAATTAGTCCACAATTCTGAAAATTATAAGCCTTAGCATACATTCCCAATCTCTAGTCCATACATATTTGGCAAGTGACTTTACCATTCTACTATGCATCCATCTCCATGAGTTTAAAGTTTTATATCCAAACAGCTTCCATCCTAACTTGCATCACCATCTTAAAACATCTTCTTAGATCCAGAACACCCTCCTAATTCCTAAACAACTCAAAATTTAACTATGAGACTATAACTATCTAGCCTTCAACCACATCAGAGACCTGAGAAAGATAAATATATCTGATTATACAGGAAGTGCAGGGCTAGCAGTTTCTAAAACTGAGAAATGTCAGACAACTGGCTGCCTGGACAGTTCCAAATTTTTCTCCATACATTAGAGCATCAATCCTCAGCCTTTTGGCTCAATTTTTCTAACAGATATTAATTGTAAAGCAGGAATTATGAAGGACTTGCCTACCCTGTCTTGGCAGAGCTAGGCTGTTGACTTACCTGCTTCCAAGTTTTGTCCTTTTTGGACAGCATGCTGTCTACATTTGAAGCAAGGGATTTCTCTTGCCAAGTGACAGGCTTGCCACTAATACAACCATCTCCAATTGGAGATTCTTTGATGCTCATCATCTACTTGGAGTAGAATAGGGGGTGTTGTCAGTAGCTGACATGTTTCAATATCAAAAAAATCTTAAGAAAACATCTTTGCATGCTGTATTCTATAGATCTCTTGAGATTTTTGAAGACTACATATCTATCTCCATATATTTGGATAACAAATTCTTAGTTCTTGGTAAATAATTTCTTCTAATTAAATAATGTTATTAGAAATCCAAATTTATCATCAAGGTTCTGTGGTGAGTTTTTTAAATGTTTATTTACTACTTCAAGTTACATCCCTATCACAGTGACCTCTTTCCACCTCTCCCAGTCCCACCCTCCCACCCTGTACTCCCATTCCTTCTATCCTACTCCTCCAGAGTAAAGTGTCCTTACATATCAGTCCTCTGCCCCAGTTCAGCAGTCATATGAGGGATAAGAGCTTTCTCATATACTGGGCCTACATGGTAGCACCGCTAGGGCAAATTGTCTCATCAACAGGTAACAAAGTCTATGTTCCTGTTCCTTTTGGTGCATTAGTTGTAGCATAGTTATCCTGTACTATATGGCTAAAATTCGATTATAAGTGAGTAGATGTCATGTGCATCTTTCTGAGTCTGCATTAGCTCACTTAGGATGAGCTTTTCTAGTTCCATCCATTTGGCTGCAAATTGCATGATTTTGTTGTTTGTGATGACTGAGTAGTATTCCATTGTATAGATGTACTACAGTTTTTTTTATCCATTCCTCAGTTGAGGAACATCTGGGTTGTTTCCAGTTTCTAGCTATTACAAATAAGGCTACTATGAACCTAGTTGAGAAGATGTCCTTGTGGTTTGGTGAGGAATAATTTGGGTGTATACCCAGAAGTGGTATGGCTGGGTCCTGAGCTAGAGCTATTCCAAGTTTTCTCAGATATCACCAGACTGATTTCCATAGTGGTTGTGCAAGTTTGGACTCCCACCAGCAATGACGGAATGTTCCCCTTTCTCTGCAACCTCACCAGCATGTGCTGTCATTTGAATTTTTGATCTTAGCCACTCTGACAGGTGTGAGATGGCATCTTAGAGTTACATTTCTCTGATGATTAAGGATGTTGAACAATTCTTCAAGTGTCTTTCAGTCACTAGGGGTTCCTCCTTTGTGAATTCTCTGTTTAGCTCTGTTCCCCATTTTTTGATTGGATTATTTGGTTTCTTGGCATTTAATTTCCTGAGATCTTTATAAATTATGGATATTAGCCATGTGTTGGATGTGGGACTGGTAAAGATCTTTTCCCAATCTGTAGGCTGCCGTTTTGTTTGAATGACAGTGTCTTTTGCCTTACTGAAGCTTTTCAGTTTCATGATGTCCCATTTATGGATTGTTGGTCTTAGAGCCTGAGCTGTTAGTGATCTGTTCAGGCAGTTGCCACCTGTGCTGATGAGTTCATAAGCCTACATTGTGCAAGAAAAGTATGAAGAAAGACAAATTTTGTAGCAAATTGTTTATAGGAGTAGTAATGATTATAGACTGTTGCAAGGGTATTTGAAGTCATTTATTTGCTAGCTAATGATGAAAATGCTTTAAGAGAGAGAATAGTTTCAGTAAAAACAAAAAATAAATATTTTAAGATTTTTTCAAGATAGACTATTAAATTTATTTCTTTAATGATATCCCAAGCTCACATTTTAATGCAATAATTTACATGTCAATTAAGCATGTAATTTTTATTTGTGTGTATGAGTGTGTGTATTGTTTATATAAATGTGTATGCCTCTATTTCATGGCACCTGTGTGGAGTTCAGGGGACATCTTGAAAGATTCAAGTCTCTCCTTCCACCTGGGGATTTGAGGATTGAACTCAGGTTGTCAGGCTTGGTGGTAGCACCACTATATTTTGAGCCATCTCAACATGTCTCACTCAAAGTTTTAGAAGCAAATATTATCTCAAATAATATTTCTCCTTCTTTGGCAGTTTGAATATTGCACAGTAGCACATTTGCAACCATAGTCAAATACAATCTTTGCCAGAAATAAGGACAACCAATAGAAAAATCTTCAACATATTAAAATTACCTAATAAATAATAAATTTGTTCATCTATACAATGAAATAGATAATACATTGGATAAGAAACTCATATTCCTTGAGAATATATTTCTATATGTGCATCCATTATAATATATGTCATGACATATATGTTGGAATTTTCTCTTTGTATGGATGATTCAATTTGTCAATGCGTATATTCTTAACCAGAACAGAGAGTCATTTCTCCTAGTGACAGGACTGGGAAACAAGAGCAGAAGAACAGCTACCCAGGGAAATCTGCTCCCAGGTAACTGGCAATGGAGTCTGGTTAACAGGGTACACAGAAAGATAAATGGAATACAGTAAGTGGATAGTGAAAGTCAAAGAAATTGTTGAAGATATACTAGAGTTTAGTATTTAAAGAATGAAAACCTTGATTCCATGTGCAATTTTATCTATAAATGTCAAACATACACTAAAAATTGCAGAACCTTTCAAGAATGTCTGATTTTTAAACTGTTTTGTCACACATTCTGTGTTAGCATAATGTGATTTTGTGTTGAAAAAAGCTAGCCGTACAACGGTGGACACCCATAAAACATCAAAGATAAATTTGATAAGAATTTTTCAGATACATAGGAACACACTCTAATATGATAACAGGTAAAATTCTAACATGATATCAAATAAAATTATTGTTTAAGGTAATTTATTAGTAACATTGAAGAAAAAATATTTCTGGTAACTAAGGAGAAAGTAACTGTATTAAAAATACGCTGCTATTTCTATCAAAACATTCTTCATCCAGTATGTTGTTGCTAACATGATATTTCAATAGATAGAAGATTTTATATGGTAAAGAACACGTTTAGTATGTTATTTAAATATTTTTCTTGCTATATCTCAAAAATGTTTTTAAATGAAGGTAAATAACTCAGTTAGATTCTAGTTTAACATGTTCCCGGATCTCACCAAGTAAATATTACTGTGAAATACTACATTGTAAAAAATTGTAAAAACTTAATTTGTTTAAAAAATTCATGTGAATAGTAAATATATTTCTCATAACAATCTGCAGAAATTCTTGAAACTTTTGGTTTTTGTACACCAAGTAAATATATTACACAGACAATGCAGTGCTGAAGCATTACAAATGAAATTTGCATATTAATTTTTCAGCAATGTAATATGGATTATAGTGCTGGCAGTTTTTAAAAGAATTTTATTGGAGGTAAGTTGTTAAGGAAAATAAAGTTTTCTGTGCCCTAGACAAACATGGAATGGATTATTAACAAGGTAGAAGGTAACTACAATTTACTGACTCTATAGTTTTTCAGTTCATGATTTCTTGGCTTGATAAAATTAATTGAGAAAATACTGATGTTTATACAATGAAACAATTCAAATTTGAACAGTGTCCTTTTTAATTAATTATTTCTTTGCTGTACATCCCAATCCCAGTTTCCCCTTCTTCCTCTCCTCACAGTTCCTCCTTCTCCTCACAGTCCCTCCCTCTCATGTTCAGTATCCTCCCATCTACCTCCCTTCCCCTCTCTTCAGAAAAGGGGAAATTGCCCATGGATATCAGCCAGTCTTGGCATAAAAGTTGCAGTAAGAATAGGTTAGGTATCTTCTATTGAGGCTAGAGAGGACAGCACAACATGGAGAAAGGGTTCTAAAGATAGGCAAAGTAGCCAGAGACAGCCCCTGCTCCCACTTTAGGAGTCCCACATGAAGACTCAGCTGCACAACTGTAACACATCTGTAGAGGACCTAGGTCAGTCCTATGAATGCTCTCTGATTAGTACTTTAGTCTTTATAAGCCCCTGTGGGCCCAGGTTAGTTGGTTATGTAGGTTTTCTTGTGGTGTTCTAGACACTGGCTCCTTCAATCCTTCCTATCCCTCTTCTGCAGATTCCCTAAGCTCTACTTAATGTTTGCTTGTGGGACTCTTCATCAGTTTCCATCAGTTTCTGGGTGTAACCACTCTGATACCATTTATGCTAGACTTGTTTGCAAGTATAGCACAATATTACTAATAGTGTCAGGGTGGGCTCTCTCTCACCGCATGGGTCTTAAGCTGAGCCAGTCATTGGTTGGACCTTCCTTCAAATTCTGCTCCACTTTTTACCAGTGCACATCTTGTATGCAGGTATTTTGTGGATCTAAGGTTTTGTGGCTGGAATGGTGTCTCAATCCCTCCATTGGATGTCTTGCCTGGTTACAGGAGATGGCCAGTTCAGACTCCATATTCCTCATTGCTAGGAGTCTTAGCGAGGGTCACCCTCACAGATTCCTGGGAGTTTCTGTTATCCTAGTTTTCTAGCTTGTCCCAAAGACACTCCCCTCCCCCCAATCCAGGTGTCTCTCCCAGTACTCTCCCATCATGTCCATCTTATCCTTTCTGTTCCCATCCCAACACCCTATCACCACCCAGTCCACTGGGTGGATATCTACCTACACCTACCCTGGCTATCTAATCGATTTACCCTTCTTGGTGACATTTAAGTGACCCCTCTTGGGCCTATATAGTTATATATCTCAGGCACTGCTTTTAGTCACTGGAATTAAAATATATAAAATTTTCAGCTGAAAATATATGTTTTCAATATTCTCAGTCAGTTTGAACATGCTAATAATAAACTCTGACTCACTAATAATTCTTCATTGTAAAATTAGTGAAGAAATGAGAATACTTCCCCATGGTATCATTTAATGAAGAGCTAGCCAATAGTTGAATTCTCTGATTCACTCTCCCCATGTCCTTCCATAATTACTCTTTGTTCTGTTGTCTATGTCTTTCACTATGAATGTCTCTCTCTCTGTGTCTCTTGTGTTTCTCTTCTCTCTCTCTCTCTCTCTCTCTCTCTGTATTTGTCTGTGCCTATCTCTAACAAAGGGGTTATTTTTCTATTTTTTTAATAATTTATTTTTTATTTCTTCAAGTTACATCTCAATCACAATCCCCTCCCTACTCCCCCCTCCAGTCCCACCCTTCCACCCTCCTCCCCCTCAGCCCCACCATCCTCTTCCCTTCTTTTTTTTTTGTTTTTTAGTTTAAGGTATTTATTTTTCCCCCCAACAGCTCTCCCTTTCAGTCCAAATAATGGTTCTTTTTCTTATAACTATAAATACAATACAAAACAACAGAAATAAATAGGCCACGATTATAAGAGTTATATGGCTTAGCATACATTCCCAATGTCTAGTCCATATGTATTTGGCACCTGATTTTGACATTCTACTATCTAACCATCTCCATGAGTTTAAAGTTCTATATCTAACTCAGCTTTCATACTAACTTGCCTCATAATTTTAAAAATATCTTCTTAGATCCAGAACACCCTCTTGATTCCTAAACAACTCAAAATTTAACTATGACACTCTAGGTATCTATTCTTCAACCACCTCAGAGACCTGAGAGGGATAAATATATCTGATTATATAGGAAGTGCAGGGCCTGCAGCTTCCAAAACTAAAAAATGACATACCAGTGGCTGCCTGGACAGTTCCCGTTTTCTCTCCATACATTACAGCATCAATCTTCAGCCATTTGGCCCCATTTCTCTGACAGACATTAATTTTATATCCTGATCGTTGCCCCTTGCCTCCCCTCCTCTGGCCCCCACCCTCTGCCCTCTTCCTCTTCTCCCCCTCTTCTTTTCCTCAGAAATGGGGGTCCTCCCTCATACCATCCCACCTCAGCAATCCAGTTACACCTGGACTGAGTGCATCCTCTTCCATGGAGTCCAGGCACTACAGGCCCTTTAGGGGGAACTGATCAAAAGGCAGATATCAAAGTCCATGTCAGAGACAACTCCTGCTTCATTTAGGAGACCTACAGGATCATCAAACTGCCCATAGGATACATATGTGTAGGGGGCTTAGATCCCTCATAGAAAGTATCACATTGGGGAAAATGGAGAACAGTTTAAGTGGTTTTCAACAGACTTTACAAGGAATTAAGTCACGTGTACTCCTGACTCCACATGACTCCAATAAACCCAAATAACACGCAAACATAACCAAACAATCTCTGAATACTACTTTCAGTATTTATGAGAGCTATTAATTTTATAAGATTTCTTTCAGCCTACTTGGTTTCTTCAGCAAATGATTATTACAGCACAAATGAAAACATACATTCATTATTCTTCAGTCAAAGGCATAGAAGAACAGTTTGCTAGAATTACAATAGCAGGCATGATATTTTTTTTCTGAAATGTTGAGCCATAACCACACAAAGAAACCCAGATTTAGGCACTTAGACAATATAAAGGAACACCATTGTTGAATATGAAGCTAAACACTACTTTCCACAAAAGAATCTTTTCTCGGAAAAGCTAATATCTAATGCATTTGTCAGAATTATTGAAACAAGGAAATATGGTATTGATTAATAATGTTAGATAGATAATGGTTAATAGGTAGGTAGATGATAGATAATAAATACAAGATAGGTGTAGATACATATAGATATATGTTCAGATACATACTGTGCTGCTTAATTTTCTTCAACTGGACAAAAACTTTGGGAAATCTAGGAAAAGGGAATCTCCACTGAGAAAAATGTCTCCATCTGATAGGCTTGTAAGGAAAATGTGGGTAATTTTCTTAATTAATGGTTCATGTGGGAGTTAACAGTCAATTGTGGCTGGTGCCACACCTTACTGGATGGTCCTGGGTTGAATAAGAAAGAAAACTGGACAAATTATCCAAAACACGTCAGTAGGTACCATTTCTCCATGGTCTCTGCTTCAGTTCATCCCTGAATATTCTTGCCTGAAATTCCTGCCTTGATTTCCCTTGGTTATGGACCATGAACTGCGATGTGAGAATAAAATAAACCATTTCCTCCCAAGTTTCTTTTGATCATGGTATTTATCAAAACAATAGAAAGCAAACTATGTCACATGTTGATTAAAACTGACTCATGTGATCATGGAAATTCACATATCTTGAAAATTTCAACCAGGCAGTTGTGCACCCTAATTTTGTGTCAGTCTGCATGAAAATTAAGTAGGATCTACAACTGTGGCATGTCTCTCTCTCTCTCTCTCTCTCTCTCTCTCTCTCTCTCTCTCTCTGTGTGTGTGTGTGTGTGTGTTTGTGTGTGTGTGTGTGTGTGTGTGTGTGTGTGTGTGTGTGTGTATGCATGAAACCATAATAATTAATTTGAGTGATACTGGGTTATATGTGAAGGAGATGGAGGATAGTGGGGAAGTAGCTATAATGTAAACATAGTGTTCATATATGAAAATCCTTTAAATTAAATTTAAAGAACCATAAATCTTTCAGTTGTTTAAGTGTCACACTGAGCTCTGTTCAATGGTCACACAAGTTATTTCTCTGCTTTTTGGATTAGTTTTAATTAGGTCTTCAGTTGATGGAGGATGTTTCCACGATTATGGTGGGTTATCTGTTTTACTCAGTTTACATATTAAAATGATAATCCCATTCAGGAATACACTGGCAGGATGGCCTAAGAATTTATCTGCTCCCACTATTAAAACCTTACATATATTCATTCATACCATAATAGCCATACATGCATTCATACATATTCCTTTTTATATTTATTTACTAATTCAAGTTACATCTCTATCACAGCTCCCTCTCTCCAACCCTCCCAGTCCTGCCCTCCCACCTTCTACCCTCTCTCCCACTTATCCTACTCCTCCAATGTGGGATGTCTCCACACATCAGCCCCCCTCAGTTCATCAGTCACATAAGGGCCAAGAGCTTCCACCTGTCAGAATGGATAAGATCAAAGACTCAAATGACAACATGCTGTTGAGGTTGCTAAAGGGAATACGCCTCCATTGCTGATAGGAATTTAAACTTGTACAACCACTATGGAAATCAATCTGGTGATATCTTAGAAAACTTGAAATAGCTCTACCTCAAGACCCAGCCATACAGGTCCTGGGTATACATCCAGAAGATTCCTCACCAAACCGCAAGGACATCTCCTCAACTAGGTTCATAGCAGCTTTATTTGTAATAGTTAGAAACTGGAATCAATCCAGAGGTCCCTCAAGCGATGAATGGATAAAAAAGAAAATGGTGCATTTACATAGTGGAATACTACTCAGCTATCAGAAACAAGGAAATCAGGTAAATTGCTTCAGAATGGATGGAACTAGAAAAGCTCATCCTGAGTGAGCTAACCGAGACCTAGAAAGATATTCATGACATGTATTCACTTATAACTGGATTTTAGCTATACATATATTTTTAATACAATGAGAAAGACTATAGTTGAATTTCATAATAAATACTGGAAGAAAAATACATTTAACAAATAAATTGAATTATTCTTACTTTGGATGTAACTATTCCCACTATAAAAGTTACATATACATTTACTCACACTATAAAAGTCATGCATACATTCTTTTTTTATATATACATTCTTAATACGGTGAGAAAAATAACATTTAAAATTTGTACAAGCATGCCAGAAGAAAAATAAATGTAACAAATAAGTTTATTTATTTTCAGTGCAAGGAAATTTAGTATAAGAAAATTCAAGTATTTAGCTTTTCTTAGTGTCAAAACAGATTCTTACATATGTAAATACAAAAATTTTTTACCTTCTTGGAACTTGCAAGATCTAATTCTTCAGAATTCACATTTTATGCATACTTTATGATGTCTAATTGTGAATTTAGATATTTGCACTGTGAGTAAAGAGCTCCTGTTCTTTCAAGACCTTGATTCCTAGACACATACATTTCTTTTTCTAATAGACCCATTTCATCAGATGTCTTTCTTGCTGAATATTCTACTCTTTACAAAGAGTAGAGTAATGTTGCTTGAAGCCATGTATATATTTTTCAGCTGTCTTATTCCCATATTGGTTGTCTCTTGAAGGTTAGTGGGAATAAAGTTGCAACACTGCCAACACCCACTCTGCCCACATTGTATAACAATTTCTCCCACGCACCATCATGCCGTGAGCCATTTGACCAGATCTCCCTGGTGCTCTCAATGCAATGGATTCCTTTTATGCTCTTTGAAAGGTCTTGATATTTTAAATCATTTTGAACTATGTTATAGGATATGGAGGAAAAGTTAACACAATCTATGACAAAATGTTACAAACATCTTTTGTGAATAAATATTCTTTCTAAGACCATTCTTTAAAATAAAAATTAAAACAATATATGTATTGTATAAAGGTCCACAAAGACTGTTCCAATATCTGTCACAGAAAAGAAGTTAGGGCAATCACTGAGTGTAAGTGACATCACTTTGCAATCACTTTCCAAAAGATACTTTGTTTATGCAAAGCAAATATCTGACAATTTAAATATAAATAGAATAAGAGTAACCACCTCTGCAGTTTTGAGAATCACAAAAGTCTTCTACTCTTCATCACACCTACATGATATTAATATATATATATAATGTATGTATTATATATTATATATGATGTTTTATTACACATACACCCATATATTTGTATGTACATATGTTCTAAAGAGTTTTATTATGAATCATAAGTTTTATAGGATTCAATGTCTATTTTACCTTTTTGAAAGGTTTCTCTCATAAACAAGGAATTGGTCTGAAGGCATGCCAACTTCCAAATGTATAAATGATAATTAATCACTCAACGTTCATAGAGTGATCACAAATTAGTTTTATGATTTGCTTCTCAAGTGCTTCCAGTGTTAAAAAGGGATTGCCAATGCTTCCAAGTATTCACCCACTCTTGTTACAGGAGAGGTAGAAGTATGTGTGCAGTCTCTTTTCTCAGGTACAGTTGACTAAGTAAATACCTGTACATCATTTTGTGTGAATAATGAAAATAATTAATATGTATTGATACCATAGTGCAAAATCTGTATCCTTACTTTGATTTCTGTTGCTGTAATAAACACAGAAAAAAGAAAAGAAAATAAAAACACCTTGGAGATGAAAAGATTATTTGATTTTCACAATCACAATCTATCTTTGAGGGAAGCCATAGAGGACACTTAAGGGAGAAACAGAAGCGGGGCGCATGGAGAAGTGGTGCTCACTAGCTTGATTCCCATGGCTTACTCAACTTGCTTTCTTAAACAACCCAGGACCATTTACTAAGGTGTGGCACTACCTGCAGTGGCTGGGCCCATTAGCGTCAATCATTATTGATTGATGACCAAGAATAATCCCCCACAAAATATGCCTATGGATCAATCTGATAGGTGTAATTTCTCAACTAATATCACTTTTCCTAGGTGACTCAAGTTTGAGTCAATTTGACAAAAAAAAATAACATAGTTTGTTAGAGAAAACTATCATGTAATTGATGGATCTCAGACTTAAAAAATTGTTAGCAGCTATGTAAAAATAATATTTCATTAAAAATTGCATCATTCACAGCCTTGGCATATCACAACTTTTTATCTCTTTTGATTTAAGCTGTAGAGTGAACTTGCTTCCCACCAATACTTTATATACCCAAAGACAAGACGTCATGTTCAATTAACCACCAATAAAATATCTTATTGAGTTGACATTAACAGCTTGGGGCTGGTACCCATACTGAAATAGTTACTACACCATCTGTGGATAAACCTTTTCTTATTGCTTTTGGATAAGTGCTACCATTTGGAACTGTAATGTTTTAATGTTCTTTTAAGCCTGGTGTTTGCAGTAATCAAGCTGAGAAGTTCTGTAACAGCCTTTATTCCCTCAAGCCTTGAACCAGAAAGTTGTCTTAACATTTTGGTGATGCAGTTGCATTTCAAAACAGGACATCATTTGTATTTGATGCATCACATGTCCCTGGGTCTATCCGAAGGAATTTTATCATCCTTTTTGCCATATGGTTGCACATATTAAATCCACTCTAGCAAGTCCAGTTTCTTGAACTTTTTAATCCCTTTATCCATCATCTGACAAGGCAATTCATATATCTTGATGTTTCTCAGCTCGGTCACTGGTGATTCTGGAAGCTATCTTATTAGTTTATGAGTTATGCTGTTCTGTGAAATCATTTTCCTCCAGAAAATATTAGGCAAATACATTATTTTCTCCAATTTTATGTTTCACCATTTGATAAGTAACTATTCAATCTAAGTGCTACTTATATCTCTCAGTCTGCTGCTGACATGTGTCATATAATTTTGTGAATTATTTGCTTAAAACTCTTGTTTAACCAAAACCAATATGTCCCAATGTTTAATGGTTTGACTTAAATGTAAATATCTGCAAGATGGACAGAGAGTAAATTGTTGAAAGATATTGAATTTCATGTTGCTTTTAAGATTTATTGACCCAATCATTCATAATAGAGAAGAATGAGATATTCCTATAGAATTGGACTTTCAAAAGAGTTAGAGTAAACAAAATCTCCAGGAACATGAAAAGATATCTATGTTAGAGTTCAGGATTTCAGTGGAAGTCAAACCTAGATATTTTAAGAATATTTTCTCTAAGGGCCTAATTTTCTTATATTTAAACACAGAAGACAACTACTATCCAAAAAGTTTGATGTTTTCTGTATTTCTATTGAAAGATACTAGAGAGTGTTGCCCAGAATAGCAAGAAGACCTCTGCAGTTTCACATCCTTTTAAAGTCATTGAATTTGCTATTTATTATTTTGCAAATTTGGAGTCTTTAATATTTAACTAATTATGTTATTATGTCCATTTATATTGTACAGCTCATTATTTTATGTTTTATACCTGTAATATGTTCTGTGTTTGTTTATCATTAATTGCTCTTTATTTACTAAATGATTAACTCCACTCAAAGTCCTGATTTTCAAATTGTAGCTCCTGAGTGAAAGTATTAAAAGGTTATATATTTGAAAAGAAGTTAAGATTCTATCAGGACATGTTGGTAGACTTCCCATGAATAACATCAGCACCCTATTAAAGTCCAGAGTATTTGTTTCTCCCTGCTCTTTGCTATGCAAGGATAACATTTATAAACAGGATTATAGAAGAGAAGGCTGAAATATATTAGGGCTCCGAGAAACAGAGAGGTTTTTTTTTTTGAGATTGTGTCTCCTAAGAATGTCAGATGCTACACCAATAATGTATCACCATCATGACTGCCTAAACATGTCCTGAAGAAGGACAATACAGATAGATGTGCTAAAATGGATAGGGAGAAATCCCTTAGGCCTCAACCATATGCAAAATAGGAGAGAAGAGGTAAGGTCAGGAGGAACGGATAGGAGTGGAGGAAGGGAAGGATGTAGGTGGATGTATTGTAACATTGAATAATAAATAAAGATGAACGAAATACAGGCAACTAAGAAATGCTGAGAGTCGGAAAAAGTCTTCCCCAGTAAAGAATAGACTAAATGGTTTTCCAAAACCAGATTGTCAGTCATGAAAATGCACACACTACAAATGACATTATGCAGACTGATCAGATTGTATTTATGAATATATATGTATATACATATATGTATGTAGCATTGATTAATAAAAAGTGTCATGAATTTAAAAAAAGAGGGAGGTGCAGTATATAAGAAGGATTAGAGGAAGAAAAGGGAGGAGGAAATTAGGTAATTATATTATAATCTCAAAAAAAGAAATATTTTTAAAATCCTTTTGTTCAGATGCAGACAGAACTTTGTCACCTGAATATGATGTCATATTAATTTCTAATTAAAGGAGCCATAATTGTAATAAGGATATTTCTTTGTTATTAGTTACCTTATTTTAAAATAGTCTGTACTAACTGTCAGACATAAAACAAACTGAGTTATTTTTGTTTGAAATTTAAGACTTGTGTAAGAAAAATGGTTATATACCAAGGAATATGAATTAACCATTATTATTAAAATATAATATTCATGATTTATTGAAATTATAAGACAAAAGACACTGGTTTTTGAGGCTACTACGAATATGTTTTATAGATATAGCATTGGTCTAGGGACTGTGGTTTATTGGTAGAATATTTACCTTCTAATGTTCTAATAACACATAATTCGATTACTAGCAAACACAAACAAATAATAATCAAGCTATAGAAAGTATAAAATGTATTATTCTGCTATTACTGAATGTCTATGTAAAATCAGAATAGTTCTTCCTGAATGAAAAAGTAACAGTATGTATTGCCTTGTTGAGTAACAGAAAACACAAATCTGCTTCCTCCTGTTACTATCTCAAGACCATTTTCTGCAGTAGTGGGACCAAAACCAAAGCATTACACGTGGGCAAGAAAAGTTCTCTACCACAGACCTGCAACCTCCGACTTCTAACTATCATTCTTTCCCACTTTTAGACATTATAGCTACAACATTTCTTCCTTCTCAACTTTATGACTTTCTCTTTAACTATTATTATTACTTATATATCATATATATAAAACACATATTTGAACCTATATATCCAATTGACATTATTTATTGTTGGTTATATGATAGAGTGTTTAGGGACAACAACCTGGAATTTCATAATTCAGCATGGAGATCTTCCTTGTACCCATATGCTTAAACATAAGATGAAACAATTAGCATTATACTCACTGAAAATTCATTTTCTGATATTTGACAAGTAACATGTTAAAACAACCCAAAGTCAAGAGTGAAATTCATTTTTAATGTCTTAGTGTTAAGAGTTTTATATATCCTCTTCTCTCTCTCTCTCTCTCTCTCTCTCTCTCTCTCTCTCTCTCTTTCACACACACACACTCTCTTCCTTTCCTTCTCTTTGCCCTCATGGCTCTGTTCCCATCTGTCTGTCTGTCTACATGCCCAGTTGTCTGCCTCTACCCCTTCTCCAGTACCCTACTCCTCTCCCTTTCCCCAATAAACCTCCTTATACCAGAAAAATAAAAGTTTTATACGTAACAGTAATTATTATGTTTTTACATTTATTTGCTTGTTGTTTTAGTTTAAGAAACCCACTAATATTTATCATAAACAAAACCTCCTCATAAAATATATTTTTACCATGCTAGGATAGGGCTAATTACTCAAAATAATAGACCCGTTTTAAACATTTTTTTCACTAGCCACACCATCTGATTTTATTTATACCAACAATTTTAAATGTATTTGAAACGTCTTGTAAAATAAATGACATGAAGCCCTACAATCTGAATGTTACTAATTTATCACTTTTCCTCTACCTGTACTTTCAAAATGCCAAATCTCTCTCTTTACCATATTAAAATATATTGGGTCATCGGATTTAACTGTATTTTTCAAGTCTTTATCAATATTGTAAGGCTATCAGTTGCCACCTTGAGAGTCAGATGAGCTTAGATTTGGCAGTCACTGTGCTTTCCAAGGGCTGAAGTCATACCTTTTTTCCTTACCATCTTATATCCTCCTTGAATAATATACTCATAATCGATGACATCACCCTGTGCCTCCTGTAAGCCCATTTCTGCTGACAGCATAGTACTAAAGTGGAAACTAATATCAAACTCATGTTTCCCCTTTGTCTCTGAAAACTGCTGAGCAGCACAACCTTTAATTATAATTGGGTCAAGTGTTGTTTTGATATTATCTGATGGAAGCTAAATTGCCCAAAAACATGAAACAATATCTGGGGATCAATTGCTGGAATAGCAGTGTAAAGACTTATGAAAACTTATTCCTCCTTTAGGTAGAATGATTAACCTGACATATAAAGGCTAAAATAGTTAATGTAAAATTTTGAAAAAAAATATTTAGCTTAGATATATTAAGGAAAGTGAATGAATAGTAAATATTGGTGTATTTCAAATTGTTCTGACTCATTCCTCTTCTATCTGCCTTCATGACAGCATTGAAAATGAACAGACACTGGAAAAAGCATTAGTCAATACAAGTGATGAAGGGCGTACACGCATCAAAGTTCTCTCAATGTTCATTCTGAGCAATCCGGTCCATTTTAATTACCATATACCGAGAGATCAGACTGGGCATTGCTGACAAATTCTGTTGCTAGCAGTTGTCTTTATTATGCTTGATTCTGAGCTCTCTCTGTGACTACAGTCCCACCTGCAGAGAACTTGTCAAAAGTAATGAGAGGCTGCTGTGTAATGCTGCAGTTATTTAAGGGGGCATCACCAGTTGAAGTTTAGAAAAAGACATCCAAGAACATTAAAGAAAGAAAATTGAAGATGACATGTGCACAGGGGGCATTGGAAGATATGTTGCAAACCATCAGTCAGTCCATGAAAATGTTCAAAAATTGAAATAATACACTTTCTAAGGTATTCCTGATCAGGAACCATAAACAAGGCAGAAAGTAAAGAATATTATACACTTGTAACCTGCTTGAAGGAGCATTGGCATTGCACCCAACACACATACACACACACAAACCCAAACACATACACACGAGAGAGAGAGAGAGAGAGAGAGAATTGAAATAGGGTCATACTATCTCTGCTATATGATTGGCAAATAGACTCTTTAGTGATAAACACAAAACAATTAATAAAAGTGTAGAAAATAGAACTCTAAATACTGAAAAATATTTTGTTTACCAATTTTACTTTTAGTATAAAGAAAAACATGAGAAACAGAAAGTTTGTACCACAAGCAGACAAAACTAAGCTAATACACACTGTGTATGTAAAAGATCAAACTTTGAGCCTATTGAAAAATGCTTCTAAACTTATTTTCCATTCAAAATCAAACTATAAACATTGAAGATTTTTCATATGAATGCACATCTAAGTAACCCATGACATGAACATGGTCATCTCCTTCAAAAACTTCTTCATATTCTACCATTATTTTCATTATGATTACAAAGCAAAATCAAAGATTGCCTACCTCAGCATAGTTTCTCAGGATTGCTTTAAATGTTGAAGGCCAAAGATTCTGTCACACATTATAAATAGACCCATACTGGCAGGCACATCCAACCTGTGACCTGCGTGTCACATATAACGACACAAGGGCAAGTATATTCATAAATAGGACTCAACACTAATACATAAGCACACTTAACACACCATGAGGCTTTTCTGTGACTTTTTTTGTTATTTTATTGTGCAGGCCTGAAGGGGAAATGTCTGACCTGATGGCATCGTGTTCTAATATCACAGGTTGGATATGACTGATTGGAATAGCATGGTGTCAACAGAAAAACACCTTTAGGAACTGCCTCTGAGTGACTCAGTGGGGGAATACAAAAAGGATACAAAAAGAACTAGATATTTCTAATGAGAGAAAATAAAGAATTCCAGTAATTGATAAAGGTAGAAAATCTTCAGAGGAAAAGGATGCATGAGACACAGATGTGAAGCAAAGCCAAGAACAGACCTAGTTTACACATATAATCCTGATGGGAAGAGGAGAGCCTCTCAAGATTTGAGCCAAATTGTCAAATTAGAAAGGCGTTGAACAGCCATAACTTCAAGGTAAGCCCATGTCTTTCACAATCTTCAAAACCTGTTTCATGTTCTGGTGCCATCATGATTACTTTATTACATGATTCTTGAGTCGAAAGAAAAAAATTGTTTTTTGCTTTGCCACACAGAGATTAGAGTCTGGAGTCTGATACCATGGTGAGAGCAGATGTTTTGCATCAAACTGAGCTACCTGGGAATTTGAGAACAGGGAAAAAAGACAAAATAAGAACTGAGTTTAGTCAATCACTATCCAAGATAAGAGATGGGTCAGAAGTGCAGTTGTTGGGAACTAGAAAGCCAGATATTGACAAGTTGTAAAGTGTGTCATGCCAGATATTCACATCCTTTAAGAAAAATAAGCATATCTATGACATGTGATGTCAGGTACTGAGGATAAGCCTGGGATCTGCCATCTCTAACTCAGATGCCAATGGTTCTAGCAATATCTGGAGCTTCTTATCTTACTGTGGTAATAAGACCAGGAACTTTGTGGCATTTCATCTTTCGAGTTTAAGGGTTCCCATAGACTTATTAGATGATCAAGGAATCATACTCATAAATGTACAAATAAATTTAAATTTTTGTATAAATATCAACACATGAAATAGTCACGTTTATTTTATTCATAGTTTCTAGTTGTAATAAGTTATTTTTCTATGGAAAGAAAATTAAAATAAATAATACAATGAAATATAATACAGCAACAAAATAAAATGTACTATGATCAGCTAGATGTCTCAG
Organism: Lophiomys imhausi; assembly: GCA_907164525.1. Classification (NCBI taxonomy): domain Eukaryota; kingdom Metazoa; phylum Chordata; class Mammalia; order Rodentia; family Muridae; genus Lophiomys; species Lophiomys imhausi. The sequence goes on from CAJQZJ010031536.1 coordinate 12,038,121, forward strand.
AATATAGACTGTAGAGACATCTGTTTCAGAAATGGAGTACTAGAATTCAATCCTAGGGAGGCACATGCTAAAAGGAGAGAATTGACTTTAGTGATTTGTTCTCTGACTCAAATCTTTGTGCCATAATACATGTGTAATCAACATACATACATACAATGAAGGGAAATTTTGGACAGTAAAATACTTTTGCCTTACTCCAATGGTGGATATATATTATATATGCCTTCAATTCTATAATATGTGTAATTGAAATATAAGCCCTCACTGTAAATATTTTTCTTTAATAACACTTTATGAGGATTGTTTAACCAATTCAAGTAAAAACTGTACAAATATCAAATGTTAAGAGTGAGATTATAGCAGGGAATAATGATAAGTGGTACTTTCTATGTTATATTGAATTTTCTCAGAACCTAAACCTATTTTTAATGTTTACTGAGTATTTCATGCCTTAAAAGATTATTTTGTGCACTCTATGTCAATAAATTAGATAGTATTATGAAATTGTCAAAACTAGAAAAGCAAATTATAAAAGATATCAAAATAGTTTATAGAAAAATTAAAACTATGAATATAATTGTAGCAGATAATGATACAATTGGTAATGAATTAAAATTAAACTAAACAAAGAAAACATTAGGTCCAGAAAGAATCATATATGACTTTATCAAGTGATTTGAAATAAAGTAAAACCAAGCATTCACCCTCTTGTCTGTGTTGAAGAACTGTTAGACAATTGCTAACTCATTCCAAGATCTCATAATTAGCCTAATGACAAGAAATATATTAAAAATAAATTTGCAAATACATACACAAAGTTATTGAGACAAGAATAAAATGAAATTTGGTCACTACCTGGAATTTACTAGAGTAATACAATTTTGGTTCACTGTACTATAGTCAATATTATGATTATATTAATAAAATAAAAGAGAAGTTATTCAGTGATCTTAAATGATGGGTGAAAAAAGCAATTGAAAGAATTGAAGACAATTAGGAAAAATATATAACAGCCTAGGATCAAAGGGTAAGCTTTCTAACTTGGTCCTGACTGTACAGAAAACACCAATAAGGAACATCTTATTCAAGTTAAAAAAAATCTATTCTTAATTCCAGGAACCTGATGAATAGTTTACTATCATTACTTTTATCTACTATCATGTTGCAGATCTAGAAATAAAGTTAGGTTAATCTCTATTTTTAGAGAATGTGATTCATTGTTTAGAAAATAGCAACAAACCAACCACAGGGGGTCCTAGAACTGCAAGGAGACTTGAACATGTATTCCCATTCATAAGTCAGAGCATGTTTTCACTTCATCACTATTAGCAAAAGAAAACTTAGTTTTCTCTAAAACAGTTTTTTTTCTGAAGAAGTCTCACCTGGGAAATGAACTCCTCTTACATGTAGGCTGCCCATCTAGCAGGAAATTACTAACAGAAAATTAACTGAAGGGTATCACATGAAGAACCTTGTCTCATAATGTCTGGATTTATATTTTTACTTTCTTTTTACAAATATTATTATTATTATTATTGTTATTAGTTTTAATTTTAGTTTTGTCTTATACTTCATTTGTGTATATATTATGGCTTCCAAAATTTTGTTTCTATGGAAATCTTAAGTGTATCAAAGAGAAGATTTTTTTGCTTCTATGTCTATTTCTGGTAACTTTTCTTAGATTCTTTTCCTCCTGGTTGCTTAATTTATTCTTTTACAATTTGTCTGTGGTTTTTGTTTGTGTTTTATCTTATTATATTTTATTTTATTATTGTCCCTTATATGTCAGATTTTTTTCTCAGAAGAGATAGAAAAGGGGTGGATCTGGCTGGATGGGGAGGTGGGGGGAATGCAAGTAGTAGAGAGGAAACTATTATCAGAAAATATTATATGAAAAAAATATATTTTTAATAAAAAAAGAACTGGAAATTGTGGGCTGTAGGCCCCACATTGGGTGCCAGATGTGGGTATCTCTGTGACCACCATGGCCTGCAGGATGATAATTTGCAGGGAATAAGAACGTAGTCAGTTCAACAAGACTCAGTAGTTGGTTTTGGTTCAAAATTCAACTGTCTGACCTTGAGTAGTTTCCTTTAGACATATTTAAGCACAACACAAGTTGAGAAAGGTCTACTGGTGATAAGAAACTCAATCTCACATGCACAAAACAGCTTAAGACATGACTACATTGCTTTTTTTATAATGTAAAAGTGATATCTTTCATAAAGATGGGTTTTATTGATTAACTGAGGAGATAGGGTTAAGATAATCCCTGGGGAGGGATATCACAATAGAAAAATAAACTGAGAGCAACATGCTCAAGATAATAGTCTGGGGAGAATGTGGTGTAACCTGGCCACACAAATAGTGGGAATGTCACTAGGTTATTAACCAAGTCTTTTCCTAGCCTTCTGTGTGGAAAACAGGCTTATACTGCCCCCTTTAAAAAGACAACATTAAATTAATAGTTCTTATTCACCTATTGCTTATATGTAAGCACAAGGACCAGAATGCCTAATTTCTTCATTTATTTATTTATTCATCATTCATTTTACATCTCTATCATAGCCCCCTCCTTCCCTTCTTCTGGGTCCCACCCTCCCATCTCTTTTTCTCTATCCTCCCTCCCCTTCTCCTTAGAGAAGTGTAGCCCCATGTACCACCACCCTATCCCAGCACATCAAGTCACATCAGGAATGAGCAGATCCTCTTCCATTAAGACCAGACACAGACATATATGCCCATTAGGGAAAATAACCAAAAAGTAGGCATCAGAGTCAATTTCAACAGCCCTGGCTCCACTTGTGAGAGGACCCACATGATGACCAGGTTACCTATTGTTTACATATGTGTAGGAGGCCTAGATCCAGTACATGCATGCTCTTTGATTGGTGCTTCTGTCTCTGTCTATGCCCATGGCATAGGTTAGTTATCTCTATTGGTCTTCTATGGAGTTTTTTTTCCCCTCTGGGTTTTTCTGTCCTTCACCCATTCTTCCACAAGACACCCAGGCCTCTGTCTAATGTTTGGCAGTGAGTGTCAGCCTCTGTTTGCATCTACTACTGCATGGAGCTTCTCAGATGGCAGTTATGCTATGCTCCTGTCTCTAAGCTTAGCAGAGTATCGTTAATAGTGATAGAGGTTCGCTCTCTCCTTGGGGTGGGTCTCAGGTTAGGCCCGTTATACATCTGCTGGCTTTTCATTTTCTTGTTTACAAATAGCAAATATAACTGAATTGTTAATTTTATTATTTTATCCATTAATATTATATATACTAAGATGTCTTTATTGAAATGTAATAGTTGTATATATTTTGTGTGTTCAATAGTACAAATGGATCTTTATACATTTAATATGCTTTAGGGACTCTGTGCCATCCTGAATTATGAACCAAAGCTTAATCTTGGATTAGCTATATTTGGTTAAAATAAAGTTTCATGAGGCCAGTAAGTTTATTTATTTATCATTCTGTCCTGAAATCCCAGAAAATAAATTAGATGTATAATCCTAATATTTTAAATTAAGAAAATGTTGGCAGAGAAGAATACATTTAATATAGGATTATTTTAAATATAATGCTATCAGGTTGTCTCCTATTTGTTTAAGTCAGTAAAAGAAGTAATAAAATACTGTTTTCACAGAATAAATTTCAGTGACTCATAGTCATTTCTATTTTTCTAAAGCTCTAATTAGTTCAGTCATTTTAATGATGTTTTAATGGAACTGGTTGATTTCAAAGAAAGAATTGTCTTCATCATGATTTGGATTTCCTAATGGCATGGCCACAATTCTTGCTATGACTATCGTCACTGAGATGAGTATTCAGCAGACACTGTAATATCTGTTAGAACTAATTAGATGAAGGTTAATTTTCAGTTCTGACTGAAGTCTCATGCAGCACTGTGGTGGAAATGAGCTGAATCCCTAGAGCTAATGAGCATTGAATTCTTACTCAATGTAAGCAGACATGTGAATTATAACACACATGGTTAAAAATATGAAATAACACATGAAGTAGATTATAATCTATAAACTTAGAGATAGAGTCTACTTAGAGTTCAGTAATCTGCAAAAGGAAGTGATTCATTTTAAATTGTGCCCTACAAATCCAAATGAAACTTGTAATCATTTCTTTTCTCATCACTGTAATGGAAGACCTGACAGAAGCAACTTAAGGGGAAAAGATTTATTTCTGTTCATGACTCTAGTTCAGGGCAGTGGAGAAGATATTAGAGAAAGATTCTGCAGTGGTAGGAAAGAACCCATCAAAAGAGACATGTGTCTCAACAATGTGTTGCATGAAAATGCAGAAAATACAGACTAGAAGATGTGGGAACATACATTTTATGGCCCCATTCTAGTAATGCACCTCTATCAAATAAACTTATCTCTTAAATTACAATGTTTTAACATAGCATTCCTGAGTGCAATTGTTCAATGCATAACCCATTCACATGTAAATTATAATATCTAACATTAATGTGTTACCCTGTTTTAAGAAGGGCCTTTAAGGAGGTGGTAAGATTACCTGAAGTCAAAGAGTAGAGTCATCAAGAGGAATTCTGTCCTTAATAAGAAAGGAAAAGTATGTGTACTCACAGAGTAATAGTTACAGGGTGATAGCAAAAAAGAGAGCATCAGAAACAAAAGAGAGAGACCCTAGAATGAACCAAGCCTTCTGACAACCTGTTGTCAACCTCTAGACTGTAAGAAAATAATTACATGTTCTAGAAAACAGCTAAGCTATGTGAACCTCAGTAGACTGACCTAGGGCAGAAATCCAAAAAGTACAGAAAGTCTAAATAAAAGTACTGACAAAAAGACAGGAGAGATAATTCTGTAAAGACTTTGGCATCCATTCAGAAATACCAAGTTTTGTCCTCAGCACTGATGTGAAAAGCTAGGCATTTCCTGAAATGGGTAAATCAGGGACAGGTGTATCCCTGGAGCTTGCCAACCTTATACTGTGATTGCTGAGTACACAGGCACCCTCCCATGTATGAAGTAATATAAAAATCTCTGCACATATACACACAGTACTTATGTAATAGCATACCGAGAGAGATTTTTCCAATACTTTTGTGTTTACTACTTTTAAAATTTGGTGTGTGGATTTTTAAAATATTTACAAGTTAGAGAGGTAAATAAAGAAAATGATGCAGTTATGTAATTATACAGATTTGAATGCATATATAATTTAAATATTGTTCTGCATATTTTTCTATTAATCTATTTACCTTAAAGTCATACCTATATAAATATTTATGTAAATTACCCCACAGCTGCTACATAAACAAGATAGAACTGACTCCTATATCCTGATTACTGGCATGTCCCCTTCCTCTGCAGACAAGAGCTGTTAGCTCAAAGGTCTGCTGGTGCCAAATGCAAATTCTTATATATGTAGTTGCTTTAAATATGAGCCAACACATTAGCCATCTAAATCTTGTCTGTTTTTCATGCCATGTGAAACTGCATCTAACCATTTGTCTTCATAAAAAAGATAAAGTCCCAAGATCATGAAACATCTCAATATCTTTTCTTCACAATGTTCTGTCTCACAAATGCTCCATCTGGAGACTCAATGGTAAGAAATAGAGAATTAAGCCTATTCTTCAATTCTCCTTCCTCGTGAAACCCGTATTCTGTCTCTTCTAGATTTTGGTCTTTTTCTCTAGTCTCTGAGATGAACACTCTGTTCTGAAAGATTCACCCACCTAAAAGCAAAAGGTTCCAAAGGAACGCTCACTGTGTGCTACTGCCACCTTGTGATCATATTTTTATTGAATGAACCCGGCGTCAAAATCATTACAAAGGCATTTAGTACTTAAATACAAGGCTAAAATGAAACCTAGAAAGACTTTTTCAGTGAAAAAACAAATATTAACCAAGAATAAGAAATCTTGAAATAATAACCAATTATTCCATCTATTACAATCGTTTTATTTGAAGAAACAAATAAATAATAACAGTTAAAGCCAATCTTAATGCAGTACACATCTCAAATAATAGTGAATAAATTAACATTATTAGTGGAGTACATTTTAATTTTTTTTAAATAAGTATGTCACTTGACTCAGACTGACTTTGAATTTAATATATAAACAAAGAATGACCTTGAATTCTGAACTTCTTGGCTTTGCCTTTGAGTGATTGGATTATAGGCATAAGTCTTCTTTTTTTTTTTAATGGAGAATATCATACATGGCTACATTTCAGTCATATATTGTGAATGTGTTCATTGCTGTAGTGTATTATTGACTAAGTCAGTTCTGCAATGATATTTTCCCAATTTCCATAGAGTTTCACATATAATTTCTCAGTTATTTAGTAAAACTATCCCAAGGAAAGAAATATCAAATTTAATTCATGACCCTCTATAATTAATAGGAAAACTTCCCATGTGGATAAACAGAAGGTTAGATAAACCTATTAACGTCACAACTGTCTTATTATCAGGAAAGAGATTCTAGGACCAATAACCTATCATTTTTCTCTCATATCATATTATTTTTTCAATGACCCTGTAACTTGAAGTTCCTTACAAACTGAATAAACTAGTTTCTGTGATAAGGTAATTTTTGAGGTAAAATGTAGATATTAAGTATATTTACTGACAAATAGACATTAAAATATTCAAAACATGATGTGTTACTATATTTCTTCTTTAAAGCCCTGTGGGAAATATGAGCAAACACAAATATGTAGGTACATCTAAATCATGTCATGACATTATATTCATCAGATTGTCCAGTTCGATCTCAAGTATCAAAAGTATATGGCAAAATTTATAATTTTTTGAAAAAATTCATTAATCAGTATACTTGAACTGTAACCTGTGATAGGCCCTTATTCAGACTAAAATGATATTCGGTGACTTGCAATAGATTGTCGTATCTGTCACATCCATGAACTGGCAAATTGGCAATATTGCTGACAGATGTTATGACTTTTCTTAAGACATTAAAACTTCAATGAGAGGGCCAAAAACACTCAAAATGATCTTTAAAGCAATAAAACCATGCCATGTATTCACTTTGGTGTGTTTGAACAGAGATTGGAGAGCCTGTTAAGACTCAAAATGCACCCTTATCATTGCTAAAATACCCAAGCAGACATGCAGACCACAGAAAAAAGAAAAAAAAAGAAAATTAAGAAAAGCTGAAGAACCGTACAGAGATTTGTAGGAACCCACTCATATTCATTAAAGTCAGGGGCAGAATATAAAACAACTAGGAAGTGGCAAAAGTTGGATATACATTTGTTATGTTTTCACAAAGTTGTACAGGAGCCACTCCCCTCTGTCATCCATGACCTAATGAAACACAGGACAGAAAAGGTATTAAGAAATCATTTTATTTACTGTACATAATATACTCTAATAAAGGACTAAACCATTTTCTGATTCATAGCAGAATTTTCATTTATTCATACCTAAGTCCAGAAACCTATAATAAGATTATTTTATATAGTGTACAAAATAAACTCCAACAGAAAAAGAATATTCTATTTACAGAATGATAAGGTACATTAAATTTAGAGATCTTAATGACATTTTGAGTGATTCATAGCCAGGTTTCAAATATATTAACAAATATCAATCCACTGTTCTAGACTCAGTTCAGACCCCTATCCAGCCTCACAGCTTTACTTATAAAGTAGCCAGTAACTGATGATTTTTTTCCTCAACACTCTCTTCCCTCCCACACTCTACACGATTCCGTCTAGACTACAATAACTAATGATATCAGGTGTGACTCTTTAAGTTGGATTGGAGTTCATCTATATTTATAAATAAATATAATATGTTAAGTGAATTGTAACTATAGTAAAATATATTGGTTCATAGTTTGTTTGAGCTACATCCATTAACAGAAGGATGAAATTTAATCTTGCTGCTTTGATTCATGTCAAATTAACTTTATTTGGTGAATAATTATTGCTAAAATGTGAACTGTAATATGTGTAGTGTAGAACACATCATAAAGGGATAAATATCTTAAATGAATGAAGGATATAGTTAAACAGGAGAAGGAAAAGCATCAATGAGAGAAGGTACGGAGGGCCCAGCTTCCCAACATTATGGCTGTAGCCACTGCTAACACAGCTATGGTCCCCATTTCCTTGGTCATATAAAGAGACATTGAATATAACACTCACAAGAGATGAGAAATAAAACTGTAACCAAATACAACCTCGTAGAGAAGTAAAGTTCAGCAAAGATTGGTTACTAACAGAATATCAGACAAAGCAAAATTGGTTAAGACATTGGAGCAAAGAAACCTTTGTAACATATTGGTGGCAATACAAATTGTGAAACCCAGTACAGAAGTTCATGGAAACTAAAATCAAGTGTAGTCATGATTCAGGTGTCCTGCTTCTGACATATATTCAAATGAAATAAAATGAGTATCTTGAAATACTACCTGCATTCTCATGTTAGTCCCAGCATAACTAACGAAAGACAAGGAGCAGAGGCAGTACAGACGACTGTCAATGGGTGCACACATAAAGCAAATATGACATGTCCACATATCTGTGACAAAACAGATATGTAGACATGAAGTATCCTTAAAAAAATGAAGGAAATGTTTTCTGGTCCTTGGAGCTGAGAGTCCTCTATTCCTATTATTCTGAGGTTTTGTCATTTCACAGTGTCCTTGATTTTCTGAAGTTGTTGTGTCAGGACTTTTTTAGAATTCACATTTTTTTTTTGATATATGTGTCAGTTTCTTCAATTTTACCTTCTGTGGTTGAGATTGTTTCTTCCATCTCTTGTATTCTATCAGTGATGCTTGTGCTTGTAGTTCCTTTTCTTTTTTTTCTAGGGTTTCCCATTCCTCTCAGCTTGTGTTTTCTTTATTGCTTCAACTTCCCCTTTTGGGTCTTGAACCAGCGTATTCCTTTCCTTCTCCTGTTTAAATATATCCTTCATTCATTTAAGATTTTATTCATTCCCATCACCTGTTTTATTATGTTTTCCTGCTTTTCTTTGAGGAATTTGTTTTCCTCCCTTAAGACCTCTATTATTTTCATAAGTGTAGATTTAAGGTCATTGTGTGTGTGTGTGTGTGTGTGTGTGTGTGTGTGTGTGTGTGTGTGTGTGTTTCAGTTATGTTAGTATTTCCAGAGCTTTCTGTGGCATTGTAGCTAGGTTCTGGAGATCTGATACTGCTTTTTTTTTTTTTAAATAATGTTCTTATGCTGGGCTTTAGTCATATGGCTGACCCTGGTGTTGTCTGGTTTGTTCCTTGTGCCTACTAGCCTTGGTGCCCAGTAAAGATCCGTGTTCTGGGGACTGGATGGATGATCCTGTGTTTCAGATGCCCACCTCCAGATAATGGAGAGATCTGGGATCATAGCTACACTCTCCTCAATTGGACCTCTAGGTAGGGGATTGGCATGGTGGAACTATCCTGTGTGGTCCTGAGAACTGGCAGGTCTCCTCAGAAAGGCAGGTTGAGCTATAGATCAGAGGCTGGATCTGTGTGCCACTGGAATCTGGGTTCTCTCCTCATCAACACGGTTATTTTGGGTTCAGTCGCATGGCTGCTGATTCATTCAGCAGTTATTGAGCTCCACTGAAATCATAGTACGGGACTGGAAGCTCCACCCAGGATGGAGGCCAGAGTCTGTGGGTCTGTGGCTGGTTGTTGCAGGAGTTTGGTGCTCAGGTGGTCAGTCCCAGCTTTTCCCATGGAAACAATGACTCACACTGTGTTTGCAGTCAGGCTCCTGATCATTCAATTGTGACTGTGTTTGGCTCCTTGTCATTCAGATAGTACCTGCTGGTGAAGATGAGGAGAAAGGGAAACACTCCTCCATTGCTGCTGGGAGTGCAAACTTGTGATATCACTTTGGAAATCAATCTGGTGGTATTAGAAAATTGGGAATAGTTCCACCTGAAGACCAAGCCATACCACTCCTGGGCATATATCCAAAACATTCTAAATGAATCCACAAGGACATTTCCTCAACAATGTTCATAGCGCTTTATTTGTAATACCCAGAAACTGGAAACAACCTATATGTCTTTCAACTGAAGAATGGATTAAAAAACTGTGGTCTACCTGCATGCTGCCATGCATCCCTCTATAGTGATAATAGACTAATCCTGTGAAAATTCACCAATTATATATATTTCTTATTAAGAGATTCCTTGGTCATGGATTCTTTTCACAGCAATAAAACCCAAATTAAGACAGTGGCAAAGATACAAAATAGAAGTTACAGAGATTAAGTCAGCAGGGATACCAAAAGTAAGCATCAAGCATAGACTGTATGCACTAGATGTTTCTGGGTTAGTGCATGCCTCTGTCTTCAATACATGGACGATTTCTAGAATCCTTCCTTCTTGAAATTACATAGATGGAGGCTTGTTGGTATACTTTGAAGGATAAGAATCTGAATTTTTGCTTCACACTAGCAAAAAATGACTTAGAATTGATGAATTTTCTGTAAATCATAAAATGAATTTCCTTGCATTGTAGTATTATGTAATATGAATTATAGTATGCTTTGTTAATCACAAACACTAGAAATATTAAAATTAAACATCCTAAATAATAGAAAATTTGGTTTGGGAAAAATACCTAGACATAGATCATAGATTACACTATACTATCATTATATATCTGTTACAAAGTTCATGTAACTTACATAATCTAATATTTGATAAATGCGCTTTCAATAATAGTTGTTCCTAGCTATTATAATTAACAAATATGTTATAAATAATTTTTCCTTGTTTTAGTAGTAACTGTTTCATGGCCATATGGTAACTCAAAGGTAGTCCCACATGCAAAGCAGTATCCATGTTATAACATCACTATAGATTACATAAGATTGAGCTTCTTAATTATAAAAGAAAATGATGCTGATATCAAAATTTACCTATAGTTTACAAAATAGTACATTTATGCATGCTTGGTATTTTATAAACATTTTTATTTATTCTTTCAGAATTAGACACAATGTATTGTTTGACAAAGTTTTATTGTTGATTAATTTCATATTTCTAGTATTGAGAAAAATGTTCTAGCCACTTATTTTGTAAAAGACAGTTCAGTTCAAAATGTCATGAGCACCCTTCTTCAAAACCATTGCATATTCCGCAAATGAAAATCTCTCCAGGTATCCAACCAAGTTCACCAATTCTCCTTGTTCAACCAATCCAAGAAAACACTATCCTATTTTACACACATATTTTCACTGTGAAATTTATCTTTTTACTATGGTAACGTCAATTTGTAAAGAGAAATGACTCCTTTTGGGTCAAAGATTTGTAAGTTACTATACATGATTGGCTTAACCCTCTTGTTGGGCTGAAATGAGGAATCACAATGAGACAGGGAGTGTGTGACAGAAGAGAGACTCTTACTTCTGGACAGGCAATAAAAAGGAGAAAGAAAAAAGGAAAACGTCTCTATCTCCTTCAAGTGTACCAACCACCCAATGGTCTGTGGACCTCCCACTAGGGCAACACCAAAAATCCCACCAGCTTTCACTATTGCTATGATGAGGACCAAGGATTTAATATAACGATCTTGTGAAGCTGCTAATATCAAACTGTATTATAATTTGGTCATTATAGGCATTCAACAAATGGTAGCAGGTGGTGTTTATCTTTCTTTTACTCTCTGTTTCACAAGTATGACATCAAGGTTTGGCCATGTTGTTGTCAGTGTCAATACTGTCTTCCTTTTCAAAACTGGAAAATATTTACCCACATGTATAGACAATATTCTGTTTGTAACTTTTCCCATTTCAAAGCAAGTACTTGCCTCAATCCCTGTCCATTTAGAAAAATTAAAAGGTAAGGAATGTAAAAGATGAATTAACTAACCTCCATTTACTCACCATTTAGGTATGTAGTTAGTTATAGAGCTACATAATTTCGTGTCAGGTCCACATAGTAACTTTTTAATCTTTAATTTAATTTTATTATCTCTCCCTAATAAATTGAATATAGATTTGATTCTAGAAAAATACATTAAAAGAATACTTGGTAATAAAGTAATTTTAAAGATATAACCATGATGTTTAACACAAAATGTTTCACAGTCCCTGCAACAATGCATAGGCTTCCAAACTTTTCAACCTTCTAGTAATTTATATTTTCTGATTTTTCTTTTTTAATTTATTTTGACAATAGCCATTTTGATGGATATGAACTGAAATATAAAAATGCTCCTGATATGAATTTTTATTTGTCATAAGTGAATTCTTCATCTTATATTGTCCCCAGAGAATGTATACTCAAATCCCTGTACTATAATGTAGCTGTTTGTATTTTTGTTGTGTCTTGTGGGAATATTTAATATATATAAGTGCTTTATTTTACACATTTTCAAATCCTTTCTTATCATGATATCAATAGCCTTTTCATGTTTGTAATAGAATTCTTAGATATTAACAAAACAATATTTTCCAGACACAGAAGGGAAGAGGCATTTAGGAGCTTCCAGCAGTTGTATGTATAGACTTGTGCAAGTTCAAGATAGACAAAGCTCAGCATAGAAAAGGGAAAGTGGATCTAAAATAGACTAGACAAGGAACTATCAGCATTTGATAGCTATGACACAGAAAGTCAGTTTACTTTAATGATATGACATTTAGTAGTTGAACATATGCCAGGTACAAGACAAGGTGAGTAACAAAAATTGGACTAGCAGTGAAAGAAGGAAAATAAAAATTTAAAGATAAAAAAGCTCATTTGAGTGGGAAGGGTGGCCACTCTCTGTTTTTGTAGTCTTCTTCATGCTTATATCCCTTCCTTTCAACATCAAGCATCATCACATGGTACAAGCCACCATGAAATTTTGGAATTGAGCTACTTCAACACAGAGTCAAGATAATTGATATCATCAAATGATTTCTTCTTTTATCCAACATTCTTTTTATAAAACCAAATATCTTTAAAGTTATATAGCAGTGTTACCAATGAAATTCACACCAGTAGAATGGGTGCTCATATAAATTTACATTTCTAGGTTCAAAAAAGGAATTTCAATTTTAATATAAATTCTGATAGATGTATTTAATCAACACACAAGTTTCCATTACCTTAAATTTCTTATTGTTTAATTATTTTTGTGCATTTCTTAATGGCTTAACTCAAAGGGGGTCCATAAATGGAATTTACATTTCAAAAGTTTTAATCATATATACTACATTGGTTTTTTCCCCTAATTTCTATTGTAAGTTCTCTTATCATTGGTCTAAAGAATTCCAGCAAGGGTCACCAGATATATTTTCTATCTCATTTATTTTACATTTCAGAAGTATGCTTGGCATTCATCTTACGAAATTTCTGTGTTGAGCATAAAAACAGCAACTTACCCTACTCAAAAATTTCAGGTATTTTGCATATGAGACTTTGTGATAGTTAACCACCTTGAAAATGAGAGAGCCTGCATATCATAGTTAAAATTGGTATTAATGTTTCCTTGTGAAACATAGATATATATCACCATAGCATAAGAAAGGCAGCTTCATATATTTCAGCATAGTGTCCTTATGGAGTTACATGCTGTATGGATGTGGTGTTCTTTTGAATTGTTAAAACATATTTTAAAACAGCTAACTTAATATTCTCATTTTAAAGATACAGATATGAAAAATATGTAATTGGATTGGGAACAAATTTTTGAAATGTACTAAATATGTAAAATAACATAGTGGTACACACAACTTATACGTACAACAATATGGGCAATTTGTCATATACTCATGAATGAATAAATGAAAACTATTACTGTAGTCCAGCTATCAGCTAGTGCAATTTACAAGGCCGATGACAGAATAAAAATCACAGATATGTCTTCTACATTAACAAATAGTAGTTTTCCAAAAATATCCCCCTATAGTGTTGCAGTCTTTAGAGTAGCCACAGTATCCACTGAGAAATTATGTTCTCAATTATAACTCGGAGGAACTGAGATTTTACTTTACACTTATTGAAAAACAAGAAAATAAACCTGAATAATCATCCAGAATTCCTGCACTGTATCCTTCACTCCATTCCCATAACTGTTATTTCAACAAATAAACTGACCGACTTGGACACCTGCTGTGTTCACCCTAGTAGAATGCATCAGCCTCATGCACAGTAATTATTTCAACTTAGAAACTGCAGGTAAGGACAGTCAAAGACTGTCTTGTGTGTCAACTTATTTGCCCTTACTTGGGAGAAATGATGTATCAATAGAAAGAAGGATGCAAAAAGACAGACAGAAAGATGGATGGGACCAAATAAAAGCAGCAGATGTACAGATTAAAATATATGTTACGATCTGCAAAACTCTGCAAGAAACTGGACAGCTTGAAAGATGCTCATTTTCACTCTGCAGATTTATGACATGCTTTCTCCAATATTCATGAACACGGAGTCTTTGCCTAAGGCAGATACAGTGGCGAGGCGTTACAACTGACAATAATTGCCTACCACAATGAACAACATAATTAGGGACTTTGGGCTATTCTTTTATTGAATTAAGGATACATCTACTATTCTTATATATCTCTGTGTACATAAATTCAGTAATCTGAAACAAAGGTCAGTTACTTCCAAAAGTTTTAAATCTTTTGAATTCCTTAACTAATGTCTTCATTTCCATTTTATTTACAGTATGAGAATTGCTGTTTTACTTAATTTAACAGATTCTTGACTAATTGGCTGTCAGATTCAGTGTGAATGCTATGTTTAATAAACTACAATTATAAATCTTTCAGAATTCCCTTATTATTGCAAGAAAAATGAATACAAACATACAAAATTACATTAAGTTTTTCATTTAATCAAGACTATGGTATTTTGAAGCTAAGGTTTTAGAAAACAGACGTTAACTGTCACCCAAATCCTTTTTATAGTGCTATGGATAAGTTATTTTGTAATTGACAGTCAATTTATGTACAAAAATTTAAAAACTGCTTTACTATAAAATGAATAAAATATTTGTAGTGAATGCACATCTAAGGTACATGTTTTATATTTTGTATGTAACACACACAGACACACACACACACACACACACACACACACTCCTTTCCTGTTATACAAAGATCTTCTATATACAGGTTATAGTTTATCTGATTGCATACTTGAAGTCAAATCTAGTACAATTTTCTCCTCTCCTCATGACTAAATCCTTTGTAATGTTTGAATAAACAGCTTGATGCCAAATCTCAGGTATTTTTTTTTTTTTTTTTGGTTTTTCGAGACAGGGTTTCTCTGTGTATCCTTGGCTGTCCTGGATTCACTTTGTAGACCAGGCTGGCCTCGAACTCACAAAGATCCGCCTGCCTCTGCCTCCCAAGAGCTGGGATTAAAGGCGTGCGCCACCACCGCCCGGCTTAGGTATTCTTGTGTGTAACTTGTGTGCTGCAAAATCCTTGTCTCATGATTCAAATAGTCTCTTCATTTTGTTACTTGCCTATTGCAGGCACCCAATCTTGCCTTTGTCTAGTAACAATTGTAGTTCAAATAAATCTTCTACTTACATTAGCCTTCTCTCATTTTCCCCAAAACCATAGGCCTTTCTAATTTTAAGCATGTATTAGATTTTCTAAATATTCATATTTTTAAAAATGAAGGGATAAAAGGACATGTCTAAGCACAAGTATCACATATTGGGTTTTACTCTGTGAAGTAGTTCTTAAATCCAATCAGAAAATATTTGGTAACTCCAATGATATTTGTGTCACTGTAATTCCAGTGGGCATGCCTTGTCAGACCTGTCATTATTATACTTTGGGAGTCCAGAATTGAGTAAGAATAATGATTACTTTTCTGTTCTGGTAGTGTGCGTAGCACCTTCCCACCGTATAAAACTAGCTGGTAGGGATGAAGTTTCCAAATCATTACCAGCTTGGTTTGAATATGCTAGTTATTCAAAAAGTGATTTGTTATGTGTCATTTACATACACTTAAAATTTTCATGATTTTCTTTCCTGTTCATATTTTTCTGTATTCCCCATGAAAGTGTGCATGATAGAAATTTCAGGGTCTAAGAAATGGATATATTCGTCTCTTATGTAAGTCAGCTTTAGCAATTAATATTAATTGTTCACTTGACAGGAGAAAAAAAAATTGTTCAAGCCTGTGAAGTGTTATCGACATTATTCTAGGAAAGGTTCAAAGACTTGCCATAAATGAAGAGGTTACCAGTTCATGGACTTGTTTCTTGGACTCAATAAAAATAAATAAACAAGCTAATCAATATCATTCATCACTCTCTGCTTCCTGAACTTGGATACAATGAGACCAGCTGACTCTTGCTTAGAATGTCATAACTTACCTACAAAGATGTACAATAGCTTTTAACTATTAGCCAAAATAAACCTTCTTCCTCAGGTTGCTTATCCCAACTTATTTTAGTACAGCAACATAAAGTAATTAATATGCCAATATATTATAAATTTGGTGCCAAAAAGATATTGAGTCAAAATATTGCTGAGAATTCTAATATTTTATATTATATTTTCCTTCAATATGTAAAGAGGTTGTTCTACTCAATAACCGATGAACAGCTATATTCCATAATAATCCAGGTTTTTGCACATTTGGATCCCAATTTCTTCAGATCAATCATGTGTACTTTCTTCTTTCTGGAGGATACACATCCTTCATTAATTTTCTCTAATATGGAAATGGTTTTTTATTCACCACATTTATGTGCTTTGCTCATATATTTCTTCTCCGACTCACTCTCCTCTACAATTCTTTGTGTGTTCCTCATTATATACATTTGTTTTGATTCTCATTGCAAAACCTTGTTTCTGTACATGTTATTCTTACATACCTTACATGATGAAGGTATAATGTTCACATTTTATTTTGCTTCTTTCATATTATTTTTTCTACCATACCAACTCTATGCTCACAAATCAAGTTAATGAATAAAATATATAAAGATTATCCCCAACCAGCAAAAAAAGCAAGATATTATACAGAGAAAATGGCAAATTTGCAAATATGAAGTTGTTTACTTCCTATTTAGACAACAATTGTATTGGATGAATCTCATTAAATTAGTTTGGAGTTCCAAGGTAGATTTCAAGTTTGGTTCTGTGTGGAAATAATTGGATCTGTCAATTAAATGTAATTTCAAACTAACTTGGTTCTTGCATAGTAATAGCTACAGATTTCTCTCCATTAATCAATGTCTGACCTATGTGTACATAGTCATGACACAGATCACTCACTGTTGACAAAAGCAGTCACCCTGCCCTGAAGACCTAGAGGTCTGTGCAGTGGGCCCCAGTGCTGCACACATAGAACTTGGCATCAGTCTTAGCTCTACTATAGCTCATGATTTCATTTTTTCCCTTCTTACCCTTAAGTATTTAAAAATATGTAAATAATTGCCATCTGTTTTATAATCAACCTCTCGTTGTTCTTCTCTTTACTCTTCTGGGTATCAACTACTAAAAACTAAACTCTAGAAAGTAATCCCATATATGATAAAGTAGAATGAAAACCCAAATAACAGGAAAAAGGAGAGATATAGGCTCATAAGAGAGGAGTATCCTGATTTCCAGAGAGCTCAGTTTTCAATACATTCTATGTTATATAAAGAAGCAAAACTAAGGCTCAAATATCGCAAAACAAATCAAAAGAAAGTTTCCTGGGGAACCTCTGACAATAGAACTGTCTAACAATCAATACAGGACAACAACTGTCTTGAACTGCTCAGAACAGTGAGCTAATACGTGAAGAAATACATAAATTATGAACAAAAATAAAATTCAATAAAAATAATTAAATGAGAAGAAAAGTTATAAAGTAGAAGCTATAATAACCAAAGTTAAAAAAATCACTAGAAAGATTCAAAGATAGATTTGAAAAGGCTAAAACAAGAAATACTGCAGTTGAAAATAAATGGTCACAGAATCTGAGGTTTAAAAAGGAGACAGGATGAGCAAGGCCTAACAGAGGTAGATAAAATCAAGTGGAAATATGTTCACTGAATATTTTCATAATGGAAAGGTTGAGGACAAAGTGTAGACAGAACATTTCATTAAATAATTCTGGAAATTTTCTGAATTTTATTTTGATGTAAAAATAAGCCGAATTATCTATCAAGCATAATAAACTACAAAAAATTACAATCAAAGAAGCATTAAATCCAATCATTGGAAAGACAAATACATAAATTTATGAAAATATAGTATAATAACACTTCTACACATTTTATTATGAAAATAAAATTTTTTAGGACTTAAAACGCACTCAAGTGATCATTTTATTTTTAGATATTTCATAAAATATATTTTGGTCACATTATTTAACATTGCCCAATCTCTCTCTGTTATTTTAAACCCACCCTTCCCTACACACCCAACATCTGTCCGCTCTTAAACAAATCAAACTAAAGATGAATACAGTCTTGCTCACATGAATACAGTCTATCTTAATGAGTTAATATGTGTAATATCCCTGTTTTGTCTGGAAAACGCTGCTTACTTGCATACATCAACCATCTATAGTTCTGGGAATCTTTCTGCCTCTCCTTTGTAACTGATTCCTGAGTTAGAGGAAAGGTATGATAATCTTTTTTTATAATTTATTTTTTTTATTTCTTCACGCTACATCTCAATCACAATCCCCTCCCTACTCCCCCCTCCAGTCCCACCCTTCCACCCTCTTCCCCCTCAACCCCCCATCCTCTACCCTTTTTTTTAAGGTAGATCTCTTTCCCACCAACAGCTCCCCCTTTCAGTCCAACAAATGGTTCTTTCTTTTATAACAATAACTACATTATAAAACAACAGAAATAAATAGGCCACAATTATGAGAGTTTTATGGCTTAGCATACATTCCCAATGTCCAGTCCATATGTATTTGGCACCTGACTTTAACATCCTACTATCTCACCATCTCCATGAGTTTAAAGTTCCATATCTAACTCAGCCTTCATACTAACTTGCCTCACAATTTTAAAAACATCTTCTTAGATCCAGAACACCCTCTTGATTCCCAAACAACTCAAAATTTAACTACGAGACTCTAGCTATCTATTCTTCAACCACCTCAGAGACCTGAGAGGTCCTTTGAGATCTCAAAATATATACACTAAAGGTTTGTTTAGTTCCAAAATATCAAAATAATTTCTTCTTTAATCCGGATTGAAAGATAATACTTTATATATTGTCAAAACACCAAATTTGCTACAGGAAAAATATTACCTGACCCCCCTCCCCCCCAAAAAAAAGGTAATTGTCCCAGAGTTAGGATTAGGGCAGGGCTCTGTTCTTACCTTTCCAGGAGATTTAAAGCATCCATTCAAGGAATCCAGGGACAACTGGACAACAGAAACCTCAACAGAAAACAGATTAGACACCAAAGAAGACGAGTGGCCCAGATGATCCAGCCTTGCAGACTTCCTCAATAGCTGTTTCCTCAAAAGTCTACAATCACAACAACTCAAAATCGCTAAGATCGTTCAGCTCCACAGACTGCTCCAGCCAGAACTTCAGTAAAGCCCTGAAGATCAGCTTCTGTCTACAAACTTCTTAGGACATATAAATAGCTGAGCACAAAAGGACTGAACGTCAAATGATTCTATTAACATTTTTAACCAATTTTCCATTCTTATTTGGGCCTCAAACAGGTTTACTACATCCCAAATCAGCAGGAAGTCATTTTAAGAGAGCAAGGTCTCATCCCCAGAAGGTGGGGAGGGTGTTTTTCTCCCCTTTGGCCATTTGATGGATAATAGAAAATTTTGTTATTTAGGGGAAGAGACTACAAGCTGTTAAATGGTCTTGTTAAATGGGTTTTGGAGGTTAGACCCAGGGACTTCTCTCTTTTTCTTTTCTGTATCCTTCTTTCTCTCCTATGTAGGAGTGAACAGACTTGAGAAAAAATGGGACATAGACATAGTGTTGGTATGATAATCTTTGTAACAGATTCTTGAGTGAGAGATAGGGCACAGTACTCCCAAGTCTCTCAGTCTTACAGTGTTTTTAAGTTTTAGGTCTCTGTGTTCATTTCTATCTATTCCAAGAAGAAGCTTCTCTGATGAGTGGTCAAAAGGGACCTGTTCTACTGTTATAGCTATATGTCATAAAGAGTCATTTATTGCTACCTATATTCATCAGAATAAGAGTTGGAAATTGATCATGAGTACTGCAACCTACCTTGTTTTAGTTTCCAGGAATTGTAAACAGTTTCAAGAATAAGTTCCATCTCATGGAATGGTACTTAAATTCAATCAAAAAGTGGTTGGTTGCTCCCATATATTTGTGTTACTATTGCATAATTGGCTATATCTTACAGACAGGTTGTTCTCAGAGTTTGTAGCTAGGTTAGATTGGTGGTTACTTTTTTTATGTAGTATTATGTATCTTGCTGTTTGGCATAATGAATTTTAGTCAGTAGAAGTGAAGATTCAACTTGAGCACCAGACAGATTTCTTCATGTTTTAAAACATATGTGTTATCTTCAGCAATAGGGTCTTACATTCAGGATGTAGAGACTGATCAATAACATTGGAGATAATATGAAATTTTTGGTGGGGGGGTTGAATACAAGAACTATTTGGCCAATGGCTCAAAAGCATATAACCTATTCCTGGTACTGATGGTTTACCTTGGTGGCAGTGGCATTTACTTTATTCACATTATACAGTCACCATCTTATCTAGTTCCATGTATTATGATTTCATATAGAAACTTTTAAATAAGTCACACTAGTCCTATTACTAGGTAGATTTAGGGAGGAGGCCCACTAGATCACGGCCAGCCAAAATTAAGAACCAAAAATTATATCAAGTCTTAGGGTATAGTTTCTCAACCTGTGAGTCATGACCCCATGGGAATCTAAGACCTTTTCATTGGTGGATTGTACATCAGATATACAGCATATCATATATTTGTGTTACTATTCATAATGGTAGTAAGATTACAGTTATGAAATAGCAATGAAAATATTTTATGGTTGGGGGTCACCAGTATTAAAACATCACACCATTAGGAGAGTTGAGAACCACTGCTTTTAGGCTAAAATAGAAAACTTCCATAATGTGTATTAAAGTGCCACTGGGTATGTCAACGACCCTAAGACATCTCTAATTTTCAGGAGTAACTGACCAATATATTATAGACTCCACAGTTTGTTTTGTTTTGGTTTTTGTGTGTGTTTGTGTATATGTGGGCATTTTTATTTGGTTACAATTTGGTAGGTTTTTTAGGGCATGTTATTTTGTTTTCTTGGTTCCAGGGGTGTTGCTGTTACATTTGGTTTTTGTTTGGTTTTTGAGAAAGATCTTAAAATTGAGTGGGTAGTAAGTACAAAAGGATCTGGAAGGATTGCGGGAGGGGAAGTATATGATCAAAATATATTTAAATTTGAAACATCTATTAAATAATAAAAATGTGATCAATAAAGCAATAATAATAATAGTAACTCTAAACACACATCAAACAAAATCACAAAATTTTAGATGAATAAATAGGTTAATAACAATTTTAAAAAGAATAAATAATGTAATTTACAAATGAAATACATATATAAACATCAAGTGTATGTTTCTAAATCTATTAAATATTTTTTTATTTCTTTAGAATTAGGTAAATAAATGTAATTTTCAAATTGAAAGTAAAATAAAAGACAAAAAGTATTACAATTCCAGCATGAGAACATATAATATTTTATATTAAATTGTTTCAGTAGACAGTACGACTTCTGAAACTGGAACTGTTAGAAAATATATTTATTAATAGCTATAAACTGTTATATTAGGCTAGCAGAGCAGCCAGCAGTGGTCTGATGGGAGGCCTGTAGACCTGACAGGCCTGGTTTAACTTAGCTGGAGGCCCAAAATCTGCAGAGTCCTTTTGCCACTTGAAAACAAAACAAAAAAAAGTTAGAAAATATATTTATTAATAACAATACACTGTTAATCCAGAAGAGCAGCCAGTGGCCTGGCAGGAGGCTTCTTTGCCTGGTGGGCCTACCTTGCCTTAGCTGGAGGTCTGACCTGTCCTGGTGATAAGGCCTGAGACCAAAACGGCCTTTTCCCAATGATTAAATACACCAAGACCTTTTAATGTTTCCAGGCTTAGGCTTTAGCTGGGGAGACTCTCAACTAGCTAATCTAAATTAACCTGACCTCCTAATCCCAATCAGCCCTGTGGCTTGCTATACCTTCAGAGCTCATACCCAGACTTTCTTCTGTTTCCGAGTTCTAGTAGGGGACAGACTCACTGTGTAATCCTAGGGTTCCTAAATTCCTCCCAGGAAGTTCTGCCTTCCTATACTCTTTCTGCCCAGCTAATTGACCATCAGCAATTTTTTATTAGCCAATCAAAGAGTGTCTCAGAAAGGGCAGTAACCAGATCTCTAAGCACTGAAATCACCCTCTGAGATCCAACGTACAAAAGCTTTGTCCAGCACACTTCAAAAACATTTAAATTAAATGAGGAGTTCTAAAATTATCTTTCTAATTTTATAATAATTAAAAATATACATTTTAAAAATTTATTTTGATTTTCATTGAAATTAAGAGTCAGATAATCAAGTGCAGGTGCATTTTAAAAATGTAATTCAAGAATGGTTATGCCAACGTTCTAAATAAAAAGCTCATTAGAAACATTGATCAATGAAATAAAAACCACCAATCATCTGCAAGAATGTACCACTGAGACAGCTGCCTGGAATGGTGACAGTAGCAACAGCCTCAGCAATTTGGCTTGTGCAATATCTCTTCATGAGCTCTTTTTGGGTTTCCAGGAAGAAATAAGTGGAGAGAACTGCATCAATTTGATTTTCGGGATACAACAACAGAAAGCTTTATTTAAGTTTGATAAAACCATGAGTCCATTTATCAACAAATGGAACTAAAAATAAGATACAAAGTTGCTAAGTTCATTGAATGATGATGTAAGAGGGCCATCAAAGTTTTATCTTTTGACATTTCATTACTCAGGATTGACCTCAAAAGAATTCTGTTGTCCTCAGGATTCCAAAGTGAATGGCCATGTCAATCAATGTAAAAGGAAAACCCCCAAGAGAGTCTCTTATCCAGTGAGTAGAACTTTCTCAGAAGTTCTCAGAAGACTTCCAGGTCTTATTTTGATAAACCCCAAGTCTAACATAATATTAGTGACTGAAAAGTGACTAGGTATGCATTATGGTTGATTTAGACCAAATGCAGACACTTGGTTATTACTCTGTTATATAAGATTTGTTAAAAATACTAATGTTCTTGGGATAATCAGCTAAATTCTAGAATAGAAACAGAAAGAAGAGCATTCTGCTGAAAGAGCCTCTTCAACTTTTTCCATATTTCTGTATTTTCTTCTCCCTCACATATTCTACACATGCATATGTTAAATGATTATATTTATGTGAAATATGTCAAATTTCTCTAGATAGTTAGAAAACTAAAAGGCAGTTGATGACAGTCTGAAGCACACACTTTTTGGGAGCAGAGATAAGTCCTCTAGATTGTCCAGATGTTGTTTCCAGGGATTAATGAAGCATCAGTAATCATCATTAAGTGCAAACAAACATGATTTGATAATGATATTGTAGTAAAAAGTCAAGTTCTCACACGAACAATGAGAAAATTTAAAGTTATCTATTATATATTCTGCTTCTTGCAGAAAGGTTACAAAACCATTCCTCCCCATCAGAATTTTCATACACTTTTAATAAATAGACTTTGGTCCTTCTCTCTCTAAAGTTTGATACTACCTGTTTTTTTTTTCCTGTGGTGTTTATGAATAGACATTATAGATCCATTCTCTTCTGGATTCTACATCACTTTTATAGAAGATTTTCTGCTGATAAAAATTCATTAGGGTATCGTTTCTTATAAAAACATTTTGCAATAGTTAATTATTTATGAGTCACAATAACAATAGAGTTAATTTCAAGATAGTTTAATGGCTTAAATATTTTCAAACAAATATAAGACCAAAGATAAACAATTAGGAGTTATTTAGGAAAAGGAATCTAGAATGTTCTGGGCTATCATAGTAATTGGTGCTGTTTTCAGTGCTGTCAGCAGATACTATTTTGTGGGCCCATTTTTCTGTCTTTAATCCTCCACACCAATATCTGTCTTTCTTCTTCTATATCTTATATTAACCATTAAACACTCTTTGTTCTCCTTAAATATCTGTTCTGTCTATATTTCTTCTCCCCATTTCATTGCCCTCATCCTAATTTGCTTGGGAGAATTGATTAAACTCTGTGCCATGAGATAAGACAAATTTAGGAGGAAAGTTTTCTTTATATATTTGTGTCATGTGTATCTTTATGTATATCTATATCTATATCTATCTATCTATATATATATAGATATATATATATATACCTATGTGCTTCAGATTGTCAGCATATATGTGTGTGTGTGGGGGGGGGGGTGTATGCATACACCACATGGCCTGGTGGCAAGAACTGAAGCAAGTGGTCATATAGGAATTCTGTTTACTCTCTTGTTCCTCATGAATTGTTTAGCTTGTTTTTTTATTTTATTTTATTTTTATGCAATCCAACCACTTGCCCAGGGATGGAACCTCCAACCATGGCCTGTGTCTTCTCACATCGATCATTAATCAAGAAAACATCTCACAACAGAACTATAGTCCAATATGATGGAGACAGTTTTTCAGTTTAAGTTTCCTCTCCCCAAGAGACCCCAGCTTTTATTAAGTTAAAAAGATAAATTTTGAGTAGTTTAGGAATCAAGAGGGTGTTCTGGGTCTAAGATGTTTTTAAAATTGTGAGGCAAGTTAGTATGAAAGCTGAGTTAGATATAGAACTTTAAACTCATGGAGATGGTTAGATAGTAGAATGTTAAAGTCAGGTGCCAAATACATATGGACAGGACATTGGGAATGTACGCTAAGCCATAAAACTCTCATAATTGTGGCCTATTTATTTCTGTTGTTTTGTATTGTATTTATTGTTATAAGAGAAAGAACCATTTGTTGGACTGAAAGGGGGAGCTGTTGGGGGGAAAAGATATACCTTAAACTTAAAAAAAGGGAAGTGGATGGGTGGTTAAGGGGGGAGAGAGTGGGAGGGTGGGACTGGAGGGGGGAGTAGGGAGGGGATTGTAATTGAGATGTAACTTGAAGAAATAAAAAATAAATTATAAAAAAAGAAAAGCAAAAAACAAACAAACAAAAAATAAAAAGATATAACAAGCACACCTTCTGTCTACTTAACACACAAACACAGGCACACACACACACACACACAGACACACACACCCCTACAACTGCATGTGCATACTTAAGCACATATAGGTAAATTTCAACCTAGGTTCTACATGAGTGAATGAGGATACATTTGTCATATTTCATTCTTGGTTCCTCTTATTTTTCTTAGCATAATGATTTCCAGATCCATTCAACTTCCTTACAAATGCCATGATTGCAAATGTCTGTATATCAGAATGAGAGTCTATTATGTATACAAAACAATTTCCTTATCCATTCATCTGTAAATGAACAATATTTTAGTACCATTTTCCTCTTGTTCTCAGTTAACAAGTGATTTATCAATTCCCTATAGCAAAAGCCATGTAGCTGTGGATATTTGCTCCTTCACTCTCATCATGATATGCCCATTTATTACACAATACTTTGTAGGAATGGTTTCTGGGACATTTGTCCATAAAGCTAGCACTTTCTTTCATTTTTAATGATCATTTTAGAAATTATATTTTGAAAATTAAAGTGTAATTTCATAAATTTCCCCCTTCTTTTTCTTCCTTCCAATCGGTCCCATATAACCTCCCTTCATCCTCTCATACTCACACATTGTTTTCATTATTATTGTAGCACACACACTCATGCACACAAGCAACATTGCACATTTAATTACTATCCTTTCCATTTCTCATCTAAAATTCACATATAGGTATTAATTATAAAATGTAGATTTTACAAATTTCTGGTTTATTAATAAATATATTAGAGCATTTTTGTATGGTTTCTTAAGCTTGCAGCATAATGGTACATAGTCAATAAATGTGTTCATATGTGTGTCTGTGTCCATATGTGTGTGCATCTGCACATTTCATTTGTCTCTTTAATAAGTGACTAGACTCTTGAATAAAATAAAATAGAACTCAAGATGGTCTCAAACCACAATCTTTGAGTTAGCACTGTACTACACATTGCCTTTAAACCAAAATGAAGAACTATCCTTGACTGTGATTTCATATGTCAGATTTTATTGCAGGTCTCCAAAATGACAAAGAGAACAAAGTCTGAATCAATTTCCTAAGTGCACTTGGAGAAGGACCTTGAATCTTCATAAAAAAAAATACCACTAATGAAACACCATGTTCATCTTTCATCCAAAAAGCCTAAAGTGATTTTTGAGGGCCACTCAGCAATAGAGGGTTAGTGTCTTGACTATGCTCAAAAAGAACTTTCAGATGAGTGGTTTGAGGTTCAGATAAATTGATGCCAGCGATCACAGTATGAATCATATCTAAACAGAAATGATACCCTGTCAAGTACTTCTGCAAGGCAGGTCAGAAGTTTATATGAAACAGTTGAGTTCTAATCAAGGTAATAGAGTTACCTGTGATTTCAGACAGTTTTTTTTCTTTCAATTCTAGAATATAAACAGATGATGCAGGCATTTTATAATAGATCCTTTGTCAGGATTTTAGACCTGTTACATAACAACTACTTCTCTGTAGATACAAATGGTATATAACTAAAACAATTCCAAGAAGCTCATCACCAAAAATTGTCCTGTATTTATTAAGAAGCTTAATTCTATAATCAAATATATGGAAGACAAAATACTGAAGATAAACAGAAAATCCTTATTTTTCTTGTGCATTTTCCAGAACAATTCAGGTCACAGTAGGACAGTGTGGGTTCATCTGTGTGTGACTTGGGATATAAAGAGTTGATTGAATATGGTTTTGACTGTTATTCCTTCAAGTATTTTAACAGAAAATTTTGTCACAGCCATTAACATTGAGACTTTGGAAATTTTGTTTATTGGTTTGTAAAAGGTATGCTGCACTTACGTACTTTAAGTTATCTGGTTGCTTTACTCTGTTAGAAACTCAAAGCTAAGTGATACACACACTGAGAAAAGATAAAAACCTAGGAGGGGACTTGTGACATGTTTGTCAGTGGGAGAGGGTTGGGATGAGAGAGCAGAATGATCAAAGAAATGACTGAAATTTATGGCATAAGTGTATTGAACTGGCAGATGATGAAAATAATTTTAAAAATTATTCAACCTTTATTTAGAAAACTTGGAAGAAATAGATCCATGTACACATTCATGTGGCAAAGACAACAATCAACCTTAATGGCTCTTAATTGAGTATAATACAATTCTCCCATGCCTAGTATAAATGATCATATAATTATATTTGTGACCGTAATAATAAATATCACACAGCAGTAATTTTTATATTGATGACTCTTATATGGATTCATTTGTTGAATCAGAAGTATCACATTTCCTTGATGTCATGTAAGACATATGCATAGATCGAGTGAATGTTCTGTGCCCTTCTAGGTAAATTAAAAAAATATTTAGATAAATATTTTACACCCATTCTTCTCAACTGATTATATTACTTGGAACACATCCACAGAAAAATGATATTCTGTTGCCATATCCTAAAGTACTATGTAACAGAAAGATGTCTGAATGTAAAGACAATGTGTCTTAAGGATTTGGGGTCAAGCTAATTTTTATTGTTTTTTTATGTTTGTTTATTTATTACTTCCATTTTTATCCATTACTTCCATTACTCCATCACAGCCCCCTCCCTCCACCCCTTCCAGGCCCACCCTTTCACCCTCCCACCCTCTCCCTCTTCTTCCACCTATCCCACTCCTACGGGTGTGGGGTGTCCTTATATACCAACCCCCTTCAGTTCAGTAGCCATATGAGGGCCAAGAGCTTCCTCTTGCACTGGGGGCCTACATGACAGCTCCACTGGGGCAAATTATCTCACTAATAAGTAACAAAGTCTATGTTCCTGTTCCTTTCAGTCTGTTGGTTATAGGGTAGTTATCCTGTACTATATGGGTTAAAACCCAGTTACAAGTGAATAGATGCCATGTGCATCTTTCTGGGTCTGGGTTAGCTCACTCAGGAGTTTTTCTAGTTTCATTTATTTGGCTGAAAATTGCATGATTTCCTTTTTTATGATGGTTGAGTAGTATTCCATTGTGTAAATATACCCCAGCTTATTTATGCATTCATTGGTTGAGGGACATCTGGGTTGTTTCCAGTTTCTAGCTATTACAAATAAAGCTGCTGTGAACATAGTTGAGAAGATGTCCTTGTGGTTTTGTGAGGAATCATTTGGATGTAATTATATTTTATTATATATTCTCCTTTTATTTTTATTTATTTTAGCTTTTTTCCTTTTAAGTATTTTTTAAATTTATTTTTTATTTCTTCAAGTTACATCTCAATCACAATCCCCTCCCTATTCCCCCTCCAGTCCCACCCTCCCACCCTCTTCCCCCTCAACCCCCCATCCTCTTCCCTTTTTTTAAGTTAAAGGTATATATTCTCCTTTTATTAAATATACATTATTTTCTCAGAAAAAAATATATATTGAAGTTTCCCTTCCCTCTGCTACTCCCAATTCTTCCACACCTTCCTTCCCATCTTGATCGACTCTCATTCTGTCTCTCATTAGAAAAGAACAGGCTTTTCAAAGATAACAACTAAACACAGAAAAAAATATATAATGTGATAAGCAAAATACATCATACCAAGTTGAATAAGACAAAAAAAGGAAAAAGGTCCCAAGAGAAGGTACAAGAAACAGATTCCTACTTGTTCACACACTCAGCAGATTCATACAAATAGTCAACTGAAAGCTACACTATATATCAAAATTGTGTGTGTTATCTTAGCAACAATTCCTTGATATCAGTTTGTTGAGAGCAACGTATTGTCTTGACAACAACCAAGATTTGCAGGAGAGGGTCCCATAGGACCCATTTGGTTAACAATTCAATTGGATGTAACTCAGTCCCTTTACTGGAAGCTTCATTTGGTGACAAAGGATGGCCGATTAGAACTCTGTCTCAAACATTATTTGGGGACTTCTTTAGGACTGCCATCATATATCTTAAGAAATTTCCACTACACTAGGTTTCCATATCACCCCTTAAATTCCCCTCATATCTAGCAGTCTCTGCCTGCCTTCACTCTCAAAACCACATCCACTCTTCCCCTCCCCAATTGGTCCCCCAATTCTCATCTCCCATGCACCCAGTTCACTGATAAAAATCTATTATATTGCCTCCTGCCAGGGAAATCCATTAGTTTCCCCTGGTCCCTTCAATATCTAACCTTTCTGGGATTATGATTGGTAGTTTTAGTAAAACTCCATAGTGAAAATGTATCTCATTCTCTTTATTTTTTTCTATTGATGAACATCTAGATTGTTGCCAATTACTCTTTATTATTAATAGGGCAGCAATGAGTATGTTTGAGCAATTGTCCTTGTGGTAGAATGAACCATCCTTTGGGTATATGCCAACAGTGGTATATCTTGATCTTGAGGTAGATCAATATCCATCTTCCTGTGGAACCACCGTACTGATGTTTATAGTGAACATACAAGCTTGCACTCCACCAGTAGTGAAAGAATGTGCCTCTTATTTCACATCCTTAACACAATAAATTGTCACTTACGTTATTGATCTTAGCCATTCTGACAAGTGTAGGGTGGAATCTTAAAGTAGTATAACTATTTGTTTTAAATAAATCAAGTGCATTTAGAAGCAAGGCCTTCATGATAAATACAAACACCTGCACCTTGGGCCTTCAATCCATCAAATAAGATTTAGGCCTATTAGATAACTCTAGATCTTAAAAAGTTACCTATACAAATATGATCAAGATAAGAGACATTCTGCCAATGTTCCAATATTTTGAAAAATTGCTCTGCATCTTGTGGATTAAAATATAAGCTTTATTTTGAGGGACAGAGGAAGCCCTTGGAGGGACTTTGATTGAAATGTAACTTGAAAAATTAGCTGAGAAAACATAAATATAAGCTTCTCAGTGATATCCCAAAATAGATGATGATTAAAATAGTCTGAGTTAAACCTAATATATTAGTATAGAGGAATTTTAGGATATTTCAAAAATAATGTACATCCTGTATCACAAAACTGTGTTCTTTGTTGGTGATATGTGGCAGTTTCTCAATTCAAGAGAATGACTTTTGCCAAGCTACAGCAGAATGACTTAATTGTTCTTTATATAATTTATGCATATGTATATATGTAACTACGATAATAAAAGAGTCATGAATCTGAGAGGCAATAGACTACAAGGAAAGTGTGGGAGGGAGGACAAAGATGGGAGAAGTTATGTAATGATTCTTTTAATTTCAAACACTTAATTAAAAGAAAATTATTGTTGATTAAACTTAAGTGTATACACTATTTCTAATTGGAGGGAATAAGTTTGGTGATGTGTTGACTCCCCCTGAGGTTCACCCACATTTCTTTATATATTAATAGTCAGTTTACTTTATTTATTTACTTTACTTTTATTCTACTATAATTATGGAATATTCTACTGTAATGGTATCCATTGTTTGAATTAATCAATCATTTCTTCAATTACATTTTTTGTTTTTCCTTTTACCCCTCAAGGCATTTTAAACAGATTTATGTGAACATACTTATTTCTCCAGGGAGAATACTCCCAAAACTAAAGTTTCTGTGTTGTTCAATAAATGTTTGTTTAATATTCAAACAAAAAAGAAACATGTCATATTTTTCCAAAGTAATTTTATTTTGCATATGCCAACATATTGGTGTTGGGAACTGAACTCAGATCATGTGTACTTGTAAGTAGCCAGAGCTCTTAATCACTCACCTTTCTCTTCAAAACTTGACTCTGCTTTCCACAATTGTACTATTCTATGTCCTTTCCAGTGTTTATGACTAGCATTATTTTCTTCTGTAGCAATTCCGATATGTTTGTGGTGTTATTTTATTGTCACTTAGCATATTTACATATCTATTTCAAAAAAAAAGTTGTTTTGAGTGTTTACAAATATTTTGCTAGTATAGAGTATGACCTCTTCATGTATTTTTTTTTTTTTTTGTTTTTTTGAGACAGGGTTTCTCTGTGTAACAGCCCTGGCTGTCCTGGACTTGCTTTGTAGACCAGGCTGGCCTTGAACTCACAGAGATCCGCCTGCCTCTGCCTCCCAAGTGCTGGGATTAAAGGCGTGTGCCACCACGCCCGGCCTCTTCATGTATTTTAAAAGGTACTTTTAGAAGGTGTTTGTTTCATCTTGCCTTCTTAGTTTTGATTTGAGGAAACTAATTAAATACATATTTTTTATATTTTTCTTCATCATTTTGTTGAGTCTTTAACTCTTTCTGTGATTTTTTAAAATAAGACTTTCTGGCACAACATCCAGGTTTCCTCTGAAGCACTAAGACTCATTATGGAAAGAAAACAAGTCTAGAATCAGAGAAACCCACCTATTGGGAATATTTCAATTATATTGACTTCAACTTCTAGATCCCTACTAAATGTCTATGAAAACATCGAAATCAGCCAAGGTTTATAAATTTGTATACATGGTGATCATCATCCACTAAAATATTACCAAGCATGTTGCAAAATATAACCAGATGATTTCAGAAAAAAATATTAAAAATAACTAAAAGTCATGACATAGTTGATAATATTGTACTAACTAGATATAAATGTTAAAACATATAGGATGAAAAGAAACATTAAAAATAATCAGGGATTATTGTCCCAGAATGCATAATAGGATGAAATCATGAGTAAATAACTTGGGTAAAAGTGTTAAGTCTTATTAGTAGTTAGAGAAATGCTAACCACATCAAGAACTCGGTTATTGCAATGAATATAATATTAAGATTAATAACAAGGATTGAAGAGAACATGAAGAAACTCAAGTTTGTACATTACTATGAAAATGTAAATTAATTGAACCACTTTGGGAATTGGATAACAAATTCTGAATCTGAATATACAAATACCCACTGATGCATGATGATTTACTCAACATAAGGCAATCCACTGTTACCAATGAGAGATACAGTCTGGGGTGTGGAATAGAATAGATGACTGCAGTTTAGTTGTACCAAACTTTTTCTACTCTGTGAGTTTCCAACATATTCATAACATTGATAATTTTCAACTTCAAGATATATAAGTGAATCAATTAACAATTATGTTGCTAGTACATAATAATTTTATTGTGCTTTAATAAAACATAAATTTCTTTCTCATTTTATCTCTCAATATAGTCTATTGTAATATATTAATGTTTCTTGTGATGAATTATGCTGGAGGAAGGTCTAATACATTGGTTCTCAGAGACTGATTTCAATGTTCAGATATTTAGTTACTGTATTTTCTTAGGCACTCACTGATTGGTTAATAAAGGTTGCTGATGGCCAATTAGCTGGGCAGAAAGAGTATGGGAAGGTGGGACTTCCTGGGATGAAGAAAATAACCCTGGGTTCTACATGGAGGAAATGCTGTACTTGATAGGACTCAGAAGCAGCAGAATGTCTCCATGTGAGTTCAGAAGGTATAGCAAACCACGTGGCTGGTTGGGATTAGGTGGTCAGGTTCCAGTTGAGAATCTCCCCAGCTAAGGCTTAAGTATTGAAACATTAAAAAGTCTTGGTGTATTTAATTATTGGGATAAAGGCCCCAGGAGGTTTCAGGCATCCAGTTAAGGTAGGTCAGTCCCTCCAGTCCTGCAGGCTCAGCAAGACTATAGGCCTCCTGTCATAGACCTCCAGCTAAGGCAGGCCTACAGGCCTCTAGCTAAGGCAGGCCAACAGGCTTCCAGTTACAGGCCTCCACCTTAGGCAAGCCAGGCCTCTTGCTGGTCTCCCTCCAAGCCACTGTGGCTGCCCCACCAGGCCTACAGGCCTCCGCTAGGGCAAGTCAGGCCTGCCCAGAAGCCACTGGCTGTTCCACTGATCTAGTATAACAATTTATAGTTATTAATAAATATTGCTGTTAACAAGTTTGCAGTTTCAGAACTAAGATAATATCTAAAGAGAGATCTGCTACAAAGAGATATGACTTATGACCTAGAGAGGACACCCAAAGTTAGATAATGTTGTTCACAAATATGCTTAGTTTTATATATGGTGAATCATTTCTGAAAATATCCAATTAATACTTTCCATTATTATTGACTGCAGAGAGAGGAAATAATAAGAAGTAAACCTCTAGATCCGGTTAGAAGTACCCTACACTAAACAAAAATGCATACACATGTTTCCAAAAATAACACAGTACATAAGGAAACAAACAGAAACCTTCATGTTATTGTTTCCAGGACCAGAGAGATAGCTCACTAGCTAACTGCTCTGTCACCAAGGCTCATGATACAAGTTCAAACTCCAGGGGCCATAATTTTTTCCCTAACTTCCAAACATTCATTTGTTCTGTGACATGAGCTCTCTCTTTCTCTCTCTCTCTCTCTCTCTCTCTCTCTCTCTCTTTCTCTCTCTTGCTCTCCCTCTCTCTCTTCATCTCTCTCCCTCCATCTCTCAACACACACACACTAAACAAACAAACAAGTAAATAACTAGATAAAATGTGATGAAGTTAAGCAATAGTAACAAAAATGGGCATAAAACAGCAGCATAGATTACTCTTACAATGAAATATTTGTATACTCTTGCCCCATCAATCTAATAGAATATGTAGCACTGAGAATAAATAACCATAGCTATATGCAAAGGTAGTTTTATGTCTCACAAACAAAATGTTGGAAATTCCAGGTATAGAGCAAAGCAATATTATGTCATTGTCATTAACATTGAAAATATCCAAAGCTCATTCCAAATGTCACAATTCAGAGACACTGAGGTAAAGGAAGGTTTGTAGAGTCAATAATGTTCTCTCTCTTCATTGGAGTAGTGCTTATCTACATTACCTTTAAGAGAGCTCAGTGATGTCCATGCTGATAGTTTATTGGTCTCAATCAATTTTAATAAAACAAAAAGTGATGGGGTGAGGTTATGAATTCTAAATGTTAATTAACCTGCTCCCAAAGATCTGCTTGCTGTACATCAAGTAATGCTGTGTTACCTTACTTGCTAATCATTGTCTCTGATTGGTTAAATAAATGCGGAGGCCTGACATTGTGCAAAGAGAGAGGTAGGCGGGACTAAGGTGCTCGGGCTTCTAAAGCAGAGTGGTTGATGGGTAGAAGTGTTCAGAGAGAATAAGGGTGGACAAAAAGGAGACAGGGAGATGATCGGGGATGTGTGAAGTTGTGCCCTCACCACCCTCCCTGACCTCTTGGCTGGTGTTCTTCATGCCTGAGGGAGGGAAACTAAATTGAGGTCCTGCACTTTGTTGAATGAGCTGGTCCCAGGTTTACTGGCAGCTTTGGCCAGATTATTTTTGAGGTGGCTTTTTTCCTTTGTGTTCAGAGTGACTTCTAGTTCCAATTATTGATATTTGTGTGGAACTACACTTTATTTGTGTCTTAGCAGAACTGTTCCTCTGTATACTGTAGGGGTTAGATAAATTAGATTTAGAAAATATATAGGAGTTTCTGATACTGCCTCTTAATTCGGGGCCTGAAGAGCATTATCAGCATGAAGTCAGGAAAAACAGGAAAGACTTAATAGACTGAAAAACAAAGTTGAAGTCAGGAAAAACAGGAAAGACTCAATAGACTTGAAGAAACAAAGTATCTGGCCTGACATTGTTTTCAGCTGCTAAGTGGGTGGAGCCCAAATTAAGCTGAAACAGAGTTCCTCCTATTTAAGGACAGTGCGTGGAGCCCAGAAAGGGAAGAGGCCCCTGATGCTAGAGAGCTCCAAGAGTCCTGCTGAAAAAAGGGCTGGCCATTGATGGCCAGCTCTCTCCCTGAAGCAGAAAGAAACCGGTGAGCAAAGAAAGCCTGAGCAAGACACCAAAAGGCCAAGGACTGGACCCTGTG
>CAJQZJ010031536.1:12083069-12156293 GCA_907164525.1 Lophiomys imhausi
CAGTAAATTTCTGCTGTTGAAGCCATTCTATGTAGGTGATGCTTAAGCCTCAATATTTTTTAAATTAGAAATCAGGTGACAACTTCCTGAACAGAACACCAACAGCTCAGGACTTGAGATCAACAATCAATAAATGGGACCTCATGAAACTGAAAAGCTTCTGTAAGGCAAAGGACACTGTCATTCGAACAAAACGGCAGCCTACAGACTGGGAGAAAATCTTCACCAACCCCACATCTGACAGAGGGCTAATATCCAAAATCTACAAAGAACTCAAGAAATTAAATGCCAAGAAACCAAATAATCCAATCAAAAAATGGGGGACAGAGCTAAATAGAGAATTCACAAAGGAGGAATCCCTAATGGCTGAGAGACACTTGAAGAAATGCTCAACATCCTTAATCATCAGAGAAATGCAACTCAAGATGACTCTGAGATTCCATCTCACACCTGTCAGAATGGCTAAGATCAAAAACTCAAATGACAGCACATGCTGGCGAGGGTGTGGAGAAAGGGGTTCCCTACTCCATTGCTGGTGGGAATGCAGGCTTGTGCAACTACTATGGAGGTCAGTCTGGCGATATCTTAGAAAACTTGGAATAGCTCTGCCTCAGGATCCAGCCATACCACTTCTGGGTATACACCCAAATGCCTTTTCACAGAATCATAAGGAAGTTTCCTCATCTATGTTTATAGCAGCCTTATTTGTAATAGCTAGAAACTGGAAAAAACCCAGATGTCCCTCAACCGAAGAATGGGTTAAAAAACTGTGGTACATCTACACAATGGAATATTATTCAGCTATCAGGAACAATGAAATTATGCAATTTGCAGCCAAATGGGTGGAAGTAGAAAAGCTCATCCTGAGTGAACTAACCCAGACTCAGAAGGACACATATGGCATCTATTCACTTATAGTAGGATTTTAGCTATATAGTAGAAGGTATCGATACTACAACTAACACACCAAAGGGAACTTGGACATAGAATTCTTATTTTTAATTTTTATTTATTTTTTATATATTAGTTATATTTTTTTCTATTTTTTAGTCTTTTTTATCTATTGTCTGTTTATTGGTTTGTTTGTTTAGTAGTTCTCTCTCCCAGGCAACAAGACACTTTTCACTGATGGTACTGCTTCATAGATCCCCAATGAATGAAGAGGCTCTTGCCCCTCATACGACCTCTCAACTGAGATGAGGGACTGTTATATAAGGACACCCCACCCCAAAGAAATGGGATGGAAGGGTTAGGAGGTAAAGAAAAAAAATTAAATGTGAGAAATGAAATGTGATGTTTTGGCATTTTACTACTAATTGTCATAAACTGTTTAGGATTATTAAGAAATACAAACTAATGGTTATGCAAGCCGGTCATTCTGTTAGGTACTATGACAGCCTATTATAGTTACTTGCTAAGCTAATCAGAAATAAACCTGCTAAGAGACAAGCAACATCTGCTTTCCCTAATAGAAGAGATAGATAGGGCCTCTTCAAAAACCTCAAGAGATCTGCAGAATATGGCATTCAAAGATGTTTTCGTAACTTTAGATTTTTTATATCAAGACATATCAACTCCTGACAGCACCCCCTATTCTCCTCCAAGTAGAAGATGAGCATCGAAGAATCTCCAGTGGGAGATGATTGAATTAGTCGCAAGCCTATCTCTTGGTAGGAAAAGCCCCTTGCTCCAACTGTAGACAGAATGCTGTCCAAAAAGGACAAAACCTGGAAGCAGGTAAGTCGACAGCCTAGCTCGGCCAAGACAGGGTAGGTAAGTCCTTCATAACCCCTGCTCTACAATCAATGTCTGTCAGAGAAACGGGGACAAATGACTGAAGATCGATGCTGTAATGTATGGAGAGAAAATGGGAACTGTCCAGGCAGCCACTGGTATGTCATTTCTTAGTTTGGGAAGCTGCAGGCCCTGTACTTCTTATAAAATCAGATATATTTATCCCTCTCAGGTCTCTGAGGTGGTTGAAGAACAGATAGCTAGAGTCTCATAATTAAATTTTGAGTTGTTTAGGAGTCAAGAGAATGTTATAGATCTAAGAAGATACTTTTGAAATTGTGTTGCAAGTTAGTATGAATGTTGAGTCAGATATAGACCTTTAAACTCATGGAGATGTTTAGATAGTAGAATGTTAAAGTCATGTACCAAATACATATGGACTGGTCATTGGGAATGTACGTTAAGCCATATAACCCTCATAACTGTGGCCTAATTACCTCTGTTGTACTGTATTGTATTTATTACTATAAAAGAAAGAGCCATTTGTTGGACTGAAAGGGGAAACTGTAGGGGGAAGTAAGATATACCTTAAACTTAAAAGAAAAAAAGGGGAAGAGGATGGGGGATTGAGGAGGGGGAATAGGGAAGGGACTGCAATTGAGATATAACTTGAAGAAATAAAAAATAAAGGAAAAAAAAGAAATCCTAAATTTTTAGTGATTTCCTAAAAGTTTATAAACATATTGAAATTTTAAAATAAAAGCATTCATTTGTAGTGCTTATAATAAAATGAATATCAGTGCAAACAAATATATATTAAACTCTGATGAAATTGTAATTGTACCATAATAACATTCAAGTACAACCTCAAGATCCTTGAATCACATCTCCTATCCAAAATTTAGGGAAATACTAGCAGAAACTATGAGAATTAAGCTGAATAGTAGCAATGCAACAGTTAACTATAAAAATACATTGAGGGAATATAGATATCAGGATGAAACACAGGAATGACCATCAACCACAAACAATATAAAATACCTGGGGATAACTCAAACCAAGCAAGTGAAGAACCTGTAATACAAGAACTTAACGTCCATGAAGAAAGAAACTGAAGAGGACATCAGAAGATGGAAAGATCTCCCATGCTAATGGGTAGGTAGGATCAACATAATAAAAAAGTCATCCTGCCAAAAGCAATATACATATTCTATGCAATTCCTATCAAAATACCAACACAATTCTTTATAGACCTGGAAAAAAACAATTCTCAACTTCATATGTAATAACAAAAAACCCAGATAGCTAAATCAATCCTGTACAATGAAAAAAACATTGGGAAGTATCACTACCTCAGATTTCAAGCTACCCTACAGAGCAATAGTAATAAAAACAGCATGGTACTGGTATAGAAACAGACAAGTTGATCAATGGAATCGAACTGAAGACCCAGAAATGAATCCACACAGCTATCGTCATTTAATTTTTGACAAGGAAGCCAAAACTGTACAATGGAAACAGTACAGTATCTTCAACAAATGGTGTTGGTCTAACTTTATGCTGACATGCAAAGGAATGAAATTAGACCTATACTTATCACCTTGCACAAAACTTAAGTCCAAGTAGATCAAAGACCTTAACATAAGGTCCAACACACTAAATCTAATTGAAGGGAAAAGCCTGGAATAGAACTCAATGGCACAGGAGACAACTTCCTGAACAGACTTCCAATAGCTCAGGCTGTAAGACCAACAATCAATGAATGGGACCTCATGAAACTGAAAAGCTTCTGTAAGGCAAAGGACACTGTCATTAGAACAAAACGGCAGCCTACAGATTGGGAAAAGATCTTTACCAACCTCACTTCTGACAGAGGGCTAATATCCATAATTTATAAAATTACTCAAGAAATTAAACACCAAGAAACCAAATACTCCAATGAAAAACTGGGAAACAGAGGTAAACTGAAAATTCACAAAAGAGGAATCCCTAATGGCAGTGAGATATTTGAAGAAATGCTCAACATCCTTAATCATCAGAGAAATGCAAGTCAAGATGACTCTGAGATTCCATCTCACTCCTGTCAGAATGGTTAAGATCAAAAACTTAAATGACAGCATATGCTGGCGAGGTTGTGAAGAAAGGGGAACCCTCCTCCATTGCTGGTGGGAGTGCAAACTTGTACAACCACTATAGAAATCAGTCTGGCGATATCTTAGAAATGTTGGAATAGGCCTACCTCAAGACGCAGCCATAACAATTCTGGGTATCCACCCAAACAATTCTTCACCAAACCACAAGGATATATCCTCATCCATGTTCATAGCAGCCTCATTTGTAGTAGCTAGAAACTGGAAACAACCCAGATGTCCCTAAACTGATGAATGGATAAAAAAAAAAAAATGTGATACACTTACACAATGGAATAGTACTCAGCTATCAGAAACAATGAAATCATGCAATTTTCACCCAAATGATGGAACTAGAAAAGCTCATCCTGAGTGAGTTAAACCAGACTCAGATTCTTTGGCATCAACTCACTTATAATTAGATTTTAGCCATATAGTACAGGATAACTATCCTACAACCAACACACCAAAAGTATCAGGAACATAGATTTTGTTACCTATTAAGGGGATATTTTGCCCTAGGAATGCTACCATGTTGGCCCCCAGTGCAAGAGGAAACTCTTAGCCTGCATATGACTGTTGAGCTGAGAGGGGCTGATATGTAGGGACACTCCACTTCGGAGGACTGGGAAGGGTGGGAGAGGGAGGAGAGGCTGGGAGGGTGGAACAGGGAGGGGTGGAATGAGGGCACTGTGATGGAGATGTAACTTGAGGCAATAAATAAACAAAAAATAAATAAGCATATAAATAAACAAACAAACAAATATAGACACCAGTTAAATATTTTAAAAAAGAATATAAACACATGCAATTTTTGTAAAGTATTCATGAGATTCAGTTTGTTGGTAGGTGTTGATTTCAAAATTAAGTCAGTGCCAACTAAAATGCTTTTTTGCATTGCATTAATGGCCTTATTCCTCTCCAAGTTTATGAGTGATATTGAGTATAAAGCTAATAACCCATTTAAAAAGAAACAGAAAGATGTAAAACTGCATGTAGCAAACTGAATTAAGGTGCAATCAATGAGTAGCTAGAGAAATTAGTCTCCTGGTCCCTTGCAGAGACAAGACCAGTGAGAACTTAGTTTCACTCTGACACAGAGACAATAGTGTTAGCCAAAGAGGAATCCAATGCTGATGGATTGTATCCCTCAGTGTGGATAACCTAAGGCCCAACACACACCTCTCACTCTTGCTGAGACATGAGAAGGAGAATTCTGCAGTCAGACCCACATCCAAGCTCCACAGACACAGAATTTCCCTTCAAGCTTTTCAACCGTTGCCACCACCAAAATATCCATGTCTATATCCTTAGATCTTTAGAAGAGAAGTATCATGTGATCTTCAGGTGAAGGAACTTTGAGAGACACTGGGAAGAAGGGAAGAAAGACTAACAACACTATGAATATGGACAGCACACTGAGCCTTGGATTATTTTCTGTGTGCCCAATCATTTGATCTTTTAAATCCCCAGTATTCAATATAAATTTATTTATTCACAGCATCTTAAGAGAGAGGCAGCAATTGATTCTTACTCTACAACTATGAAGTTAGCCCAGGTAGTTTACATGATATTCAACATAAGGAAAGAAAGCACTGAAGTTTAGTTTTTTTTCCCTAATTTTGAGGAAGTGAGAGGTCATTAAATAGGTATTAGAGCTGGCAGTGAGATGCACAGTATGCCTTAAAGAAGAAATTATTGAGCTGTTCCTAATCAGAGGTAAATTTAACAATAACTTATAAGCATGTTTCCTTCTTAGCTTATAAAGTTTAAAAGAAAATGTACCCTAATTATCTGAGGATCAGTGATCTAACCAAGAATCTTCTCAAGAAGTTGGACAGCAGTGAAAGCTGTCAACTTTCTGAAATATGGAAAGGCTATTAGTATAACCAGAATGTTTTTACATTCTGGGTTCTTAGCGGAAGAGGAACACAGGAATTGCCACATTTCGTCCTGACCCCATCAAAGAAAGAAATCTATTTATATAGAGACTAGCTGATCCAGACTCATCAATAAAGTCACTAATAATGGAATGAACAATGTTAAATACTTAACAAAAGGGTTTTATTAATATTCCAACATTCAGATAAAAGCAAATACAAATTCAGTTCTCTGCTTTCATAGCTGGGAAATTAAATCTGTCTTTCTTTCCGAAGGTGGCAACTCATTTACTTATTATGACATCTAATTGTTTAAAGGAACAGGAAAGAAAAGTTTAAGACAGTTGTTCTATTCATTTGTTTTCTTTCAGAAAAGGGATGAGAGAAAAGAGAAAAAAGGACAGATTTAAGAATCCACAGAGCATTAAGATTGTGGTTGAGGACAGCTTGTGGAAGAATGAGAACATAATAATAGGAGCCAACACAGCACAGCTCTGTGGAAGGAGCAGGTAATTCAAGCCGTGGGCACAAAGGCTGAGCGCCCCAAGGTGAGCAATGATAGAGACACGGATAGATCAATAAAGGATTTGAGAGTTGGGAAATAGCTGGTGCTTTGATTTAAGAGAAAAATGAAACTTAGAAAGTTTGTGATATCAATAAAATATTGTCATCATATTGTGTTTTTTGGATTGGTGCATGATCCCATAAGGGGTGGCACACGCCTTTAATTCCCGCACTCTGGAGGCAGAGGCAGGAGGATCTCTGTGAGTTCAAGGCCAACCTGGTCTACAAAGTGAGTCCAGGACAGTCAAGGATACACAGAGAAACCCTGTCTCGAAAAACCTAAAAAAAAAAAAAAATTGAATGTTTCTAAGGATAACATTGCAGTTCTTGATAAATGTTCACCACAAACTGCTAGAGAAGTAAGCCGAAGATTGAATTGTGGGTGTTATAGTTTATAGTGCCCTAGAACTAATACTTTTGCTTCAGAACTAGGTTTATAAGTAAACAAAATGTAATGTTTTGAAAATAATTCAAATGAAAATAGACAAATGACAGAAAGAATATGGGAAGTTGTGATGAAAGAATTGACAAGGTCTGTCCAATTTATGGGTGTTCTCTGCTGCTCATCCACTGTAGTATGAGAGTGGAACTTCTGAACTGAGTCCTCCTTTTGCTGTTTGCCTGTCAATTACTTTCTACAGCAGCTACTTGTTATCTTACCTTCCACAATAATACACATGGCTCGTGGGTCTGCAGGTTAAGGAATCAATTGCTTGTCTGCATGCCATAAATTAGTGCTGTCTGAACAGCACCTTTTCACACACTGTAAAGGAATAATACTAGTTTTAAAAAGCGGGCACACACACTGTTGTCATCACTGTGTCCTTTGCTGGCTACAGCTGATGTGTAACAGCAGGTGCTTCAGAAAGAAATGCTGTTGGCACTTGTAAAGACTGGCCATCCACAGCGCTGTCCTTTCTACTTAGAGAAACACCATAGTTGCCTTTGATGTCTGACTGTCAGGAGGTGATTTTGCAGAATCACTCAAAAAACAAAGTGGCACAACATGAATGATCAGAACAGAGACAAGACGGATGGCAGAAAATGAAAACATTATCCCTGATAATATAAGTCAGGTGTTTTACATGTTCCTTAATGTTATCTTTACATATGGTTCTTGAATTTATAAGAAACTTACCAACCCTAATAAGCCTGTACCTTTTTGTATTACAGTTTCCAAAGAACGTTTAATGACTGGTCTTGGCTATGTGTCAAATTCTCTGCCCTTAATCAGTTCCATTTTTATAGGTATCACTAGATATATTCATATGATCCTGAAGCTGTGATAGGCTCTATAAATCAAACGATACCTGTCAATATTGTAAGAAAACATGCAGGATTCAATAATAGGTCATTTATCAGATGATCATCTAAACATGTTGGTCACATTTGGAAAATGAACTTCCAGACTGTGTTGTGAATAGCTTACATCTATTTAGACCCCTATGATTTCAAATGCTCTACTGACATTGTTTCACTTGGCCCTTAAAATAGACATTGAGAATGCTAAAGCAATTCTAATCTACTCTCAAATAAATAGAGGATCAAAGAGCAGCGACCTTTTGCTCATGATACATGCT
Source organism: Lophiomys imhausi (assembly GCA_907164525.1). NCBI lineage: Eukaryota > Metazoa > Chordata > Mammalia > Rodentia > Muridae > Lophiomys > Lophiomys imhausi. Next base: position 12,090,957 of record CAJQZJ010031536.1, read on the forward strand.
CACCATGAAGATAAGGTGATACTATAATTATGGTCTTTCAACATCTCTGAGGACTGTTTTGCTTACATCTATTGATAGATGACAGAATCTGAAATGATGGTTTTCATTAATAGGTTTCGGAATCATGATGATTAAATTCATCAACTTGGTTTGATTGGGAATCAACTAAAGTGCACATTTGGTGGATTTCTAAGGGTACTTGTTTTTTGGAACGATGAACTCTCACTGTCCCCCAATCTCGGAAGCACCTACCGTTGGAGGTCATGGCATCAGGAGGTCTGTGGAAAATGATGTTGCTTTTTTGCCTGTCCTTTTTTCCACTTGCTAAATGTCTCCATTTATTTACCAGCCCTTATAGCTAGTTTGAGATTCTTGAACTATTTAGCCACCTAGACTGAACAAAATTCTAGCAACACTATCCAACACTTCTATGTAAGTAAATACAGTGCATCCTTTCATATGCTTACATATATGTGTACATAAGATTGCAGGAAATATATTCATTCTATCATTCCTCTGGAGAACTCTGCTTAACATGGGATCTAAAAATATAGTAACCTTATTATAATAAGATAAGAATGGATTATAAGTATTCATGCTGATAGTCTCACTACCATCAAATACTATCATATTATCCAGCTCAGATAATATATTTATGGAATTATGTGCATGTGTGTGTGTTTGTGTATATAGAGGAAGGACTACACTTAATAAATCTGTTAAGACCATTCTTCTATTCTCTTTATTATTACATATCTCTGCCTTCAAATTTCTAATTTATATTATTACAATAGATGACTAACTTTAAAGAGATGATAAATCAACAAATATGTCTTATGTAAATATAATAATTATCTTACTTGAATGCCTAATTTATTGTTATACTTTTTGGGCACATAGTGGGTACATTAGATATTCCATTCATTTATAACATATAAAATCAACTCTCTATCAAGACAACAATATATTAATGTCTAACATATGACCAAGATGCCTGGACAATCTCAATTATCAAGAATAAATTTGAAAACTTTTTGCTGACTAAGAAATAACGACAGAGGCGGGAGTTGATACCAGTGATGTCCTGCTTTTCTGCTCGAATGTGTTTGCAGTGCATTCTTACCAGAATAATATTTCTGACTTCCTCTTTCATGAACTTCCAGTGAACTTCACAAATGCATTTCAAATGTCATTTCCCCTGGGAAAGTACATTTTGATTGTTCTAGACAAAGTTAATTATCCTTTTTAGTATTTATGTGCACCAGCTAATCCTGTCTCCAAACATACTTACAACAGACGCTTGCTTGCTATATGTTAAGGAGAAAATTTGCATACTGTTTATCTTTTTACACTTTTTCCCTTACATAGCTATACTCAACCCAGGCTTGCTGAATAAATATAAGGGAGAAAAGTAGAAGAATTATTTCCATTTTAAAGCATGAATTATGTATTAGACACCTTGTAAAACAGCAAAAAGAAACTGATATAACCCTCCACAATTGGAAAAAAATACTGTTATTTAGAAGCCTTCAGTTTTGTGTTTCTGAACTCTAACATTTGAAAATGTAGTTATTGTAGATGTCTTCTTAAGTTAAACTCTGAGTTACTCCTTTAATTCCAAAGATATCATGGAATATGATTAGTTCACATGACATTTTTTTCTTGCACCTTTTTTCCCCTCAGTTTGTGGGAATGAGGCTCCAAGGTCCCCATGCTCTCCACTGTACCACCCTTCCCACTCTCACTTCCTGTCTCTCATACTCATGGTCATTTCTTAAATTAGACCTAAAATTATCCATAAATTATATATTTTCTTTTTTCTGTTGTATGATATAATTTTTGGATAATAAAAGGAGCCTATAAGGGTACTCCACGCTGTACATTTGTGAGTGATCATAAATGTGGCATATTTATATCTGTTGTTTTGTATAATACTTACTGTTATAAGAGAAGGAACCATCTGTTGGACTGAAAGGGGAAACCTCTGGGGGGAAGAGGGTGGAAGGGCGGGGTAGAAAGGGGGAATAGGGAGGGGTTTGTGACTGAGATGTAACTTGAAGAAAAAAAAATAAAGTATTTATAAAAAGAAAAAAGAAAAAAAAGAATTTACCAGGAAAAAGTTGGATATTCCAATTACCCCATTTTATGGGTAACTATTTCTCAGTTTCTTCATACTGTAGTTGAGTAACTGTTTACACTATACTGTCCAATAAACTGATGAAAGTCAGAACTTAAATGAAATGAATACACCTAGTTAATGTCACAAGGTACCATGCTAAATATGAGTTTCTATAGTTTCATGGTCTTAAATTTACAAAGTGATTTTAGGTTATTGTTCATAATTGCTGTATTTGCTAATGTTTCCCACATTTTACATATTTATATTTCTCATACTCCTTTTGAAGTAGGCAGCACCCAGGGGGCCTTCAATAGGAGACCTTAGCACAAAACACTGGAAACTATCCACAGACAATGCTTTTGGATACTGAATTCTTGCTGAGGGGGAAGCAGCCAGTCCACAATGGAATGAAGACCTTTATGTTTCTTGCTTCCTAGGCCTATCAGAGATCTCATTTGAAGTTCTTAGGAAACGATCTGGTCTCCTATTGAAAAATGGAAGAAAATAATTTCATCTCTAGTACTTAAAATTAAATTAAAATTGAAAACGTGGACTTCACACCTGCTGGAAAAAGACAAATCTTCATTTTCTATTGGGCCCACATGGTATATTATTGCTTGACTTGTACTTATAATGCCTACTGTTAAATATTTATAAGGTCTGCTAGGCACCTTATGTAAATGTACAGTTACATATTTATACTCTATGAGCAAGTAGAATGATTCTCTGAAATAAAAACACAGTGGATATTCAAAAGAAGATCACAGAAACCCAAAAAGGCCAGCTGGATCCTGTGTGCTCCTGGGCAGCTTCATGTGATACATCCTATGTAAAGCTTAGTCAGTGCTGTAAGCAGTATTGGGCATGGAGAGCTGAAACTGAAATGTAGTTATCAATTATATTTATTAATAGGTATAAATTGTAAAATTAGGCAGGTGGAGCAGCCAGCAGACTGGCGGGAGGCCTGCAGTTCTGGCCTGCCTTAACTGGCAGATTTACCTGTCCTGGGGATAAATCCCTGGAATAAGGATGGCCTTCACCAACTACAACCTAAACTCTATTAACTACTATATTTATTAATAACTATAAATTGTTATATTATGCCAGCAGAGGAGCCTGTGGCCTGACAGGGTAGTTAACAGGACCTGCTGGGAGGCCTGTGGCCAGAAACCAGTAGGCCTGCCTGAGTTAAAGGTAGGCCTTTCAACCTGAAATCTTGAGTGGCCCTTTCCCCAATAATTAAATACACCAAGGCCTTTTAATGTTTCAACATTTAGCCCTTAGCTGGGCAGATTCTCAACTAGCTCACCTAAATTAATCCCAGACCACCAAATCCCAACCAGCCATGTGGCTTGCTGTACATTCTAGAGCTCTCAGACACATGTGTCTGCTTCTGTGTCTTCTGGTAGAAAAGAAGTTCCTCTGTGTAGAACCCAGGTTCCCTTCTCCATTCCAGGAAGTTCCACCTCCCTATACTCTTTCTGCCCAGCTAAATGGCCATCACTGGCTTTTATTAACCAAACAGAGAGTGCCCCAGAAAGGGCACTAACCAGATCTCTGAACACTGAAATCAGTATCTGAGAACCAATGTATTAGACCTTCCTCTAACGGAGAGCTAATCTAAAATGTTATAGAAATGAAAGTCACCAAATCACTACTTTTTATGTGCCATACCACTGTTCACCATGGGCTAGAAGGGATGGAGAATCTACATGGTAGTAAGTAATGAAGGTTTCTACATCAATTATCCTTAGTAGTTAGCTTCAAATAACTGAGCCATAAAGTGGTACATGTTCAGTTCTTACTAGAGGAATAACTAACATTATCCTAACTAATAACAAATGATAAATATATAACACCAGGAAAGTATACCTAAGAGAAGATTTATACTCATGAAGAAATACAGCGCACACACACACACACACACACACACACACACACACACACACACACACAGTTAAGTTTAGCAGACATGAACATTGCTTGAAGTAAACTAAATACATCAAAGGTTTTCAGATCTAAGTGCAAAGAAACATGTGGGTATATTTCTAATTAACTAAGCTTATATATCTGTACATATATTCCCTAGTACTACCTACAGACAGGCAAATGACAAAGTTCCAGAGCAAGGAGAGCAGCATAAACCATCCAGAAAACTGATTTGCACAATGAGAACACTGCTCATTGTGTAGTACAGAAAATCCCATGGGGCTGATGTTCTCATTTCTTGCTACCACAAGAGATTTCTCATTGGATCCACCCAAAATGTACTTGTATGAATGAATACCAAAAAACCAAAAACCTCCAATATATATTTCACAGCTTTAAAATAAGTGTCTGAACAGTATTTTACACATGTGGTGATGCTAAATATTAAATGATTCAACACAATATAGTTATTTCAAGAGTCCTGTCAACATCATATGCTTGTGAGGAATGGGTTGTGTAGACTGTACAAATGAATAAACACTGAAGATGATGATACTTAGATGCAAAATAACTTATATGCAGTTATACCTCTGATTACCTGCAAACTTGGAATTAACAAGCAGATTATCTGACTGCAGAAAGTTCCACAAATTATTTTCTTGAAAATTGTTCATAATCACATATTTGTTTTATTCCTTTGCCTAAAACTATGTTTTAGCTGCATTGAAGGTGATCACTTTTTTTTTTCTTTTCTCAAAGCTTGTAGAATGACAAGCAGCATATGATCTAAATCAGGGACCAAGAGCAGAACACTGAAGTTTGCAGATAATGTTGCTTTGTCCTTGAGCACAAGATATGGTGAGGTAGTATTTTTCCAAAAAGATAGCAATGAACTAGTGTCTGAAATGTGGCTGCATGTAGGAGGAATGTTTTCATAATCACCTATATACTAGTATATGTATTCTGGATCTCTTGCCTAAAATCATACCAAACTGAAATATTTTTAATATATAAAGTTATAGATGAGTATTGTCAAAATCACAGAGGATGGAGTTCCAGTTTCAATCAAGAAGCTTTGTTCCATGATATATAATAAGGAATTGAGAACAAGAAAAGCAAACTACATTCACAAATATGCACATGCATGATTATTTCTCTGAGAAGATAAGTGGCAGATTCAGTGCATTAATTATAGTAATTAATTTACAAAGCAATATTCAGTTCATTATTATGTAAATTATGACACCAAAATATTATTGAGCTGAGGTCACAGGGTCTTTTCCTGACTGCTGACTTTTCTCTTTTTACTACTAAGAAGGTCCTTGAGGAAAAAGTATATGTCTCAAGCATTTGTCACAGTAAAAAGGCTCTTATACTTTTTTCTTTAAGAGTAATAATCATTCCTTTGGTATAAGTATTTATGGGAAAATGTTAAAATGTTACATTTTAAAATTATTTAGTACTTTTGGAAGCCAGGAATCAGTCTCAACATTGACCTCCTCTCTTCCTCTCTCTCCTGACTCCCATCCGTGCCCCCACCCAAAAAAACCACATATAGTCCAACAAAACTCCAAAACAATACACCCACCTTTCTCAAAGTGAATTATACTATTTTTTTTCACAAGGAAGATTTTTATATTATTGATATAGACCTCCGGACTCCTTCAAGTAAAGAAGCTTGCTCTTTATCCACAAACGAATAGTGATTAGTGGCTCCCAACACTAGGGTGTGCTAAAATGTTCTGGATACCGGAAAACTGTAAATTGTAGCAATAGATGAAATCTACCTTGGGGAACTCTGAATCAGTTGTTGAGAGTGAAGCCTAAGAATCAATATTTTGTATTTTGCAGGTAATTTCAAAGTCCACCCAAAGTCTGAAATCATAGCAAAAAAAAAAAAAAACTACTCAGAGGATTTTTTTTTTTTTCTGTAAACTTTCTTTTCTGTTTGCCTGTGTAATGATTCTGCCCAGAGAGAAGCCACTGACTACTTCTTTGGTCTAGGGGCTGTTTTGCTGAAGTTCAAGCAAGTAAATCTTTGGCCATCTAGATATGGCAATGTTTTCTTATGTCTCTAATCACACCTGCACACCATAGACGGCCCCTTTGAGTGGATATGAACAAGATCATGCAGCTTTCAGGAAGACAAGCCCACAGGACTCTTTGACCACAGTGTTCCTGCCGAATTTAAGGAACTGAGGATTTAGCAGAGCACTTCTCAACCTGTCAGTGGCAAACCCTTGGGGGCTGAATGAATCTTTCACGGGGCAACCTGAGGACATCATAAAACACCGATATTTACATTATCATTCTGTTATGATTCATAACAGTAGCAAAATTAGTTATGAAATAAAAATGTAAATAATTTTATGGTTTTAAGTCACCATAATAAGAGGAACCGTATTAAAAGTTTGTAGCATTAGGAAGGTTAAGAGCTAGTAAAGGTTTTGGATATTTAAATATTAATTAGGAAAATATTAATAATAAGATTCTTAGCTAAATTATTATAATAGTTTTCAGACATGATTATATTTTATGTGGTAACTAAAATTTAAGGCTTGAAAAATAGTTCAGTAGTTGAAAACTTTCCTACCATGTAGGAGATCTTGGATCCTGTCTGCACAAAGCAAAAATATAAAAATTTGATTATGTTAATTGTCTGGATCAACTTCTCTAGAAGTCAATGAATCACCATTAGGTGTTTTTAAAATATCAATTTGCTATTTCTCAGTGTCATGCTTTATTTACTTTAATGTGCTTATATCTTTTATTTCTAAGCACTGGGTTCATTTTCAACCTCTTCAATAGAATCTACGAAGCTTCAAAATATATTTTTCTGTTCCCTTTCATATAAGTAAGCACGTTGGAAATAACAACTGTAGATATTGTGAAGAAATACAATGGGCAATGCATGCTATTCAATAAATGTTTATAGAGTGGCCAGATGTAAAGTGAGTGAACACGTTGTGTGTCTTGTGTTTATATGTATATGTTTAGTCTTGCTTAAATTCCATACATGATGTTCTATACACTTTAATTTGACATGGACACGCCCATTGGTAAGATTCATACGGTAAAGGTAAATGATGATTTTTATATTCCTATTTCAAACGAATTTTATTCCCAAATAATTCCATGCATATTAACTCACTAAAATTAATTAAAATGCTGTGAATTCAGAAGTGATGTATCAAAAAATAAATGTGAACAGATATTTAAGGGCCAATTTAATGGATTTTCTGTTACTATTTTCAAATTACCATTTATTTGTTATTTTAAAATATTTTAGCCATTTTTAAAATTTTTGTGATGAAAATATAATCATAACATTTCTCTTTTACCTTTGAAAACCATTCCATCTACCCTTTCTTTCCTCTTTTTTCAATAATTGGTAGTAACTGTAAAACAAGCTTAATACTGCTGGAAAAATAATTCACAAAAAGAGTATTCTTTGTAGCTTAACAGTTCACTTTAAGGTTTATAATAAAAAATAAATAAAGACATTTAATGGTCCATAACATTAAAGTATCATATAAATTACCAGGCACAGTTTTATTGTCTCTTTCATTTGTTTATTTATTACATGTTTTGTTTAGTGTATTATACTATAATTTTTGGTATTCAAATCAGACCTGTGACTCATTACAATGAACATTTGCAACTAAGGCAGTTTGGACAAAAGTGTATATTATGTTATACAACATGACACACTTCAAGATGTTTGTTTGTTTATTTGTTCATTTGTTTTGTTATTAATTTTTATTTTTTATCTTTAGATTGCAAGGAAAGATGACAGATATAGTGTTTCTGGGAGATGAGTTGGATGGGAGTACATCATAATTCTCACAAAGAATCAATAAGAATGAAAAAAGCACTATTAGAGGCAATTATTAAACACAATAAAAATAAATGGTACCATAATGACCAAACCATAATTCCTGTATCCCTATGAAATTGTAAGACATTAATTCTATAAAAGAATAAAAATTTAAAATAAGAACAAAGTGAAGAAATTTAAGTTTTCTATTCATGCTTATTCTTTTATGGAAAGCAAAATGATCTAGACATTTACATAATACAAATATTGTGGCTGTGATAAATATGCAACTATGCCTTGAATATTGGTTGACAATATCTTTTATGTTATATGTTAAACAAAAAAGTTTTTAGTTGATCTCCATAGGAGTGTGATTAATCAAACTTTAAACCATATTTTAAAATTCTAGATGATTTTATAAGGTACTCCAGGACCACTCATGCAACATGCATCATCTGTGATCCATTTTTTATAAGTTCTTAAAATTCTCAACTGTTCTGACATGATGTGCCCACTGGCACAATAGTGGCACAAGTTTCATGGGAGTAATCAGCAAGTTTCTGATTGTATCGAAGGCACATTCCTTAGATGTATGCCATATCTGGTACAGGTAAGAAGTCCAAGAATCTGTGACTAGATAGATGATAGTCCTTAGAAAAGAACCCAGAATTATTACTCTGCTAAGCTGACATAATAGAAAAATCGTTGTTTTTTTTAATTACTTTATTTTTTTTCTTCAAGTTACATCTCAGTAACAAACCCCTCCCTATTCCCCCTTCCTATCCCACCCTTCCACCCTCTTCCCCCCAGAAGTTTCCCCTTTCAGTCCAACAGATGGTTCCTTCTCTTATAACAGTAAGTATTATACAAAACAACAGATATAAATATGCCACATTTATGAGAGTTAAATGGCCCAGTATACCTTCCCAATGTCCAGTTTATACATATTTGGCCCCTGACTTTAACATTCTACTATCTAACCATCTCCTTGAGTTTAAAGGTCTATATGTGACTCAACATTCATACTAACTTGCAACACACTTTTAAGAGTATCTTCTTAGATCTATAACACCCTCTTGATTCCTAAACAACTCAAAATTTAACTATGAGACTCTACCTGTCTATTCTTCAACCACCTCAGAGACCTGAGAGGGATAAATATATTTGCTTATATAGGAAGTGCAGGGCCTGCAGCTTCCAAAACTAAGAAAGGACATACCAATGACTGCCTGGACAGTTCCCATTTTCTCTCCATACATTCCTGCATCAGTCTTCAGCCTTTGGGTCCTTTTTCTATGACAGACATTTGTTGTAGAGCAGGGATTATGAAGGACTTACCTACCCTGTCTTGGCAGAGTTAGGCTGTCGACTTCCCTGCTACCAAGTTTTGTCCTTTTTGGACAGCAGTCTGTGTGCAGTTGGTGCAAGGGGTTTTTTCATGCCAAGAGATAGGCTTGCCACTAATTCAACCATCTCACACTGGAGGTTCTTCGATGCTTATCTTCTACTTGGAGTAGAATAGGGGGTGCTGTCAGGTGCTGATATGTCTCAATATCAAAAAAAATCTTGATTTAAGATAACATCTTTGAATGCCATATTCTACAGATCTCTTGGGGTTTTTGAAGATGCCCTATCTATCTCTTGTATTTAGATAAGCAAATGTTGCTTGTCTCTTAGCAACTTGATTACTGGGTAGTTTAGAGAATATCTGTGATAGACTGTCATAGTCGCTAACAAAGTGACATGTTTACATGACTAGGAGTTTGTTTTACTTAACTATCCTAGACCGTTTTAGACGGTTGGTATCAAGAAGTCAGAGCTTCACATTTTATTTTAATGAATTATTGATATCAGAGATCAATATATATTTAGGTAGATAGATATAGGATAGATAAATAGATTATAGATAGATAGATAGATAGATAGATAGATAGATAGATAGATAGATTGATTGAGTTATATATCAACCCTGATCAGAGAACCTTCTAAAAACAGATAATCATAAACTCAGAGACATTCATTGTTCAATCTGCATGAAAGAAAAGAGAATTGGGTTCTACTATATAGCTAAAATCCAACTATAAGTGAATAGATGCCATACATGTCCTTCTGAGTCTGGGTTAGTTCACTCAGGATGAGCTTTTCTAGTTCCATCCAAATGAAATGTGATGTTTCGGCCTTTTACTACTAATTGTCATAAACTGTTTAGGATAATTAAGAAATGCAAATTAATGGTTATGCAAGCCGGTCATTCAGTTAGGTACTATGACAGCCTATTATAGTTACTTTCTAAGCTAATCAGAAATAAACCGGCAAGAGACAAGCAACATCTGCTTACCCTAATATAAGAGATAGATAGGGCCATCTATCTATCCATCCAGTGGGAGATGATTGAATTAGTCGCAAGCCTATCTCTTGGTAGGAAAAGCCCCTTGCCCCAACTGTAGACAGAATGCTGTCCAAAAAGGACAAAACCTGGAAGCAGGTAAGTCGACAGCCTAGCTCTGCCAAGACAGGGTAGGTAAGTCCTTATAACCCCTGCTCTACGATCAATGTCTGTCAGAGAAGCGGGCCCAAATGACTGAAGATCTATGCTGTAATGGAGAGAAAATGGGAACTGTCCAGGCAGCCACTGGTATGTCATTTCTTAGTTTGGGAAGCTGCAAGCCCTGTACTTCCTATAAAATCAGATATATTTGTCCCTCTCAAGTCTCTGAGGTGGTTGAAGAACAGATAGCTAGAGTCTCATAATTAAATTTTGAGTTGTTTAGGAGTCAAGAGAGTGTTATACATCTAAGAAGATACTTTTAAAATTGTGTTGCAGTTAGTATGAATGTTGAGTCAGTTATAGAACTTTAAACTCATGGAGATGTTTAGATAGTAGAATGTTAAAGTCAGGTACCAAATACATATGGACTGGTCATTGGGAATGTATGTTAAGCCATATAACCCTCATAACTGTGGCATAATTACCTCTGTTGTACTGTATTTTATTTGTTATTATAAGAGAAAGAGCCATTTGTTGGACTGAAAAGGGAAACTGTAGGGGGAAATAAGATATACCTTAAACTTAAAAGAAAAAAAAAAAGGGAAGAGGATGGGGGTTGAGGGTGGTAGGGTGGGACTGGAGGGGGAATAGGGAGGGGACTGTGATTGAGATGTAACTTGAAGAAATAAAAAATAAAGGAAAAAAAAGAAGTAGCAAAAAGATTATAATGATCAAAAGTGATGGCTAACAAAAGGGAATTGATGACTTTCAAACACAACAGAAGAACTGCACACATGAACCTGTAGCACTGTGACAGCATGCTACATTGTGACTTGTGTAAGCTCAAACTGGACAAAATCCCAGCATAGAGACAGGAAATAGACATGAAATGCTATTACTCCCAGAGGAACTTTTGGGATTTTATAGATGTTAGGAGAGTTAAGTCAGTTTTGTTAAATGATGTGACCCCTTGTGATTATGGCAGGAGTTGGAGGAAGCAGTTAAATACACTAAAAACACATTGTACAATTAAAAAAAATCAAATGTTGCATCATCAGAAATTCAGTTTTTCAGCCAGGCATGGTGGCACCCACCTTTAATCCCAGTACTCGGAAGGCAGAGGCAGGCAGCCTGGTCTACAAAGTGAGTCTAGGACAACCAGGGCTGATACACAGAGAAACCCTGTCTCTAAAAGTCCAAACCAAACCAAAACAAAAAAAGTCAGTTTTTCCAAAAGCTTCTGCCATAGGAAATGTAAGGAAATCTGTAGTCTTTTATGTACAAAATACTTACCAGCTCTTCCCAACTATTGCTTTTGTTCTCTGATTGTATCACATAGTAGTATCATATTGGGAATATACTAAGAAGTTATTTTTCTGTGGAACTTTTTTTTTCTCATGAACCTCAGTAATGTATACTATGTATTAAGAAACAACTTGTCTGTCCAATCCAGCAAAGAGTTTTCTTTTTCACTGATATTTCTTCTCCTCCTCCTCTTCTTCTACTTCTTCTTCCTTCTCTGTATCCTCATCCTCATCTTCATCCTTCCCCCACCTCCTCCTTCTTAATTTTTAACTGGGGAGTTAAACCCAAAGCCCTATGCATGATTTAAGCAAGTACTTCATCACTGAGCTTCATCTAAAGCCTAAAGTTATTTAAATTTGATAACAGATATATCAGGCTAAAGTAGGTAGAAACTATTTCTCTGTGTTCCTATTTTCAGGGAAATATGTAATTTTTTCAATAAATATATTATCAAGATATCTTAAATGGATATAGCTTTCTGGTTACGGTTGGGGGAGCTCCTGTCTGCTCATCTCATCACTGGGACTCCATCTGGCGTACATGTGTGGAGGCCCTATGCATGCTGACACAGTCTCTGTGAATTCATATGTGTGAGAATACAGCTGTGTCTAGAAAATCCTATATTCTTGATAGTATTCTCTGTATTACTTCTAACCTACTTCAGGAAGAAACTTTTCTCATTATAACTGAGTGAGATACTGATATTTATCATGAGACATAAAACACACTTAAAGGCAGGTTCCATGCCCAACAGTAGATTACCAACACAAAAAGAACTTATACATTTTGGGAGGTTATTTTGGGAGATTTATTTTGTATCATTGTGCTTTTTTGGACATTTTTGTTTATTAATTTGCTTATTTTTGCATATATACATTATAGCTCTCAACAGTGCTTTGTGTCTGTGTGTGCATGTGTGTATATGTTTTATGTGCTCCTTTTATTTCCATTTTTTTTCGATTTGTTTTACTCTTTTTTATTTACCTGTTGTTTTATTAAAACACTAAGAGAGCTTTGACTTGGACAGATGGGGAGAAGGAGAAGAGCTGGGAGGAGATGAGGGAGGGGAAACCATGATCAAAATATATTGTAAGAAGATTCAACTATACCACACCTGATCAAAGCTGTTTCATCCTATCACAAGGACACTTGCTTAATCATATTCTTTGCTGCACTATTCATAATAGCCAGAAATTGGAAACAATCTAGATGTCCATCAACCGAAGAATGGATAAAGCAAAGGCACATTTACACAATGGAGTATTTTATTACTCAGTTATCAAAACAATAGCATCATGAAATTTGGAGGCAGATGGATGGAATTAGAAATAAATCATCCTGAGTAGTCTAACTCACAGCAAGAAAGACAAATATGGTATACATTAATTTATTTGTGGATGTTAGACATTAAATATATAACTAAGATGAGATCCATAGACCTACAGAGGTTAGATATAGATGAAGGGGTCTATGGGGGAACATATGAATATCCATGGGTTGGGGAAATAGAACTAATTTTGGGAGTGGACTGGAGACATGAATGTGAATGGAATGAGAGGATTCGGGTAGGGATGAGGAGAGGAGATTCCTTGAGGGAGGGAATGCAGGGAGAGACACTTGAATTGAAGGGCGTTGGAGGGGAAGTAAGGAAACCTAGTGCAATGAAAGAGTCCTAAAACACATAAAGTGATCCTACTGAAAATTTGCAAAATAATAGGGATGATTGAGTCCCAACTACAAATTTCTTTTAATCAAAACAAAGTTCCTAGTACAGACAAAACAGTATATTCAGTTGAGTTGATGGCCAAAGGGGTCCCATGCACGTTCCCAAATGAGACAGGCTATTGCCAAGACATTATTTTGCTCTCTACTAAGTGATAGCAAGGCCCCATTGCTGAAGGCAATACCCACACAAATCTCAGAGAGGTCAAGTTGGTGCCTACATATAACTTTCACAAACCGTTCTAAATGAGATGTTTACATCAAATTCCTTCCTGTGGAGTACATGGTATGACAAGGAAGAAGAAGAAGAAAGGTTTTTTAGGAGCCAGAGGACACCAAGAGAACAAGACCCTCTAAATCAACCGAGCAAAGTTTATATGAACTCAGAGACTGAAGCAGCAAGCACAGGACCTAAACAAATCTAGAACAGTTCCTATGTGTGTATATTATAGTTTTCAGTTTAGTATTTTCATGGGACTCCGGTATGTAAGTGAGTGGGTCTCTGATCTTTGGATCTTCTTTTGGGCTTTTTTTTTCTCTTTTTGGTTTGTGTTATCCAACTTCAGTGTAATAGTTTTTGTTCTATCTTGTTATATTTTATTTGGTAATGTTTTGTTGTCATCTGTCAATCACCATGTCTCCACAGTCATCTCTTAGAAACCAGTTATTTTTTTAATGAGAGACAGAAACAAGTGGATCCAGATGGGACAGGAGGCTGGGAGAAATTAGGAGCAAGTAAGGAGGGGAAAGTATAGTCAGTACATATTGTATGAGAAAAGAACATATTTTGAATGAGAAAGAAAAAAATCACACATATTAAAAAAGTAAATCAAAGAAAGACAGGCCATCTATTTGAGAGTGAAGGAAGTACATAAGAAAGATTTTAGGGAGGGTCATATAATTAGATTATAGTTAAAATAAACTTCTGAAAGGAAAACAAACAAGTCTTTATTTTAAATTTTAAAAGGTATTTTAGATGTATCCTTATGTTCTTAATATCTATCACATGACATTTCACTGTTAGTGTAAATTTATACAATTATATTTGTTAACAGTTTCTCTCTTAACAAGGCTAGCACCCAAATGATAGAATCTCTATTATATTACTTTTCAGGCAAATTTTACAGCACAATCTTGAGCAGTTTAAGTATGTTCTTAACCCCTTATGCTAGTTTGACTCGCTCTTTGCAAAAATTCCAGAGATACTTGAGGTTTAGTTCTTTCTCTGCTTCAGATGCTCCCTCCTCATCTTTCCTGGATCTCTGCCCATGGATGAATCTCATACTTCTTTCTTTCTCTGAGGGCAGGAAGTCCAGCCCTATTTTCTCTCCTGCTCAACAATTGACTATAAGCTGACATTGGCATATCAGGGGACAATTAGGGAGCATTTTTTACACAACATTGAGACAGGAGATTCTCAGAACAAGGACTGCAACCAGATATGGGTGGGTACATAAATCAGCATTTGATTTACATAATAACCTTATGCTTACATTTTGCATTCTTCATATTTGGCTGATTTCTCACTTAATTCCATTGTAGCCAGTGACAATAAAATGAAACTGCAAATGTTTTGATGCTACATTCCCGAGTGTAAATAAATTTTGCTTTCACAAATAATCAATGAGATTTTTAAAATACTGAATTCTCTTGCCTTTTAATACTATGTTTTATGACTCAATAAAGTTATATTTACCAATTGTGCTAGTAACACATTAGTCTTCACTTCTTTCCATCTTCAGGAATTATCAGTATTTTAGTTGTAATGGGTATATACATGTTCTTATGGTTGCTCCTCTTGTGTTTATTTAGCTACAACATGACAATTTCAACATGTCTGCATCCGTTCACTAATTACTAGTATCAATTACCACTTTCCTCCTTTGATAACTCATAAGACAGTTAAACTTTGTCTTGTAGGTGGTACACTATTTCACTTGCAAGATGTTTATGGTGCATTGATTTCATGTTTTATGTTTTTGTTGGTTTCCTTTTATTAATCTTTGATTACTCTTCATTAGTCATCCTCAATCTGAAGTTACTGCCATTGAAATATTCTAACAATCTCCACTTGCACTTTAAATTTTTGTGCTTCATTTTTTACATGATTTATTAACTCTTAATGAATCTTTCTCTTTTTTTCATTCTTTTTTATGTTTATTTATTACTTCAGGTTACATCTCCATCACAGTGTCCTCTTTTGACTCCTCCCAGTTCTGTCCTCTCACCCTCTATCCCCTAACCCTTCCATCCCACTCCTCCAGAGTGGAGTGTCCCTACGTATCAGTCCCCCACCCTGCTTCTCTTTTTATGTCCATTATTTTTACTAGGTATTCATTAAAAATAAGTGTATCCAATTAAGTTCATTGTATTTAGTGGTTCACCTTTTCCCATTATGTTTAGTGAACTATGTATTATATAGACTTCTCTGTGTCATGTGAAGTAACAGCACACCCCTTATGATTACTGTACCTTCATGTACAATCCTTTGAATACCAGTGTTTATATTTTTCATGAATTAACCTGATCTGAATTGTTATGTGCACTCTAGGGTTTATGTGTTTATTTTGCTCATTTCTTCTCAACATTTTTTATGAAGTCCAGAAATCACTGAGTCCAATTTCTGGAAAAGCTTATTTTCTCTTGTGCACCAGAAATAAGCATGGTCAAACAATCCTTCTATATAACACCTATTTGCATAATGCTTATTCACATGTCTTCTCAACAAAAGTCACATAGCTATACTTATATCAGCATAGAAAGTCAGAAGGCTGGAACCAAATGGAACAAGTTTAATATGTGGGACCATATTAATCTATTATACACAGGAACCTCAATTAATTTTTTTTGATTATTTATCTTCAATAATACTACTCATTTGATAACAACTTGATGATTTACTTTTTTCTGAATACTACTTTGTTGTGTTTTTGCTTATATTTGCTTTTCCCGAGGGCTCATCTCAGGCCCATAAGCATTATAGGCACAAAATTTATGACTGATCCCATATGAGTATTTTTTAAGCTATTCATCACACTTACTTATTTTCTGTTACTAAATTAAATCTTATCTTCAATAACATAATGCTATTGGAGAGATTCACTTCTGTTGTATTTTTTATAAATATAGTCTCTGAACAACATTAACATATTTCAATGCTCTCTTTTAAAATAAAGATTAATAAAGTTACTTTTATACTGTTTATTCCTTGTCTTTTACCTTCAAATTTTTATTTTCCTACGAGTGTTATTTACGTTCCTATGAGGACTTAAATGGAATCTTATCTATATTTAAGGTTACAATTTTAAGTACCTTCCTTTGAAAAGATTAGTATAAAATATTTTCTATTCTCATGAGAATTTTTACAGAGATAGAGAAAATTTTAACATACACCAAATGTGGGTTTAGTTATTAGTGTGACTTAGTTGGAGAGAATTTCTTTCAACCATTCTGTTCTTAATAGTTTCAATGCAGACACATCATATCACATTATTTGTTATATATATGTGTGTGTGTGTGTAAAATGTTTTCTACAAAGGTCTGTTAAACTCTGAGATTTATTCATTTCTTATTTTTCATCTTTTAGCAAACAAATGTTCATCTATGATCCCAGGTTCCAGATAGAAAACAGACCAGGAGGTTGCTATTGTAAAATATGTCCATGGTTCCTATTTTGGATATAGTTATAATCTCTCTATTTACAATCATGATTTATGGCAGGCCAATGAAACATTGCAAGTGTGAATGTGTGTGTGGGTCTATATGTGTGTATGAATTTACCTGTTTCAATTGACAAATATCTTAATTAGAAATGTGATAAGACCACAGACCAAGTGTCTTGAACAATGAGCATTTATTTTTCACAGTTCTAGAGATTGAAAAGCTAAGATGAGTGTGCTACAATGCCAGAGTCTATTGAGTGTCCTTCCACAAATTATTGTCCTCTTGCTCTATCATCACGTTGAAAAGGAGAGAAGTAGGAAGCAAGTACTAGAGAAACAAAGAAAGTGGAGTATCCTGGAGTGCAGTGGAGGCTTTCTTACCTGAAATGATCATAACTCATGTAGCTAGACTACCAGACAATCAAAAGTATCCAAAGCATCCCAGGTCACCAACTTCCAGGTTCATTCACTCACAAACGTGAAGAATTGATTTCATGGACAAAAGAATGGTATATTTAATAAGAAACTGCTTATAGGAAATAACTTAAGACAGAGGAAGCAGCAGAGATCCTCAAACAGGAGTAGATATTAAAAAGAATGAAACTGAGTAAACTTTTTTGAGGTTAATGAAACTACTGGCTTGAGGCATGGAGAGGTGAGTTGGTCCATCTATTTGACCGATTGCTTAGCTGTTCACGTATCTTTTCATTGCCTGGACTAAAATTTCAGGCATGTCTTCAAGGGCCAAGACAATAAATATCTAATCACACATATCTCCCATGCTGCTCTGCTGATTGGGTTGCAATGTAAAAGTAGAAGAAAGCTAACTCAGCTTATTGGGTTGCAACTAATATTAGAAGAAAGAAACGATGAGAACATGAACCAGTATCTCTAACCACTTCTATATTTTTGGTCTACTGCCTGGACAGAACTGCCAGTGGAAACAAGAACATTTCTGTCTCTCTGTCAGGACACACTTCATTATCAAAACCAAGAACTGGAACTGCTCCTTTCCACCATGGCCCTTGCCAAATAAAAGGGCTTGTTTAACTTTCCTCTAGTTATTAGTTTTATGTTTCTTTAAGAACTGTTAAAGTCGCCATGAGAACCGTACTAAAAACAGCCTATTTGGCTCCCATGAGCAATCTTATTCTGTTATGGGTGTCAGAATATGAAGTTTTGTTGACACAACAATCATGCAGCTTATTAGAGTGGGATTTTACTCATAATACTAATAAAGAAATAAATGTGTCACTCCTCTACATAATTTTGGCACAATTCTCAAATTCTAAAGGTGTTGCTTCTTGCAAAGCTATCCTGACATTGTTCCATTAGGTGCTGAATTCACTAAGGAAATCAATGTGTTGGTTCTCTCTTGAGTTCTATATTTGCCCATTTTGTCTGGGAATCAGTTCAATTCTATAATTATGGTGCTATGATATTATGATCTCGTATTCTCTCTCTGCAGGTCTTCATTCAGAGCTTGGACAATTTTCTGCCTTTTTACTGACACCCCTTATTGCAGCCACCTTTGCGAATTGAGCATAGAACAGCAGGAATGCTGGCATTGCCTCAAATTCATATCAATGCTGCCTACAAGGCAGACAGTATACAATCACGTATTGTGCTGAATATTGTGCTTCTATTAAGTTATAATTTATAAAAACATTGGATTCTGTCTTTCATCTCACAAACTCATAACATTTTCTTTAAGGCGATATTGTGGGAAGATGTAATTAATAACAAAAATTTCCCAACTAAATTTTTTTCTGAAGAAGGATATGAGAAAAAAGAAACACTTTTATTATAGAGTAAGCCTCATATCAAAGTGTGATGTGCATCCCAGGAAAAAGAAATTCCAATCTTGTATGTATGAAGCAGGAACAACCTAATCTGTTCATAATAATAGGCTTAAAGGTAGATGACCAACAATACTGCATCTCACATACAGTGCTTCCCAGAGTCAAGAGGCAGACAGAGTGACCCTGAGACTTAGTTATTATCCTCAGATGGGAAAAATGATGTCTTATCTTTATGATAAAAACCTTTGCAACTAGACTCAGGCTATTGCATAAACAATTATCCTTCTACACACAGAGAAGTTGAGGCTGGGGGACCTATCTCCTTTAATGTACTCATTTCAAAAGGGTGGCTTCCAAGCTTGTTGTCATAAATGTCTTTAGGTCAAATAAAAGGTCTAAACTTTAATATATTTGTTATATATTCAAATATATCATATGACAGAGCAAGTGAGCTTATATGCTCCTATATTAAACACTAAGTATAAAAATAAGAGATAATTATCTTCCTTTCAATAAGGAAAACCTCTTGCTTTCCATTTTTTTCTACAGTGGTATGATGGTTGTCAAATTGAGTTGTCAACTTGAAAAAAATTAAAAACACATAGATGGAGAATCTCAATGGAGGATTGCTTAGGTACATTCATATGTGGGCATGTCTGTACAAGATTATGTTGATTTTTTTAATAGATTTGGAAACCCAGACCATGGGGTGACATCATTTCCTTATTAGAATATTCTTTTCCATTTATGTATAAAGAAAATACTCATTATGACTAAACATTCATGAATTCTTCTTTCTTTTCTTGGCTATGGATGTATTATGATAGCTACTTCAAGTCCCCACCTTGATTTTCCTGTAGAAATCAAGGACTGTAATCTGGTATTGTAAAACAAATAAAGAATTTTCTCTCTCTTAAAGTTGCTTTTCTCATAGATTTTATCATAGCAAGAGAAATGAACCTAAAACAGAAGTTAGCAATAACAATATGGCTTTTAGGCTTTTTGGAACATTTTTGTGGGGAAATATGAAAGTATTTTGGTATACTGGGCTGGGAAAAACACTGACTGGTGGAAGTACAGCTTTTTGGGACCATCTTCTTGGAGCTTGAAAAGCAGAAATATTGAAAGAACTGTACATATGTACATGATGTTCTTCAAGGTAACAAGGAATCTTTCAGAAATTGTACTAAGGCCCATTGGTGTAGTATTTAGTTCATGAATCCAGCTTTGTTCTGCAAATTTCTTGAGATCCTGAGCAAAGTTAAATGTAAAAATAATGGAGTATGCACTGGGTAGTTTTATGTCAACATGAAACAAGATAAAATTATCTTAAAGAAGGGAAACAATATTGAAAAACTCCTTCCATAAGATCTCACTTTAGGGCATTTTCATAATTAGTGATTGATGGAGGAAGGTCCAGCCCATTGGGGTTGGTGTCATCATTTGGCTGGTGGTCCTGGGTTTCACAAGAAAGCAGACTGAGCAAGTTTTGATCAACAAACCAATAAGTAGCACTCCTCTATGACCTCTGCAGCAGTTCCTGCCTCCAAATTCCTGCCCTATTTGAGTTCCTTTCCTGACTTCCTTCAATGATGGACTATAATGTGGAAGTGTAATCCAAATAAACCCTTTCCTCTCTAACTTGCTTTTGGTCATGGTGTTTTACTGCAGTAGAAACCTTAACTAAGAAAGACTTCTTTGTTTCATACAAGAAATTTCTCTATTGCAGGTCATGCAGGATGTTGCCATATTGAAGTAGGCAATAACGAAGTGCTTTCTCAAGTTAGCACAGAGACTCTGATAATTTTGTGGTTCAGTTTGCTAAGCCTCAAAGCAGAATTTGATGTAACTATAACTTTTTATACATGTAATAGAGATTTTAAAGGCATGGAAGTTAAGAGATTAAATGAATAACTATTCATGGAATGTGGAGAAGTAAAAACTCCATAGTACTGATGTTGAGTAAACAGGACAGGGTTAAGGAAACATAGGAGAGGAAAAAAGCTCCCCTCCTCTTAGTCATGGAGATTATTGACCCATGATTTCTCTTAGCCATATTTCTACCTTACCCCATGTAGTCAGAAAAAGGCTTTCAATTTCACTGATATAAGAAAACACATTTATGATGAAAAGAAAGTAGAATGACAAGTTATTCAAACAACATATATCTCCCACTAAATCACTTAAGGGCAGCTTAATCACTTAGGTGCTTTATTCTTATACTCCCTCCTCAAGCATGTTTATCTTATGTCATAAACAACAAACACACTTACTTACTTTGCTTCACTCCAGATCTTCTGAAATTCTCCTGCAGTGTAGCATATGAATCCCCACAGAATCTGCAGAAAGACTCTGGATGCTCTGAGGGGAACCTATATCAAAGCCAGAAATAGAACTGCATTCCACAGAGCTAGTAATAGTGTTACCCTGCCTAATTTAGAACTCCCATGAACTATGGAAGTTAATGAAGTGACTCATATTTTGGACATTTGAAACCAGAAATCTGGAAACAAGGCATGAGGGATGAGTTAGTGACTACAATCATTCACTGGACAAGTATGCTGACCTGAGTTTAATACTGTCTTAGTCAGTGTTCTATTTCTGTGAAGAGACGCCATGACCACAGCAACTCTTATAAAAGAAAATATTTAATTGGAGCATGCTTACAGTTTCGGAGGTTTAGTCTATTTTCATCATTGCTGTGCGCATGTCAGCATCTAGGTAGACATGGTACTGGTGAACTAGTTGAAACTTTTATGTCTGGGTTCACAGGCAGCAGTAAAAGAGAGAGACATTAGGACTGACTTTAGCTCTTGAAACCTTAAAGCCTACCTCCTGTGACTCACTTCCTCCAACAAGGTCACAGCTACTCCAACAAAGTCATATCTTCTAATCCCTCTCAAATAGTGCCAGATGACCAAGCATTCAAACATATCAGATTATGAGGGTCATCCTGTTCAAACCACCAAATCCTCAGAACCCACAGTGGAAAGAGAAAACTGACTCTGAAAGATGCCCTCTGACTGCCACACATAACATGGCACATGCACTTCCTTGCCTAGAGAAAAAAGTCACACACACAAACACACACACACACACACACACACACGTGCGCGCACGCACACACACACTCCATGCAAGTACACAGAGATACACATAGGCACCGATATGCACATCAATTATACATTCAACACATATCCATACACAGACACACATTCAGGCACAGATACCACTTATAAACACAAATGTACATATGACACAACACACGCATACACACACACACACACTCACACACACACAAATTTTTAAGAAAATAAAAATAAAAATGGAAGCTATGTGTTGTAGTAGGCTGGCAGCCATGGAAGGAAACCTGACCAGGATTAGATCTCCTGGTGATAAGGCCTGAGACCACGGGTAGCCCTATTCCTCAATAATTAAATATACCAAGACCTTTCAATATTTCAGTGCTAAGGCCTTAGCTGGGCAGATTTGGGTGTGGGGGGGGGGGAAGATATCTCACCAGAATCATCCTGGTGTAGCAGGTATGGTGAAAACTGGTATAGCAGAATCCAGACAATTGTGCTCAGGGAACAGCATGCAGCTCAGAGCAGGTGGGTGTGCCCCAGGGGACTGGGCAAGCAGGGGATTTGTGGGGAGAAGGGAGAGAACATATTTAGCCTGGATGCCCCCGGTGTAGCAGGCCTGTGGAGCTGGGTCCAGACTGAAAACAATACATTTTAAAAATATTTTGTCATAAGATATTGAGGGTGATCCATTGTATCTATATATTAATATTCATTTTTCTTTAAAAGTCATCTGTTGTCCTTAAAAAGAATATGCAATGTCAGTAGTAATTGTATGTTCATGAGCCTTAATATAGCTAGATACAGAAACAGTTGGGAAATTGATTTGAGTAGGATTTGAGAGATTCTCAAATTTTCCAAAGCCTCTAAAATTATATTGATTAATAATTAATAGTTTCTTCAGATTTATAATTAAAGTTGACATTTAGTACAATTTTTAGAAGTATCAACCTTGAGTATATAGGAATTTAAATGTATGTAATCATTTAATTTGCATTATGTACTTTATATAATTTTATCTTTTCTCTTACACTAGTAATTTCAAAAATAAATGATCTCTAAACTATAATTCCTTTCTTTTATTTAAGGTTTCATATCTCATTAATATTGCCTACTTTTTAAACCCAAAAGATATTTTAAAATTCTGTTTTATTACTTTAATTTTAATTATGTATATGTGTGTATCTGTGTGTGGATATGTGTATTTCTATGTGCATGTCTGTATGTGGGTGTGCTTTTGTGTGTGTGTATCTTTGTGAGTTTTTGAGTTTGTGTGTGCCTGTGAGTGTGTGTGTATGTGTGTGTGTGTGTGTGTGCACACAACTGCAAATTTCTGCAGTGGTTGTTATATCATCTGGATATGGAGTTACCTATGGTTGTGAGCAAGACAAGGTGAGTATTGGAAATTGGTCCTTTAGCAAGAACAGAACATACTTTTAACCACTTAGATATCACTCCAGTCTATGTCTCATTATTTTCATGAAATTTTCTTAAGTTTATCGAAAATATGCAAAAGGATAGAAATATTTATTTAATGTAATTTTGGCTTGATGATTTGATTGGTTCCTAATAAACCTGAAAATTATGTTATTTATATTTTCTGACTTCATATTTGAACAAAAGTATTTAATAATGTTATGTTTCTATACCAGTATAGATTTTTAAAGTCTTTTAAAGTCAAAACTGTAATTATGTTAGATATTTATTACATACTTGACTAAGTATATGTGGGAAGACAAAGCTAAGTAGGAGACAAAAAAAAACTGTAATATATATTCACTAGGAGCTTGGCATGGTACAATATGTATGTTGTGGAAAAGTTGTAAATTATCCAGGCGACTTGAATAATTAAAATATGAGTTATATTCTAAGTCTTAACTAGTGTGTTGTTTCATGACTTCTTTTCATAGCTGTGGCTATCTTATCTCAAACTATTTTCTTTTTATATTCACTGACTCGATGATTATGGAATAGTTGAAATAAGCCAAGCAATTAAAAAGTCTAAAGCAATTAAAAAGTCTACAATATTTTGAGATACTGGAAAAGTGGAATGTGCTGCATTCATGTTCTAATATAAAAATATAATTATTTTGTAGAGAAAAATTCACCTACATAAATTAATAAGACAAGGGAATTTTTTCCAAATCTAGACATACATGTATTGATAATCATATTAATCTTTTCCTTACACTGTAAAAAATATTTCTGTCCTTTGAATGTCTTTAACAAAACTATTTTGACATAAAATAAATATTCATTAATTAGCAAATTAATTTGATTCTGTATTCATAGGTACGTATATAGCATATTGACATGGCTGAGCAATGGAATATGATAAGATTGCATATAGAGGGAAGTGGCACCATGAATTTTCATGAAAATGTAAAGGATGGATGATTAGCAATCTGAATCAACAAAGAAAATATGAAAAGTTTTAGCTGCTACTAAAAGAAGAAATGTATCTTTATAGAACTTTATTATTTTAAAGAAATACTTTAATTTAACTAAAATTGTCATTTTATATTGATATCAAGAATTTTTAGTTTAAACCATTATACATTTTTAAGTTTCTACTTCTACATCTTTCCATTGTATTGTTATGCTTTCTGCCTTTGTTTTAATCTTCCCTGTTCTATTCTGAGGGGAAAAGTACAGTTGTTTTAACTTAAGGCAATATTTATTTACTTATCTATGTATCTATCTATTCATTTTAAATTTCCATACAATATGCATACAAGAAACCAAATAATCCAATCAAAACCTGGGAAATATAGCTAAACCGAGAATTCAAAAAGGAGGAATCTCTAATGGCAGTGAGACATTTTTGAAGAAATACTCAACATCCCTAATTGTCAGAGAAATGTAACTCAAGACGACTCTGAGATTCCATCTCACACCTGTCAGAATGGCTAAGATCAAAAACTCGAATGACAGCACATGCTGGCGAGGTTGTGGAAAAAGGGGAACACTCCTCCCTTGCTGGTGGGAGTACAAACTTTTGCAACCACTATGAAAATCAGTAAGGCAATATCTTAGAGAACTTGGAATAACCCTACCTCAAGACAAAGCCATACTACTTCCAGGAATCCACCCAAACGATTCTTCACCAAACCACAAGGACATATTCTCATGTATGTTCATAGCAGCCTTATTTGCAAAAGCTAGGAACTGGAAACAATCCAGATGTCCGTCAACCAATGAATGGGTAAAAAAAAAAAAAAAAATGTGGTACATTTACACAATGGAATGCTACTCAGCTATCAGACACAAGGAAATCATGCAATTTGCAGCCAAGTGGAATGGAACTAGAGAAGCTCATCCTGAGTGAGCTAAACCAGACTAAGAAAGATACACATGCCATGTACTCACTTGTAAGTGGATTTTAGCCATATGGTACAGGGCAATTATCTTACAACCAACACACCAAAAGGGTCAGGAACATAGACCTTATTACATGTCAGTGGGACAATTTTTCCTAGGAGTGCTGCCATGTAGGCCTCCTGTGCAAGAGGTAGCTCTTAGCCCTCATATGACTGCTGAACTGAGAGGGGCTGATATCTAGGGACAGTCCACACTGTAGGAGTGGGATTGGTGGGAGATGGAGGAGAAGGTGAGATGGTGGAACTGGGAGAGGTGGAAAGAGGGCACTGTGATAGAGATTTAACTTGAAGAAATAAATAAACATTAAAAAAATAGATGTGATTTGCTATAACTGAATGTGGGCTCTCTGTAGCTGGTGTATGATGTTTGTATCTGTACACTCTCTAGAACATCAACAACTCTTCTAATATTTTCTTCAGAATATAAAATAATGTTATGCCAGCAACATCCATTCATAGAAATAAAGTATTAAATTTTATCCTAAGAGTAATTTATTACAATAGAGCTATAAAGCCTTTTGAAGAGTCTGATACATTATTGGATTTGTATCTAAGCAAGAGTTTTCTCCTTGTGGATGCAGAGTTGATGAGAAAAAGGTACTTAGTGGAAAGGCAAACTTTGAAGAGGATTAAATGAATGTTGATCTCTGGGAGTTGAGAAATTACTATATATGAAGTAATTAAGGAATAAACACCACAGGATTGTTGTTTGCTATTTCCCTTTGTTAGTGTCATGCAGAAAGTCTATCTGTTTTTCCTACTGATGAACATGTACTTACTACCACTTCCTATTTTACAACAGCCAGTATAATCTCCTACTTAAAAGAAAAAATTAAGATGAAAAATTAAATAACATCAAACGGATTTCTAGCATAAAAAAATGTTGTTGATATCTGTCCGTTGAGGAAAATTCCCCTTGTTTCACTGACTCTCCTTTGAAACTCGCCTCTGAAGAAGACCAGCTTCCAATGATCAAATAAAATACAGTGACTTCATGGAGTCTGCACTAGCCAGACACAGCTGATGGATAAAGACACTTATATGAAACATATTGTAGCAAAAAGAATAATTTTTATTTCTTAACAAATCAGGTTAAGTCCAAAAGAATTACAAATACTATTGCATAGGCTTCCACATCTTACAACTGAAAGGACAGTATTAAAATATGTATGCTCTTTACAAAGCCTACTGGTTATAAATCATTCTCCTCAGAAGTAGTCACATGCTCAATAAGGGAGCACATCAGGAAAGGCATTGCTGTATATGTAGTTATTTATTATCACAGCATCCACATATACAATGGGAATTACTACTTTGATTTGAACTTAATACTTGTTTAATTTGCCAATTTTTATGGAACTGAGACATTTTGATTAACATCCTAACACATTGGAGATAGTTAGCCTAGATAAAAAAAATAACACAAAGAAAAAGACTACAATGAAGGACAGAATTGTATTTACTACTTGTGGATGAAACTGGGAAAATAGCAGGAATTAATGTCCTCCACACTGTCAATCCAGCACCTGCGTGACCAACACGGTGTCAGATTAAAATGTTCATCCAACTCAGATAACATGTAGCCCTTTGAATTTGTTCTGTGTATTTTTTTCTTTCAACACTTAATCACTGTCTTCTTGTGAAATCTTTTTCCCCATCTTAGACTAGTCTTCAAATATAGATGCAATAAACCTTCATAGCTTCCTCAAGCTTCCCCATGTTATAAAGCATAGGAATCGACAACTCATGTTTACCTCATTATATGTATTTATTCTTTAAAGTCACATATTTATGAATACTGGAAATGATTATTTTAATGAGAATAGTCTTCAATTTAAAACATTACTCATTTCATTAAAGTAAAAGGAAAATTTGTATGAATTGATGGACTTCATTTATATACTATCAGATCTTAAATAGGAAAATAAAAGGCATGGGGTGAACAGGTACCATGAAATCACCCTTTTTCTAATCTTTGGAGAATTGGGAACTTTGTGACATATGACATTTTAAGTCTTATGCAAAAGGATTGTGATTTTTCACACACATTCCCTTGAATCTTATGCAATCACCTCTACTACTCAACACGTTGATTTCATGACTACATTATACTTACAAAGCATTTCCACTTGCAACATTAAAGGCAAAGATATTGAAAATATCTCATATGGTATATTTTAATAAAAATTTGACTTTCTATTATATGGATTTAATCAAAATACATGATGAAAAATATGTTAGATGGACTGGATAATGTCCATCTAACCGTAGGATAAACCATAGGATCATGGATCATAGGTTGTATTTAAAAGTAGTTAGCCTTAAAAATTGTAATTGCTAAAGAATTTTTATTGAAAAATATTTCTGAAATTTAAATAGTAAATGACTAAAATCAGTATTTACAAAAGTTAGAGAAACAGTAACCATTCATTTATAGACAAAAGTATAATTTTCAATCATTAGTTATTATGTTTGAGAAAGGAGGACTGTGGAGTCATTTCTAAACTATATTTTAATTTAAGAATTATGATAGATGACACAGAAATATTAAGGTTTGAAGAGGGCACAAAATTTGGTAAGTCAGTATTGACAGGAAAATACAGTGTTTTATATTCCGATATACACTCCATGCATTTTTAGATGTTTTGTTCATAATTTGTTCATAGAGTTGTAAAAGTGAACATATCATGCACTTAATATCCAATTATATTAGAAATCACTGAGTACACAGAATGTACCATAAATTGATATGAACCAAGTGTATCTATCAAATTTTGTGTGATAAAAATTTAAATGTTAAACAAAGAATTTGTTTACTAGTTACTGGAAAATAACATTTCATTTCAAATTGAACATACTTTAGCTTAGAACACAGTAAAAAAAAAACAGATTATGCTTTTATTTTTCTTTTTTTTCTGAAATGGAATATCAAAGTGAAACATTTAAATATAAGCCCTGAAAAGAACAAGCATTGGAAGTGGTGGAGCAATAAGAGGGCAGGTTCAGGAAATATCTTGGCATCAGGAAACATGAGTCACTTAGATAATGCAAGAAATGACCACAACTCTCTCTACAGTATGAGCAACTTTCAGGGATTAATTCAGTCATATATCTACTAAATCAGCATATTCACCCAAGTACACTCATATTAGCATTGTTATCAATTTCTTTGTCACTTTCAAATGTGACAGTAGCAAAATACGACACAAAAATGCTTTAATGTTGGGTAAATATACAACCATACTTTCATTGATTAAAAATGATTGATATCAAGGAGATTGATGTCAGGTCTTATGATTATAATCTTCAGTCTCATTAATAAAATAACTTAAGAACAGGATCAAACAGAAGATCAAGGAAAATTTCAAAGATAAAATAATAATATTAGTAGCTATTGGGAGGAAGAGGACAATAGAAAGAAAGGGGAGAAAGCCCTGTCATTTGAGTTAAGCCAGAAGGGACCTGAGCCACATAATGATAGGAAATCACTGGATAGACAGAGTGGTTATAGAGATTAGGTTTTTAACCAGCATCTATAAGAGACAAAACTCAAAACTTTAGTTGAATTTCCTTTAGCATGCTTTAGGAAATATTTGCCTTGCACAGGGATGGTTCTGCTTTCCTCAGTGGTGGACTGTTGGTCAGGTGATTGACCAAATAAACTGGAATGTCATGTTTCCAGTCAGGCTAGAGATTTCATTCTCTTACCAAGGAGGAACTCTTTTTCCTTTAATAGGACTTTATTGCTGCTATGTTATAATATGTAAATGAATTAAATTTTACAATGGTACTCTATTTTCACATTTCTAAATATTTTTTCAGATTATCTTCTTTTTATGTTTATTTATTACTTAAGGTTATATCTCCATCACAGTGCCCTCTTCCACCCCTCCCACCCTCTACCCCCTATCCCTTCCATCCCACTCCTCTGGAGTGGAGTGCCCCTACATAAGAGTCCCCCACCCCAGTTCAGCAGTTATATGAGGGCCAAGAGCCTCCTCATACACTGGGGGCCTACAAGGCATCACCACTAGGGCAAAAGGTCTCATGGACAGGAAAAATGTTTATGTTCCTGTTCCCTTTGTTGCATTGGCTGTAGAGTAGTTATGCTATCCTCTAAATATTTTAAATATAGCCAAATGTTTGTCAATCAGTCATGATTTTACTCTGATATTTAAGTTGTTTTTGTAATTGAGTACTTGGATGTATCATTATTCAGCTCCATTCTTAAGTGTGTACTCAGTTGATAGACAAATTATTGTTGAAACCACTTTTGTACAGAAAGCTCATTCAACATTGAGGAAGAGGAAACAAAAAGATTCTAAGAACTCGACATCTAGGAGGTCCTAAGCAAAATGATATCTTCTGAATATGACAGGACCATATCCAATTTCTTTTTCCTGCAGAAGGCCAATTTAAGATCAAGCTAGTCAATGTTATGTAATAGATGAGAGAGGGGCTTATACAAGTTATACCTAATTGAGTGATTATATACAGTTGATTCATGATGGAGGGGTGGAGAGTTAGTTTTCACTAAAAACATGGTTTCTCTTAGGTCACACATGATCCAGTGGATGATCTCCTCACCCATGGATATAAGGAGAAAACAAATTTAATTTAGTGGCTTCTTTTTCTCAAAGTAAAAGAGAAAAAAATGTTAATATGGGCAGGGATGGAAAAGCTGGGGAGAAGTAGGGGTTGATATAATCAAAATAAACTATATGCTTGTGTGAAATACTGAAAGACTTCATAGAAACATTAAATTAGAGTAACTATCTTCTGGATATTACAAACTTTCTGCCCTTTCCTCTACAATGGTCTTTAAATTAAGGTAAATCAAAACTCCTTTGAGATTTCATGTCACCATAGTCAGAATTGATAAGAACAAAAAGAAAATGTCTGATGTCGATGTGAAGAATGGAAGACATTTATTCATTCCTGGTAGTCATGCAAACAGACACAGCCACAATAAAAATTAGTGTTTGATTTGAGGAGATACCTCAAAAAGCTGCAGCTATATCTACCACATTATTGAGATATACCATTCTTTGGATCATACACAAAGCACTTTATATTCAACTACAGAGATACTTGCTCATGCTAATCTATGTTAATTGTTGTTCTATTGATAACAATCACAAATTGAAAATAGTCTAGACGTCCTTCAATTGATGGACTGGTAATAGAAATGTGGTACATTCACACATCAAATGTCTTTCAGTTGTCATGAAAAATAAAAATATGAAATTCATAGGAAAATGGATGAAGCCATTTTAACAATGATCTTAAAAGAGCTTATCCATACCCAAACAGGGAAAAAAAAAAACCACCACATGTACTCTTTCATGTTAGCTTTAAATCTTTAGATATGTGTATTTTCTTTGGAAAATCATTAGAAAATAGGAAATTAGAAAGGTGCTGAGGAGAAGGGCTTTCAAGGTAGGGTACACATAGTGCAATATGATAAATGGGCAAGAGAAATAATGGAATAAAAAGGATTAAATGAGGATGCAGGTGAGAGTACATGGTTTGGGAGGCAGTATGAGGAGATATCACTACCTATAAAGGCCTTTTTTTAACAAAAATATAAAAACAATGAAGTCTACCCCTGCAGGAGTTTTTTATTTTGGTTTGGTTTGGATTTTTTTTTGCATATACATACACAAAGAATTTGAATAGAGTTACTCTAAAATTGGATACAGTGTCTCCACTAGCACCATAGGCTAACAAATAGGTTGTTTTCAATAAGAAATAAAATTCCAGGAATGCATTCCTTCTATTGAAGTTGTTGGCTAGTAGCATGGCTTAGTCCCTGAGACAGTATAGGCTATTTCCATTGCCCTTCTTTATCCTAGTGTCACAAAATGAAGATAGAACTCTGTTGCTGAAGATGTCACATACTTGAGTCCTAGCTGGTATTCATCTGGAAGCTTCAACCCTTCAGAGCTTACATAGTGGTAGAAGGTGGTATATACTCTACTAAAGGAGAAAATTAATCATCAGTCTTACCTATGTGAACACTACAAGCTACATTAGTAATTTTCTAGGAAGATATTTCCACTAGTAAAATAGTGGCATGATTATTCTTCAAATTCTCAAACATTTATTTATGAGATTTAAAGACTGTTCCATAATGTGGTAACCATACCTGGCACCATTATAAGAGATCAATACCCTGTGACTAGAGGTAGGTTATGATACCAGGTGTGGACCTACTACTATAAGTCTGATAAAAGGACATATTGAACTTACTCTTAATGACCCATTGCTAACCTCACATATTAGTGTGTGCCTAAGCCTCCATCAGAAATGTTGCTTTTTCTGTTTGATAGTGATTAACATGGAGACTCACAATAGGTCGAGGTGAAGAAAATAAGAGACTGTGGCATACTTAGCCCAAAATGAAACTACATTATCTATATCATGCCTTCTTCACAAATCTTCACAGAAGATTGAAGGAAAGATTTTAAGAGGCAGAAGTCATAGTTCATACAAGGAAAGGATTGTATTTTCTGTATGGACACAGAGCAGTAGCACATTTAATTAAAAATCAATTGAGACATCTTCGGTTGGCACCATATCCAGAATAGTCTGGGCAACAAAAATTGTTTCAATGGACTTGGCTTTTTTTAAAAGACACAATAAGTGGTTTGGGGGTGTGGGTTGTTCTGGGAGTAGTTGAAAGTGTGTAAAGTACATTATATGATATTATTAAAAATAAAAATATTATTTAAAAAATCTAGTAAAAATGCCCACTAGCTCAATTTAGTGTTGTCCTTATGTACATGGACATGGAACCATAACTATGTGCCCAGTAACCAAACCCTAGAAGAAGAGTGATCTTTTCCTAAGAAACTGGCCAATAGCTTCCCAGTTAAGGGTAGACTTCCTCAGTTCCTCTCCCATTTGTGCTTGAAATTTGACTAGGTTTGTATTGGGCAGATATTGTACAGGTTATCATGACTAAGAGTTCCTTTTGTCAATTAAGTTATAGATTATGATGCATTCCATTTTACTAAAAATATAACATATATGTGATATATAATATGACACAAAATTGTATATATTCTCTTTTTATAACCCAAATAATAAGTTCAAGAACAAAACTCACATCTCTAATCAACCCCATGTTCAGGCCAATGTCCTTTGAAGTACTTACTTTGTTAGAAAGTCAAACCAGTTTCATAAATATAAAAATCATTTAGAAAAAAAGATGCCTTATGAGCTCTACAGCAATCCAACTGGGATCATGTAAATGCACATAACCAGAAGGGAAATCATCCTGTGTTTAATATTTATATTGTATGCCAGTTCATATTAACATTGTCTCAGAGGATGTAGAAAGTCTAACTCTAAGATACTAAGGCTTCATAGCACATATTCCTTTTATTCTATTCTGGAAAATAACTGTCTTTAACATAAAACAAAAATCTATGTCAATTTCAATGACTCTTAAAATGAGTCCTTGATGGTCACCAAAATATCTGTGACAATTGAAAATGAGGTATCAAATATCACCTTTGATGGAATCACTTTTTTTTTCCTAGAAATTTGGTTTTCTATAGGAGTTTGAAGAGGAGCACAAATTTGCTCAATTCAGCAAAGCATCCTTCAAGATTGCCCTCAAAGATCATCTCATCTTCTTACTTCAGTCCCTCATTGATTCAGAGTTTCTGAAAATGGAGTATTTGAGTGTCTATACATTCAAATATAATGATGATACCTAATTGAAACAGGAGGAGTATTAACATGAATAGATTGATGTTGGTGTTTTATATGTGCAGCACAAAATGGTGTTTGAATTCACTTTCTGTCTCTCACCTTCCTAGTCCCTGTCAGATTACATAGTGTAGGAAAGCATTTGTTATATGCCAGTTGGTCTTGCAAGGAGTTTTGAGTAAATTTTATTCACTACGAATTTCATAGTGTATGCCACTTTGTTGTGATAGCAAAAATGAACTAAAACACAATATCAAATAGAATAATGAACAATGGCACGGTATTTTATAGACTAAACTAATAATAATAATAATAATAATAATAATAAGCAGACAAGAAAAACAAAGCATTTCTTCTACCAGGATTCTTTTTCCTGTCTCTTCCATCAGTTACACAATAACATACCAGATATGTATAAGAACTTTACTGAAATATATGACAGCCTATTTGGAATATAAATGTGATCTATAGATCAGATCTATTGAGAAAAAAATCCTGCTAACAACTACAAAGGAGTAATTGGAAATTATGCTAATTTGGAAGTTATGCTAATATCCAGCTGACTATGATTACATTATCATGAGACCTTAAATCTAAATTATCCAGTTATATCCTCCCAAATGTATGGCTCACATAAACTGTAATGTGATAAATTTATATAGTTTTAATAGTCTTCATTTTGCTTGTTATGTGACAACAGAAAACTGGTAAATATCTAACATTCTATTTGTACAATTCACTAAACCAAATAAAAAAATAAATTTCATTGCAGCACCATGAGATAGGTGAATGACTAAAAAAAAAAAAGACTTGGCAAATTAGAAAGGTAAGACACATTGGCAGCTTTAGACTTATAATGTTAATCACAAAATGCTTGGCTTTAAAGAGTCATTCGTAAGGATTTAATGAGGATGAAGAGTCCTGTCACATACTGTGGAAAAAAATGTCATGATAATATGTCACAGGAAACATCCTCGTGGTTTGGTGAGGAATCCTTTGGATGTATACCATACCAGAAATGCCATGGCTGGGTCTTGAGGCAGAGTTTTTTCAAGTTTTCTAAGATATCGCCAGACTGATTTCCATAGTGGTTGTACAAGCTTGCACTCCCACCAGCAATGTAGGAGTGTTCCCCTTTCTCCACAACCTCACCAGCATGTGTTGTCATTTGAGTTTTGATCTTAGCCATTCTGACAGGTGTGAGATGGAATCTCAGAGTCCTCTTGAGTTGCATTTCTCTGATGATTAAGGATGCTGAGCACTTTTTCAAGTGTCTCTCAGCCATTAGGGATTCCTCCTTTGTGAATTCTCTGTTTAGCTCTGTTCCCCATTTTTTGATTGTATTATTTGGTTTCCTGGCATTTAATTTCTTGAGTTCTTATAAATTTTGGATATGAGCCCTCTGTCAGATGTGGGGTTGGTGAATATCTTTTCCCAATCTATAGGCTGCCATTTTGTTTGAATGACAGTGTCTTTTGCATTACAGAAGCTTTTCTGCTTCATGAGGTCCCATTTGTTGATTGTTGGTCTTAGATCCTCAGCTGTTGGTGTTCTATTCAGGAAGTTGGCACCTGTGCCGATGAGTTCAAGGGTTTTACCCACTTTCTCTTCTAATAGATTAAAAAAAAAAATAGGTCAAAGAAAAGCCAGCAACTCTGTCAGGACTTCAGTCTTTCTCTGGATTCAACTGGAGGTATGATTAGCGTTTCCTCGTCTATGTTCATAGCAGCCTTATTTGTAACAGGTAGAAACTGGAAACAACCCAGATGTCCCTCAACCGAGGAATGGATTAAAAAAAAAAAACTGTGCTACATCTACACAATGAAATACTACTCACCATCAGAAACAACGAAATCATGCAATTTGCAGCCAAATGGATTAAACTAGAGAAGTTCATCCTGAGTAAGCTAACCCAAACTCAAAAGGATACACATGGCATCTATCACTTTTAATCAGATTTTAGCCATATAGTACAGGATAATTACACTATAGTCAATGCACCAAAGGTAGCGGGAACATAGAATTTGTTACCTGTTAAGGAGACACTTTGCCCTAGTGAGGCTTCCTTGTAGGCCCCCAGAGTATGAGGAGACTCTTGGTCCTCATATGACTGCTGAACTGTTGTGGGGGAATGATATGTAGGGACACTCCACTCTGGAGTGGTGGGATTGAAGGGATAGCAGTAGAGAGTGGGAGGCCAGGACTGAGAGGGGTTGAAAGAGGGTACTATGATGGAGATGTAATCTGAAGTAATAAATAAACATTAAAAAATATTTAGAAGACTTGGATCAGGGCTTGCTGTATTCCTCTGGGGCAAATAATCAGAGAAAATATTTAATTTGGTTAATTCCTGTAATTATATAATTTCTGTAATTAATTTCAAATGAAATTTCTTAAGAAGTAAAAAAAAAAAAAATAGGTCACAGGAAAGCCAGCACCTCTGTCAGGACTTCTGTCTCTCTCTGGATTTCAACTGGAGGTATGATTGCTCACTCTTACACCTGCTACTGGCATAATAGAACACCATGATATTATCCTTAATGCAATATTTAACTACCAAAGCATGAGAGGAGTAACTTCTTTTTTCAAAGAGTTAGTATTCCACAGGTATTTGCTATAACAACAACAATAAAAATACTACACACTATATAATAGCATTTCTCTTGTTAAGACCTATACTCTTTCTACCTAACCAAATATGATGTTTTAGGTTATAATTTAATCATTAAAATTATGTCTCAAATTCTAAGCAATGACAAAATAAAACAGAAAAGAGAATATTAGATGATATTAATATTATCCAAAAAGAAATAATAGGAGATTATTAAATATATGCATGAAAGATAAGAGAATTTTTTTAAAAAATTTGAAAAAATATTTTAAATAATAAATCTTATTTAAAAGGCTAAATCTAATACCTGTATCAATCTACAATTACAAGTTTCCTATTATAAACATCAGAATATCTGAAATTTTAAATTCACCTATAAAGTTTAACATAAAAAAAAAATCAGTGGAATCCTGGAAAATATAAAATGTCTCAGTCAGAAGTAATAATGGATGGAACAGTAAAACCTCAGCTCTTATGGTGGGCCAACTTCTGGGATTATTCTTAGATATCTGTAGAACTGGCTCAAGTATATTCAATGGGAAAAAGAAAAACCTTGAGAAACCATAAACATGGATGCAAGTGATTGGAAAACTCACTCAGGAAATACACAAAGGAGCTACAGGGTAACAGCTGAAGAGTAGGCATGAGAGCTTTTGATTAGGGGAAAACAGAGATATTTGTATTATTGAAATTGTGGGGAAGTGGCTTAGGTTCTAATCAAGAGACAGACGGATAAAGATAACATAACTTCTCCACACATGCTTGACATTTATTGTCGCACAAAGAAGAAGAAAATTGTTATTTTCAAGAAAACTGTAAATCATTGTATTCTGTAAAATAAGATAGAATTACAGAAATATTGTGTTTTCTATCATTTGTAGAATATAGATTTAAAGATTTATTTATAATAAATGATCATAAGGTAGGTTATTTGTGAGGAAGGTAAACAATTTGAGGGAGGATGAGAAAGTTGTGGTAGATAAACATATAGAAAGTTCTAGGATATACATATTTGAAAGTTATACTCATTGTTTTGCATAATAAGTATATGCTAGGATAAATAGATAAAAAACATTAAAAGAAACCTACATGGAAATTTCATCTCATGTCACTCAGAATGAGTAACATCAAAAACAAAGAATAACTAATTCTGGCAGGCTTTGGAGGTTGCCTTATAAACTCTCATAAAAATTGATATAGAGCTTCCTAAAAAATTTAAATATGGATCTACTATGTGATCCATACATAAAATCAATGGATGTATAAGGATTCTAAGTTAACAAACCACAGAGAAGATCCCATATCTTTCATTAATCTTTGAGGAAAACACAGAGGAAACAGTTTCCAAATCATCTGCATGTCCTCTTAAGATTGATGAATTCGAAAAAGTAAACATAGCACAATATATTTTACTTCTTTCATTGAATCATAAAAAGATATTACTGTGACATAGACCATATGAAACATGATGAAGAGAAACAGTTTATAGCACACATTCGAGTCTTCATATTATATGGTTGTGAAATGTTAGCATGATAATTTTATACATTATATAATGACCATATAAATAGTTATTTCTGGAGTGATATATTTAAACCTAATAAGGACTTTATGAATAAAGACATTTCTAATCCAAACCATATTTTGCTCAATGCACTGAGGATTTGCAGAGATTTTGTCTGTTTCTTGTGACTCTGTGATAGGAACCTAATGTGTTTGAAATGTAACAGAAATGTCAAAATACCCCTGAGAACTAAATAATACATGGGTACCTAAAGTCATCTTATCAAAGTGAATGAAAAAAAAATATTCTCTGAATGTTTATGAGACAGAAACTGTTCACTGTAAAGGTACCAGCTAAGTATCTGGACATACAACAGTTCTCCAACATAAAGAACTCTATAGCATTTTCATTTTAGTATTTTCACTTTTAAATTGACCTATATTCCTTATAGTTTTCTGTGTAAATCCTATTCTGTCTGACATGCAAATGTGTAAAGTAACGAGAATCAGTTAAATGTTCATCATGACATAAGGGCAAAACTGAGTTGGCATAAATATTAGGAACAAAAGTTGACAGGCTACTCTATTTGTTCTAGAATGCAAGAATAGTTCCCTACTGTGCAGAAACACCAGAACAGATTGCATAGACTAGGGATGATAAATAGACAACATAAAGTTTTACTTATAGCTCTTAAAATCAGGTTATATAAGGTCAAAGTGGCAATATTTTTGGTTTGGTTCTAGTTCTTTCTTGACTTATTTCTCATTGCCACCTCTCTTCACTCTTATCTATAATTTTAAGCAAAAACAATACCATATATTCTCATAGATGGAATCAATCAAATTACGAACCAGTGGGAGGAAAACTACTTTAGAGCTATGGACTACACTATCATGGGTGATACATATAGGATAGTGTGGCCTGATCCTGAAACCTTGACCTAGGGCAGTGAACATATGCAGAAAGGACAGACAAAAGTACAGAAAAGTTAGGGTTGTGTATGCTGTACATATTCTGAGATTCTTAAAGACACTCCAGAGGGAAACCTGGGTCTTTAAATGTTTATTGGCTAGAGAACACTGTCAAGAACTAACCAGTCTCATAAGAGATGTCTGTTAGTGATAGCAAACAGGCTCTGGCTGGAAAAGTACAAAAGGAGGAAACTTCACTTGTTACTTTTATGAACACTTGGACCATGAAAAAAGGCTTTGCCATCTCTCTGTGCTTCACTAGGAAAAAGTTTTATGACTTGCACAGGGCTGAAGCATTGGGGTGATTTTCCTAACCCTACCAATGTCAATGATACTCATTCACTAATGTCTTCACTCAGTAAGAGTTTCCTATGTTCCACACAGAGCAGGAATGTTGGAACTACTGAAGGTTCTGAGACCACTGGATTCAAGTGGACCAACAATTGGTCATAACCAATGATCAGTGACAAGAGTTCATGCCAAAGTTGTAGGTACAGGAAACATTAGGTGTGCAGCTGGTAGACTTCATAAACCCTTCCTCAATTTGTCAATTCTGTGCAGAAATACAAGACCCAAGGCTTACAGAAAATAAGAAACTGTGGAGACCAAACATGAGAGGGAAACAAGTTGATAACAATAAACTGAAGTAAAGTTCTGTTGGTTTTCCTTTGTTAAGATTATATCACCAGGAATGATTTTAATTACAGATAATAGTTTGAAATATTTGTTCTTACAATTAATCTCCTATTTGGGGATTTATTCATTGGGATTTGGGGCCTTAAGAAGTTAGTAATATTTCAGTTATGTACACTATAGTATACATACACATAATAAATATGTGTTTCTATATATAATTTGTGAAACATTTCTTTCAGAGGTATGAGAAATTCATGTATTATACAAAAATATTATTTAATTGAAATATAATTAAAAATGCATAATGGCTATTTTTTCATTAAGCACAATGAATGCTGTATGCTTGAGCTAAGGGTTAACAGCAAATATCTTAGCTAAATATTTCTTTGAAGCTCAAAAAAGTGATTGGAAATATACAATTTTCAGAAGACCTAAGTATGGGAATTTAAATATATCAATAGTTCTTCATCAATATAATTATTTAAAGGAAAACATCGTTTGAGCACAAAAACGAGGACTTTTTTATAATTTATTTTTTATTTCTTCAAATTACATCGCAATCACAATCCCCTCCCTTCTTCCCCCTCCAGTCCCACCCTCTCACCCTCTACTCCTCAACGCCCCTATCCTCTTCTCTCTTTTTTTTGTTTTTTTTAGTTTAAGGTATATCTTTTTTCCCCCAACATCTCCCCCTTTCAGTCCAACCAATGGTTCTTTCTCTTATAACAATAAATGCAATACAAAACAACAGAAATAAATAGGCCACAATTATGAGACTTATATGGCTTACCATACATTCCTAATGTTCAGTCCATACATATTTGTCACCTGACTTTAACATTCTACTATCTAACCATCTCCATGAGTTTAAAATTCTATATCTAACTCAGATTTCATACTAACTTGCCTCATAATTTTAAAAACAATTTCTTAGATCCAGAACACCCTCTTGATTCCTAAACAACTCAAAATTTAACTATGAGACTTTAGCTATCTATTCTTCAACCACTTCAGAGACCTGAGAGGGATAAATATAATTGATTATATAGGAAGAGCAGGGCCTGCCGCTTCCAAAACTAAGAAATGACATACCAGTGGCTGCCTGGACAGTTCCCATTTTCTCTCCATACATTACAGCATCAATCTTCAACCATTTGGCCCCATTTCTCTGACAGACATTGATTGTAGAGCAGGAATTATGAAGGACTTACCTACCCTTAGCTTGGCAGAGCTAAGCTGTCGACTTACCTGCTTCCAAGTTTTGTCCTTTTTGGACAGCATTCTGTCTACAGTTGAAGCAAGGGGTTTTTCTTGCCAAGAGATAGGCTTGCCACTAATACAACCATCTCACACTAGAGATTCTTTGATGCTCAACTTCTACTTGGAGTAGAATAGGGGGTGTCCCAGAGTTAGGATTAGGGCAAGTCTCTGTTCTTATCTTTCCAGAAGATTTAAATCATCCATTCAGGGAATCCAGGGACAACTGGACAATGGAAACCTCAGCAGAAAACAGATCAGACACCAAAGAAGACAAGTGGCCCAGACGATCCAGCCTTGTAGACTTCCTCAATAGCTGTTTCCTCAAAAGTCTTGAACCACAACAACTCAAAATCGCTAAAATCGTTCAGCTCCACAGCCTTCTCCAGCCAGAACTTCAGTAAAGTCCTGATTGATCAGCTTCTGTCTACCAACTTCTTAGGACATCTAAATAGCTGAGCACAAAAGGACTGAACATCAAATGATTCTATTAACATTTTACCATTTTTTCCATTCTTATTTGGGCCCCAAACAGGTTTACTATGTCCCAAATCAGCAGGAAGTCATTTTAAGAGAGCAACGTCCCTTCCCCAGGAGGAGAGGAGGTTGTTTCCCCCCTTTTGGTATTTGATGGGTAATAGAAAATTTTGTTATTTAGGGGAAGAGACTACAAGCTGTTAAATGGTCTTGTTAAATGGGTTTTGGAGGTCAGACACAGGGACTTCTCTCTTTTTCTTTCTGTATCCTTCTTTCTCTCCTATGTAGGAGTGAACAGACTTGAGAAAAAAATGGGGCATAGACATAGTATAGGAAAGATCAAGAAAAAAGGACAGATTATTGAATATGCCCTTATACCTTTGTATATTGATACAAAACTATATTGTATTTGGCAAATTGGTATTGATCATTGTATATCAATGCAAAATTAAGATTGTATTGGACTACATCAGTATTGATCTTTGTATATTGATACAAAATTAAGATTATATTTGGCCACAATGGTATTGACTCTTGTATATTGATGCAAAACTAAGATTATATTTGGCCACATTGGTATTGATCTTTGTATATTGATACAAAATTAAGGGTAACGCTTCTTAAAGGTATTGTACCTAGTAATGCTTAAAAATGAAATGTGAATTTTGGCCTTTTGCTACCGACCATCATAAACTGTTTAGGATAATTAAGAAATGCAAACTAATAGTCATGCAAGCATGTCATTTTGTTAGTTACAATGACAGTCTATCACAGTTATTTTCTAAGCAAATCAGAAATCAAGTTGCTAAAAGACTAGCAACATTTGCTTATCTAAATATAAGAGATAGATAGGGTGCCTTCAAAACCCTCAAGAGCTCTGCAGAATATGGCATTCAAAGATGTTTCCTTAACTTAAGATTTTTTGATATCGAGACATGTCAGCATCTGAGGATTTGTTTTAAAATATATGTTAATAGAGATCAGATGTATTAATGAATATAATTATACATACATATGTATATAAAGCACTGAAAGAAAATAGACAACTAAAGAGAATTAGGTAGACATACAGAGAAAATTTCAAAATATATTTATTATAGGGCTAATCTAACATGTTTTAGAATGTTGTGTACAACCTGCTATCTACCAATTTGTATTAATCTCATTTTCAATAACTTCTACCAATAAACATAGTAGCTTACTATTAAAATTAATTTACAGGTTACATTGAAGGAGTTTCCCTTCCATCATTTGTGTACATTCTCCTTGCTGCCCAACATGAAATATTTCCTCATGAGAAAACCCTCACTACAAGAAGTGTCTTTATAGCATTATCTTGTGTGAAACTAATGACCTCAATCTAAGATATCAACAGAAATCAGAACTTGCCAATAACAATAAAAGTGAACGTGTGGAAGAATTTTACATCCCAAATGTTCAGATGAGACCTTCTTCTGTGAAGAGTGTTTTGACTAGGATTTTTATGGATGCTGAAGTGCAGAATGCGACACAAGGGGACTCATAAAGACTGAACGGAAAACCAAAGAACATACATGGACTGGTTCTAGGTAGGCTACACATATGAAGCAGATGGGCTGCTTGTTACCCAAGTGAAACCCCTAACAATTGGAACAGGGACTATCTCTGACTTTGACAAGGTTGCCTCCCTCTAGACCCTATTTTCCTAGCAGAATTGCCTTGTCTTTTCTCAGTGTAAGGGAAGGCAAGTAGTTCTGATGCCATTTGTTTTCCCAAAGTGGGTTAGTACAAGGTTGAGGGGCCATGCAACATGGTGGTAGGGGTTGGTAGGGTGGGACTTGGAGGAGGGAAGGGAATTGTGATTGGAATGTAAAATAAACAAATTAATAACTAAAAAAAAAAGAAAAAAGAAATGAAACATGGTAGCCTTGTGGAGTTGGGATATTAAGTACGACACTTATGCCATCTGTAAGTTTCAGGTGATGGATACCTACCTGTCTTAAATGTCAAGCTGAAAACAATCAAGAGGACTGTGTTGTGGTGTGGGGAGTATACTATCATTCCTTCCACAACTGCTGAATGTCTCTATTGCTGAAACAGAACAATCGCTGCACTCTCTGCCAACAAAACTGGGTAATCCAAAGTGTCAGTAAGTGAGAGATAGTAGGAGGTTCTGCTGGTGAGGTTGGCAACCCTGGATGATCTTGCTGTCAAACTACTGGAGAAAGACTAGATACTCCAGGGGATTTTCTTCGGATAGAAGGGATGACATGAGGTCTTTGAGACTCACCTGAGGCATGGTTTAGCATTTTGTCTGTTTTATTTTGAGAAATCCTCTAAACTAAGAAGATATTTACTTAAAAATGCCCTTTCCTACCTCTGTGGTATGTGTGATACATACCACTTAGAAGAGCTATAAGAGAAAGAAAACATTTAAAATTGAACAAGCTTTTTGTTTATCTGTCGTAACCAAGGGCTGTGAACGCATTGTCTTCCATTAAATATGTTGTATTTATAAAAGAAATGAAGAAAATACTTGTAACATACTGTTGCAGCATATTTGATCACATTTTGACCCCAAGAATGTGAACTGGAAAAATAAGTCTCTAATTGTGTTATGGCTCAACCTTTGATACTAGAGCTTTCTGTTTACTGCAAACAAGTACCTGTGCTGTGGCTCAGCCCTAGCACACACCTTTAATCAAACAGCTAAATAGAGTCAACAATAGTTCAAGGGGTGAGCAAGCAAGTAGCCAACAGGGATCAAACATAAGTGAACAGGAAGGAGGGACATTGAGAAGGAAGGTATTTAAGACAGCATGAAGAAGGAGAAAGGGCTCTTCCCTCTGGGACTTTGGTGGAATAGGTAGGACAGCTGGTTGTAGAAGTAAAAATGAAGTTATTAACCATTATTTATATTATATTCAATTGATGGGCAGTGTTAATCCTTACTTATAAATGAGCACACAAACCCTTGATGGATTTTAACAAGCCTTATCCTGGATTGAGCTTATTGTTACTGAAGAACATTCTAGAGATCATGGAAACTCTCTTTGTTGTAACTTTAACTGTACCACATATCCTTATACATCTGCTGACTCCTTAAATAATGTAGTTTACTATGACATATTTTTTTCACAAAAATTATACTTCCTTAAGACCATGGAAGTAAAAGTGAAAGTGAGTCATTCGTATATCTATTCCTTGAAATAGAGAATGCCATATTCTAGTTAAAGATAATGAAAAATATCTATTGGTTATGCTTCAATTTGTAATAGTTTCTTTAAGGAATGAATCTATGATTTTCCTACATTTTTGTATAGGTGTGAGTGCATGCGTGCATGTGTGTGTGTGTGTAGATGTGTGCCTGTGTGTGTGTGT
The DNA here is from genome assembly GCA_907164525.1 of Lophiomys imhausi. Lineage (NCBI taxonomy): Eukaryota > Metazoa > Chordata > Mammalia > Rodentia > Muridae > Lophiomys > Lophiomys imhausi. Next base: position 12,134,799 of record CAJQZJ010031536.1, read on the forward strand.
GTGTGTGTATGTGTATGTGTGTTTCCATGCCAGTCTGGAAGGCATATGGAAGCCAGACTGATAGTCATTTCTCTTTTAACCATGTAGATTCAGGTGCTTGCTGTCAGCACCAAGCATCTTTACATGCTGAAACATCTCACCAGCTCTTCATGACTCATTTGTTGTATCTTCATACTTCTTCAAAATTTTCAGTAGATCATTGTATTTTATCAAAAGAAAAATAAGTCCATATATTTAATGCTTTCCTTTCTTTGATGTAAAATTCATTGATTTTAGAAAAGCGATTTCATGTTAGAAATTAAAAAAAATGTAAGTCCAAAAACTGTGGTGCTGCCAGAAACACTTTGGACTTTGGACAAGAAAGTAAAATATATTCTCTAAACAGTTGTCCATCCCAGTGAAAATAAATTGCTGTCTTACCATAATGGAAGCACTCCAGTATAATTAACCTGATACCAGAAGGATAGATACTTCACCCAAGACAATAGTATAAGAAACTCATCACTGGTTTTTGCTGTTGAAATATAGCCACTTAGCAGTGGAGAGAGTCAGGAAAGACGTTGATATAAATCCATTCTCTAGAACTTAGTGACTATATCAACCCATACTTTATGTCTACTTGGTAGATGGGCCATTTCAACAAATACATGGTAGGTGGAGATGTGAGAAATAGACATTCAGAAAAAATCACGTTGTGTAGCACACATGACTCTCCAGTGTTCAAAATCTTTTGATGAACATTCACACTTACTCTTTCACAAAAGATATGTTTTGTGTCTTCTTTATGCTTTTTGTCCCCTAGGGTAAACAGAAAATTGTTGACAAAGGCACATTCCACAATGAAAACCAAACTGCCAATCAGATTCATTTTAAACAAGGTAGAAATCAGTATTGATGTTTCCGCACAGACGTTTGTCATAACTGCTTTGACTACACATTCCTAACTAATACTTCAGAAAGATGGCAGGGATTCTTAATAAGAATATGTAACTGAGACAGGTGTTAGAAATTGAGTTATCTTTCTTTGCAGATAATATTATAATAGATCTTAGTATCCAGTAAGAAATAAAAAAAATAAATACTGGAACAATGGTATGATATTAAATTAGTATTCTTAACTCAACAATCTAGTCAAATAAATATAACCAATAGTATATATGTATATATATGTGTGTGTGTGTGTGTGTGTGTGTGTGTGTGTGTTTATGTATATATGTATAATATTATCATCTTTATTGTAACAGTTTTAAAACAAAGATACTTGTGAGGAAGTTTACTGAAATTAAATACATAAACATGCAAAACTACAAGTGATGAGGTATGCATTTTCCCTCTCTTTCTTAGCATGTGTAACATATTCTAAGCATGTTTGAAATAAACCACAGATAAGTGAATAATTCAGGTCAGTGGTTGAGGACAAATGTCACAAGGGTTACCTCCAGGATAAAAAAGAAGTTTTAATTTCTGAAGCACAAATGTTAATAATTGCTTAATGAATTTTGATTTCCCAGAGGGGAAGAACTGAAGATAATACCATGGCTCTAGAAAATCTATACACGTTAAAAGCATTGCTCACAAGGCAAGAAACTCTACTCTTTGATTTTTCATCAGCTTCCCTGTCTGTTCTGTTCAAGAGAGTTTTCTGTAGTGATACAATTGCTGTATTTTGCATTGTTTAATAGGGTAGCTATTAAAATTTGGTTGCTCTTATTAAACATTTGGCATATAACTGATGTGACTAAGGAAGTGATATTTGCATATAGTTTCATTTAAATTAGTTAAGTAGGACCAAGAAAGTAGCTTATTAGGTAAAAGCAATTTGCCTCACAAGCCTGTTGTCTGAGTTCAAGTCACCATCGGACCGAAACACATGGCATATATGCCCCCACACATGATTATAACACTGTAAAATATAAATGCATCTGTCCTTCTCCAAAAATGCTACCATCTGCAAATATACATGCTTAGTTCATGATCTGTGGCCATGAGAGCCTTTTTATTCTGAATCACCTTACCTGGAAAATCACTCCTTCCCTTTTGCCAACCTGCCACTAATCACAAATCCACAAGCTTTGTCTAGACCACAGTACAAGAACCTACTTATTCTAGAAATATCTTTTTTAAATGCCAATTCCTCCACTTTCCTTCCCAATGGTTCCCCTATCTTTAGCTAGTGTTACACTCATAAGCCCCATGGTAGATTGGCCGCCTTCAAACCTGCTTTCTTTGAGAGACACCTTTGACTGGTTAGATGTTACTTTTCTCCCTCATTCTTTCCTCTATCTCCTGCTCTCTCCATACCCACATACCTAGCCCAAGAACCACAGTTTGGGAGCAATTTTTCCCTGGTCCAGGTATACAGATCAATCAACAGCTTTACCTGGTCTAGTTCAAGTCATGCAGCAAACGTCAGATTATCAGCTCAAACAAACAACAAAGAACGATATGCCCAGGTCACATCACAAAACCATAACATCAATAAAGACACCATACTGCCCATGAAACATACTTTATTGAGGACTAACTAGACAAGCAGTGTTTTTTAAAAATCTGAGGAACTTAAAGAAGACAAGAGTAAAAACTTCACACAATTTTTAGTCATAACAATAAATTCTTGAATGGTGTTTAAGAAAAGGCAAATATACACTGGAATGCAATGACAAATTTAATTCAGAATTTAAGAGCTGAATTCAAAAAAGAAGTGGGAGAAAAGGAGTGAAGAGAACACAAGCTAAAATGAAGATCTTATTAAGAAACAACCTTTCAATAAGAAATCACAGTGAATGTCTTACATGTATGATGAACTAAGCAAAAAATAGATTACTATAGTTCAAAACTAAAGTAGAGAATTTAGATTAAATAGTCAAGAACATTAATTTTTTAAAGCATAAGAAAAGAATATGCAGTGCATGGGGGCTAACATAAATTTATTTTTTAAATCTTGTAATTATTGTCATAATTCAAGGACAAATATTCAAGGTCAAAGGAACATGGAAGAAAACATCTCCCAACTAAGGAAAATATTTATTCTTATAAGGACACAAAACTTCAACTGAGCAAGGTTAAAAAAAAAAAAGAAAAAGAAAAAGAAAGAAAGAAAGAAAGAAAGAAAGAAAGAAAGAAAGAAAGAAAAAGAAATACTGTAGAGAGCTGCGAAGTGCCACGCCCTAAAGATGGCGCTGGTCTCCGCCTTCCACCAGCCCGACGGTGAGCGCTCTTTATGATAATAAGTTCATATTTGGCAAAGACCGCTGATCTGGCTTGCTTCCGCATACATAGACCTCTAAGATAGCACCACTTGGCTTTACTTGACTGGCTGTTTAATTAGTATTTAGCCTGTGGGTTGGGTCTGCCCCATTATTCGGAAGACTGTTTTCAAGGGACCTGAATAAACTGCAGGAGAAGAGCTTTTGCGAGTTGCGTCATCCTTGCTGGACAAGGGGGGATGCAACAAAATACCTCCTGGCATATTATAGCTAACACTGTTACAGAGCAGAGAAAGTATGGAGAGCTGCAAGAGACAGTCACATTCCCAAATAAAGGAAAGCACATCAGAATAATAGCTGATTTCTCAATAAAAAGTGTGTAAGCAAAAAGAGGCAGGGGGAATGCATTCGCATTCCAAGTTCTAAGAGTTCACAACTGCCAATCTGGACAATTAAACAAGTAAAACGATCTTCCATAGCTGAAGGAGAAAGAAAAAATATCTCATCACTCTAAAAGCCTTGAAATATAATATCTGACAACAGCTACAAAATACAACACTAAGAAGAATACAGAAAAAAATACTTCAACTCATGAGATGAATAGATAAAACTAAGAGATTTGAGAAAGAAAACAACATGTAGCCATACATATTTGAAATAGAAAGGAAAACTAAATATGAACAAGCAAAAAATCCCAAAAAATGACTATAATCTACTTTCAATGATAACTTAAATATTAATGGTTTCAAGTCCATAATAAAAAAGACACATAGTATAATAAAGGATTATTAAATAAAATCAATCTGTTTTCTACAAGAAACTCAATTTAAAAGATAGGTACCAGTTTAAAATAAACAAATGTAAAATGTATTTTAAGACACTAACTAACCCATACCTAATAGTATGCTATTTTAACACTTCATTTTACTCAATAGATAGGTTATCTGGATAAAAAATAAATAAACAGAGAAACATCAGAACTAAATGATTTCATACATCAGAAGGAGCTAATAGATTTCAACATGATATCTCTGACAAGTCAAAGAATATGCATTCTACTTACCAACACATGGAAACTTCTCCAATATATATATATATATATGCTAGAAAATAAAGCATACTGTAACAGAAACAAAAAATTGAAATAATATAAGTATCATACCTGATCATCATGCAAGAAAATAAATTAACATCAAGAGCAAATGAAACTCTACTAAAAGTGCAAAATCATTAGTGAATGATGAACAGATTGAAGAATGAATTAAAAAAGAAATTAAATGTTTCAGAAACTAAATAAAAATAAAAACATAACACAACAAAACATCTGGGACTACTTAAATCAGTTCTAAGAAGGATGTTTGTAGCCCTAAGTGCCTACATTAAAAGATCAGGCAGAAGCCAGATTCTGGTGGGTTTAATTCCAGCACTCAGGAGGCAGAAGCACATGGATCTCTGTTAAAGTCTAGCCTGGTCTACTGAGTTCCAAGATAGCCAAAGCTACACAGAGAAATCCTGTCTCAAAGAACAAAAAAAAAAAATAATAAGGCAGAGAACATTATGATGTATTTTAAAAGATCAGAAAGCAAGAACAAGAACAAATAAACTCAAGATCAGCAGACTGCAAAAAAATTAAAAAAAAAATGAATACAACAGAAACTAGTGACATACAAATGAAGAAAATAATACAAAGAGCTAATCTAAAACCCAACATGTGTCTCTGTGTGTTCATTTATAAAGGGTGGGTTAGGAGTTATCTCCACTGACCCAATTCTTGTTATACATTCTAAAATTCATACATAACCCAAAAAATAATTTAATAGTAAAAGTAAAAAGAAAATTATAGGAGAAATTGCTATTCTAGACCCCAGTATACATTATAGAGCTATATTAATACAAACAGTATATTGCAGGAACAAAAACAGACGTGAAGACCAAGGAAATAAAATGGAAGACCTAAACATGAATGAGTAACTACTTGCCATCTTATATTAGACAAATGGGAAAATAAACATAAACAGGAATAAAAAAGCAGCATCGTCAGGGATGGTAGTGGAAAAACGTCATGTCATGTCATTGAATGAAATTAGAAATGAAATATATATATATATATATATATATATTCATATATATCTGCAGAAGAATTCATCCAAGGAGATAAAATACCATAATTTGAATGCTGAAACGGTAAAAATAATAGATTAAACAAAAGCAGTATCCAAGAACATATAGGTGTAGGAAAGGACTTGTGAATAGTACTTCATTAGCCAAGGAATTAAAGCCAATTATTGATAACTTTGAATTATACAAAGAACTCATAAAACAAGAATAAGAAAACATCTTTCAAAATAGCCTAAAAAATATAACATATCTTGAAGCAACTCTAAAAAAGCAAGCAAAAGACTTATATGATAAAAACTTTAAGATAGTAAAGAAAAAAATGAAGGTAGCAGAAGTTGGAACAATGTCTCATGCTCTTGGATTGGCAGAATTAACAAAGTTAAAAAGGAATTTATAACAAAACCAATATGCAGAGACAATACACCCACAATCAAAATCAGAACACAATTCTTCACAAACCTTAAGAGTAAGATTCTCTGCTTCATCAGGAAACACATGTGCACACACAAACACACACACACAAGAAAACAAAAGAAAAAAATCACAAATTATAGAAGAGCTGCTGGAGGTATCACCAGCCCCTACTTCAAATTGTACTATAAAGTTTAATGATAACAACAACATGGAATTGGTACAAGAAATATACACATTAATTAGTGTAACCAAACTCCAGACATATACATAAATCTACACACCTATGGACATGAACCTAGGTTTATAGTCAGGCATGAATTCCCTCATACTAAGTGACTATTATGTCCAAATAGAAAGTTGGTGGTTACCCCCAAGATAAAAGAACCATTATTGAATGGTTGGAAACATATTTTCCTTGGTATATAGGATTCTTTAGATAAGATGAGAGCTAGTACTCAAGGAGGAAGCTTCCAGAATATTCCAGAACGCATATTCAAAAACATGCAAACATATATGCGCGCGTGTGCACGCACACACACACACACACACACACACACACACACACACACACAAAATCCTTGTTCTGTATATTCAATACACCTAAACAGATGTGGTGTTTCAGAGTAGCTTGGACATGTGATCATTTACGCTCCACAGTAGTGACTGCATCATCTGAAAATCAAAGTCTCTTCTGTGAGGAGGTCAGGTCAAGAGACAGCTTGAGTTGAGCATGAGTGGTTACAAGATCCAGCTTTAAAGTTCCACAGATGGTTTCCACTCATAGACATCAGTCCAAGTAGTAATATGGACACACCTTGCTTCAAAGCGCTGGGAACAGTTCACAAAATCATCCTCAAAGGCTTCCGGCTTTAAAAGACCATTTTGCTCTTCAGTACTTTAAAGTTTACTATGACTTAAAAGTATCCAGCAGGCACTGATGAGAAAAAGGAGAGTCTCCAGAAACAAGATAAAGTAATTTTCGTCTTCACTCCTTTCCATGGCTGGTGACACTACTCAACTCCAGGATGCCTGCTGTCTTTGCTGAGAACAGCTGTAGTTCAGTGCCACTGTGGGGATCAGTATCCACATCAGCACAGTGTCAAGTGACACTCCAGCCATTCTGAATCTGGCTCTTTCTTCAGCTAGGTCAGCAGTCCTCAATGGGTGGATGGCGACACCTCTGAGTGTCAGCTGACTCTTTCACAGGAGTTACCTAATACTATCAGAAAGCACAGATATTTGTATTACGGTTCATAAAAGTAAGAAAACTATAGTCATGAAGTAGCAATGAAGCTAATTTTATGGTTGTGAGTCACCACAACTTGCAGAACTGTATTAAAAGGTCGGCCCATTAGTAAAGTTGAAAACTAGTGAGCTAGGAGTTTTATTGGTGTGAATAGAGCAGATACTGCCTGTATCTCTCAGCATCCTTCGGAAATGCTATATATTGTGCCTTCAAGCCTGCCCTTACATCACAGTGGAAATTTTATAATTTTGTCTTTTAATAATTTATAATGTGTAGATGTACCTTCTAGATGTTCTCTGCCAGTCTGCTCAATCCCTTAGACATTTTCTGTGACTCCTCTTATATCTCAAAATTTCAACATATGTCCTCTGCCCTCTGTGCCAACCCACATCAGCACATTGAGTCACACCAGGGACAAGAGCATCCCGTTCCACCAAGGCCAGGCACCTCAGTCTCCTTAGGGTAAAGTGATTAAAGAGCAGGCATCAGAGTCCATATCAGAGACAGCCCCCATTCCACTTGTTAAGAGACCCACATGATGATCAAGCTGACCACCAGCCACAGACCTGCTTCATACACTAGTTGTCACAACCTCAAATGAATCTTGGAGATTTGTTGTTGTTTTCATCTTGAAAATGTCTCCCATGAATCCATACACTGAACATTTTTACATTTTAATTTTCACCCAGACACGAAAAGTTTCAGAGTTTCTTTTCTGACACACATATAATATGTATATTTCTTCCCAATCATGGCATTAGATTAGAAATCATTTTTAAAATGCAATTAAGAATGAGGATAGCTCAGTGATTTTCTTCCATAAGCAGTACTGGACCAAATCCACCAGACCTTAAATCTGTGTTGTATAATTTATTAAATTGTACTGTAATAAAGAGAATCAAAAACATGCAATTTTGAAGGGAAAACAGGGTGATAACAATTCTGTTGCTTACCAGGTCTTCCTTTGGTGTTTAGTGCACAATGATAACATATTTAGGCAACAAAGTTTCCATTATAGAAAATCTTAAAATACATTAAAGCAACGTTTGTATTTGTAATTAACATGACATAAAGTTGATAAATATACTCCTAAATATTATAAAATACAAAATTGCCTTTACTGCTTTACTGTTTAGATAAACAGGACATGTATAACATCTTGATTGCCAAACTAGTATAAGAAAATCTAAAAAGAAATCACTGTGAAATCATTAGAAATCTGAAATGAGAAAAAATACTGTATGAGGGAAAGAAAAGACCCAGGAGACAGACAGTGAGAGGAGGAAAGAAGGAAAGAAAGGAGAAAGGGGGAGAAACGCATAGAAATGTGTGCAGACAAAGATAAATATCTACTTCATTTTAATAACTATATCAAAGGATTGGATCTATTTTTTTTCATTTTTTCAAAGAAGTTTAGGGATGTAATTCTGTTTTCTCCACTTGGTCTTTATCAGAGAAAACAAAGAATAACACATTACTGTCAACAAAAATCTAATTGCAGTAAAAACAACAAAAAAATGAGACTTAGAAACACATATTTGTCTTGGGTAAGTTATCTTTGACCTGGTAAGGGGAATAATATGAAATCTTGGTAGGAAGTCTTTGAATGTCCATAAACTCAGAATCATTTGATTTGTCAGACAGACAGCTCTCATCTTGAATGCTACTTCATTGCTTTATGTTTTGATCAGTAAATTTTGAAAACATTCCTTGTTTCAAAAAAACCTGTAAAGTCATGCTTTGCAGACTATAAATCAGATACACAAAACATAGTCTGCTCTCCAACACTGTCAGTTTGATTTAAAAATATCTGAAATGTGCTCGTCTCCCTTTTGGCATAAAAAGGAAGACAGAAAACTTTAATAGAGTCCCAACAGAAAAAACAGAAAAAGATATGTGCCTCCTTGTTGTTGATTCTACTTTGTTGTTCTGTGTCCACACAAATTCTCGTACAAATGAAGATTCAAACGCACAGACAGGAAAGGACACTATGCTTGTGGTTAAATTAGATTACGGACAAAAACTCAATGGAAAACACAAGCCTAAGAAGCTTCTTGTCTAAAAAGTCTTGTTCCTTTGAAAACTAGTTTAGCTAAATTAACATTAAAGGTGACTATCACCTTCCTAAGACTTCTATGATCATGTGCTGTGAAACAGATGACATTTAATATATAAAAAATTTCCTATCCTAACTCTAGAGGAATGACTTCAAAATTAAAGGTCTCTACAAAGCCATATTCCCTCAATGAATTTGGGAAGAATAGATTTGCCTTGTCTTGAATCTGCAGTGGTAGTTGTAAATCTTCAGTGGCATTAGCTTTGAAATACCTAATTAATACCCAATACATATCATCAAGAATCACTTGTTCTTTATATGAAGGTTCATTTTTGTGTTCCTCCAATATCTGTGAGCTTTCATTTATATAAGGTTGATGGGGTAGTGTTAAGCATTTTAAATGTTAATTGGTCCTGTTTGTTGTCTGTTACTTAACTGACTCTGATTGGTTAAATAAAATGCGGAGGCCTGAGATTGGGGAAAGACAGAGAAAGGTGGGATTTCCTGAGATTAGAAAAGGAAGCCTTCACTTTAGACAGAGGATTCATGCAACCAGCCAGGAGCAGGAAGAAGGAAGACACACATCATGGGTTAGAAAAAAGAACCTCATTGCCCAGGAGAGAGAACTAAAAAACAAACAAACAAATAAGCAGACAAACAGATAAAAAAGGATAATACATACAAAAAATAAAAAGTCTATGTCCATGTTCCCTTTGGTATGTCAGTTGTAGTATCGATATCCCCTACTATATAGCTAAAATCCTACTATAAATGAATAGATGCCATATGCATCCTTCTGAGTCTGGGTTAGCTCACTCAGGATGAGCTTTTCTACTTCCATCCATTTGCCTGCAATTGCATAATTTCATTGTTCCTGGTAGCTGAATAATATTCCATTGTGTAGATGTACCACAGTTTTTTAACCCATTCTTCGGTTGAGGGACATCTGGGTTGTTTCCAGTTTCTAGCTATTACAAATAAGGCTGCTATGAACATAGATGAGGAAACTTCCTTATGATTCTGTGAGGAGACATTTGGGTGTATACCCAGAAGTGGTATGGCTGGGTCCTGAGGCAAAGTTATTCCAAGTTTTCTAAGGTATTGCCAGACTGACCTCCATAGTGGTTGCACAAGTCTGCATTCCCACCAGCAATGGAGTAGGGTTCCCCTTTCTCCACACCCTGGCCAGCATGTGCTGTCATTTGAGCTTTTGATATTAGCCATTCTGACAGGTGTGAGATGGAATCTCAGAGTCATCTTGAGTTACATTTCTCTGATGATTCAGGATGTTGAGCATTTCTTCAAGTGTCTCTCAGCCATTAGAGATTCCTCCTTTGTGAATTCTCTGTTTAGCTCCGTCCCTCATTTTTTTTTTTGATTGGATTATTTAGTTTCATGGCATTTAATTTCTTGAGTTCTTTGTAGATTTTGGATATTAACCCTCTGTCAGATGTGAGGTTGGTGAAGATTTTCTCCCAGTCTGTAGGCTGCCGTTTTGTTCGAATGACAGTGTCTTTTGCTTTACAGAAGCTTTTCAGTTTCATGAGGTCCCATCTATTGATTGTTGGTCTCATGTCCTGAGCTGTTGGTGTTGTGTTCAGGAAGTTGTCACCTGTGCCAATGAGTTCGAGGGTTTTTCCCATTTTCTCTTCTAGTACATCTGGTTATCCTAATATAAGAGATAGATAGGGCTTCTTCAAAAACCTCAAGAGATCTGCAGAATATGGATCAAAGATGTTTTCTTAACTTTATATTTTTTATATCGAGACATATCAACTCCTGACAGCACCCCCTATTCTACTCCAAATAGAAGATGAGCATCGAAGAATCTCCACTGGGAGATGATTGAATTAGTCGCAAGCCTATATCTTGGCAGGAAAAACCCCTGGCTCCAACTGTAGACAGAATGCTTTCCAAAAAGCACAAAACTTGGAAGCAGGTAAGTCGACACCTAGCTCTGCCAAGACAGGGTAGGCAAGTCCTTCATAATTCCTGCTCTGCAATCAATGTCTGTCAGAGAAACGGGGCCAAATGACTGAAGATCGATGCTGTAATGTATGGAGAGAAAATGGGAACTGCCTAGGCAGCCACTGGTATGCCATTTCTTAGTTTTGGAAGCTGCAGGCCCTGTACCTCCTATAAAATCAGATATATTTATCCCTTCTTAGGTCTCTGAGGTGGTTGAAGAATAGATAGCTAGAGTCTCATAATTAAATTTTGAGTTGTTTAGGAGTCAAGAGAGTGTTATAGATCTAGGATGATGCTTTTAAAATTGTGTTTCAAGTTAGCATGAATGTTGAGTTAGATATAGAACTTTAAACTCATGGAGATGATTAGATACTAGAAAGTTAAAGTCAGGTACCAAATACATATGGACATTGGGAATGTACGCTAAGCCATATAACCCTCATAACTGTGGCCTAATTACCTCTGTTGTTTTGTATTGTATCTATTATTATAAGAGAAAGAACCATTTGTTGGACTGAAAAGGGAAACTGTTGGGGGAAATAAGATATACCTTAAACTTAAAAAAAAGGGAAGAGAATGGGGGGTTGAAGGTGGGAGGGTGGGACTGGAGGGGGGAGTAGGGAGGGGAATTAGATTGAGATGTAATTTGAAGAAATAAAAAATAAATTATTAAAAAAAAAGAAAGAAAAGAAACTCCTCTTGCCACAAAAAAGAAAAGAAAAAAGAACCTCATTCCACATGGCCAGGATCAGCAGCATAGCGTGGAGAATGACAGTCTAAGGGGACATATGTATATATATGGGGTCATATTTGAGTAGTAGAATTAAGAGCTAGCTTAGATGGGCCAAGATTGCTCAATTCAGGCCAAGGCTTGGGGAAATCCATGTGGCCTCTGTGTAAGCTCATTTATAATGTCTGATTAAAGATTAACAGCTGCCAAACCAATTAACAATATATATACTGGTAAACAATTTAATTGATTACTTCTACAAATGGTGTCCAACATAATTTAATTAATTTTTTCTACATAAAGTCATAAAAAGTTTATGTAAGTCATTAGATCAAGATATCCTACTCACCAGTGTGATTCATCTGAATTGGATCTGCAGCAAATCTAGATACATTGAGGCAACTTTCTCAGGATTAGAGAATTAGGATGTCAATGTAACTTTCTGTGCAAGACAATTAACCTAAAACATCATCTGAATTTATTTCATTTTTTTAATTGAAAATATATTCTTCTCTCATAGAACATCAATAGCTACAATGTTTCCTCTTTACCTCCCTTGCAAAAGAACTTTCTAAAACCTATTGAGAATTTTAAGGACTACATTTTTGTCATTTGTTTAAATTATTATTAAGAGTTAATATTCAACATAGAAACTTAAAAATATATAAATTATAATGAACTAGATAATCGTCTATATATGTATTACAGTGATATTGATTTTGTTAGTATTCATAAAAATCATAAAATAATTCTGTTACACAATTTGTACCAATACAATATGCAATATGGTATTTGTATTCATTATATATATTCTTTAGCTATAAGGTTTATATTTAAACATTTTCCTACTTATAAATATTTATTTTCTTCTTAAATATATTCAAATTAATGCAAAGAGTTAATAGTCCTATAAATAAAATCATTCTCTGTGTTTTATGATTTCACTTTTATTTAAGTTTACAAACTACTTTAAGTTTCACCTTGTTGTTTTTCTCTGTAGTGCATACACATTGCCTGTCTCCATGGTCTAGAATACACACTTCTAGAATAGAACATGTCTTGAAGGTGTCTCTTTGTAGTATGTATAAACATTCCTCACAAGGCAGAGTTTTCACAAGTCCTACTAATATGAACTAATTTAATACTGAAATAACATCTAGGATCCAGTTGTTTTTATATTTTTCTTATGACTACTGTGGATATAGGATCTACATGTTTTTTAATAGTCCCAAGATTCCTCAGTATTCATGACATATTTGTTTAAGTAATGTTCTTCAATGCCATGTGCATTGACAATTTTATCATTATCTTCAGTCCCTAAGCCTGAATGCTGGTAGACTTTTCTGCTGATATCCTCTACCTTGAGTTACATACATCAGTCTGTGTGACTTCACATTTTCTCTTCAAAACCTCAACTTCTTCTTAGGTCAGAAACTACTGCAGCCGTCCATCAACATAATCTCACATTTCAGTGTCTTTCTTAGATGTCCAATTCCCATACTGTCCTATTGTAACTCATTCTCAATTTTATTACATGATATGTTTTTTAATATATAAAACCATGTAATTATGCTTTAAAAACTCTTCAATCGTGTTATTTCATCCACGTGAAAGAAAATCCTTCACGCTGTCTAGTTCAGATAGAATCGTCATTGCTTTTTTGATTGCTTCATTGGTTTTCACACACACACACACACACACACACACACACACACACTATACATATATATATATATTCACATATTTTAATATCTCAGCAAGGTGAAGTGCATTGTTTGGATTATTCTGAGACAAGGGGGAACTAGCACTACCTTATTGCCTGCCACACCTCCTGTTATAGATTGCTCAATATTTCTAAGCAGCTCTACAACAGCATTGAAGATACTTCTCCATCTGCCAAATCTAGAGGCTATCCTCTAATATCCTCTAGGGGATATCCTCAGTATAGTTTACAACAAAGGGTTAATATATAGTGTATAATATCAGGAAATAATTGATCACCTATAGTACATGTATAACCTCTTTTATCTGTGGTTGTTTAGAATAATTTAATTTCTCCATAAACTGTTGGACAGGTTTTAAAGCATGCTAGATAACTCACTAATGCAGCATTTGGCTTTTTGTCAAGCTTTTCCCTAGAAATACTGACTCATACAAGTCGTTCCTCATTTGTCTTCAAGTTACATAAATAGACTAATTTGCCTTCTTTGTTTTTCTCTCATTCCCATTTGATTGATTTAGAACTGCATGAAACGTAGTCACATGCCAGCCTACATCATCAAGTTCTGTTATAAAGACCACATCTCACTCATGGAGCTCAGCAAAGTTTTAAGCATCATAATCACAAGGATTCTGCTAGATCAACTTCTTCCCAAATTTCTTATGAACAGATTTCTGTTTGGCTCAACAAACTGACAAGCACTGGCTTCTCTCAGGCCTGAAACTCTCAGTGGAGTTTTGTTCTTCTTCTGTTGTATTTTACTCTTTCATACTTTGGGGACCCTCAGCCAATGATAACCAACATGTAAGAGTAATTAGTTTTCCTCCTCTCAGCTCACTTCCTTCTTACTGACTCAGCCTCTTGGTCTAGAACCATAGTTCCTCTGGTTCTTGCTGGCAGCTCATTTTAGCCTTCCTTTCTTGCCCATTCCCATCCCTTTGTGTCTCTAATGACCTGTAGACCCACTTTCCTTCAGGGACCTACAGACCCCATACTAGATAGATATTCATTCATTCTCCATCCTCTCCACTCTAGTCTCTCTGTGTATGTTGTGGGCTTTTCTGTTTCATTTTGTCATTTTGTGTGTGTGTGTGTGTGTGTGTGTGTGTGTGTGTGTGTGTGTGTCACTGGTTTTCTTTTATTCAGTTTTTTTTCATTTCCCTTTAAAATTATTTTGTTGCTTCATGGGGCATAAATTATGGTAGGGTGGTGGGGAGGATCTGGGAGGAGTTGGGGAAAGAAATATGGTCAAATATATTACATGAGAAAATTAATAAAAAGGGAAGATGTTTGATTTACGCCATCCCAATAGAATCTTATTTTCTTCATTTTGCCTTGGATTATGAAACCTTTGTCTGAGTAACAGATAAGCAGTTATATTGCCTAATACCCCTGCATGCATGAAACACAGACTAACCCTATGTAACTCTGTTTCCACAGCTTTACAATCGGGCTGTGAAAGGTTCTGAATTTTATGTTCAACCTTCCCCAATACAAGCAGTTCAGAGAAAGAATATTATTTAATGACCATAGTTTCCTTTACTGGGCCATTTTTGAGTTCCTCATCTCTATCTCTGTCCCAACTCTTTGAGTATTTTTTCATTAGTTTGTACTAAGGGCTAAACCGGAGGGGTCTTGCCTAAAATTTACCTTGCTCTCTCACTCCTGTCTGATTGTTATTATGTTTTCAATTTTGGGATTGATCCCAGAATTATCTCTTTACTGGAGATCTAATTTTATCATTTTACATTTAACTCCTCCCAGTTATAAGATATACCAAGCCAGCACATCTTCCTCATCCTGAAAAAGAAGAGACTAACGAGGAGGACAGAATGTGCACATCTTTTCCCATTGTCTTTCATTGTGTGGACAAGTTCTTTCTCGGTAAGCAACAGAGCTTCACCTGTATGTCTTTTCCTTATTAATAAATTTATTTACTTGTTGCTTCAGGTTACATCTCCATCATATTGTCCTCTTTCCCCACTTCCCAGCCCCTACCTCCCATCCACTACCCCTAACCCTTCCATCTTGCTCCTCTGGAGTGGAGTGTCCCTACATAATAGTCCCTCACCCCAGTTCAGAAGTCATATGAGCGCCAAGAGCCTCTTCATACACTGGGGGCCTACAAGGCAGTACCACCAGTGAAAAGTGTCTCATTTCTAGGGAGGGAAAATAAAAAACAGAACAACAAACAAACAAAAACAAAAAAAGTCTATGTCCATGTTCCCTTTGGTGTGTTGGTTGTAGTACAGATATCCTGAACTATATAGCTAAAATCCTACTATAAGTGAATAGATGCCATGTGCATCCTTTTGAGTCTGGGTTAGCTCATTCAGGATGAGCTTCTCTAGTTCAAACCATTTGGCTGCAAATTGCATAACTTCATTGTTTCTGGTAGCTGAGTAATATTCCATTGTGTAGATGTACCACAGTTTTTTAATCCATTCCTCAGTTGAGGGATATCTGGGTTGTTTCCAGTTTCTAGCTATTACAAATAAGGCTGCTATGAACATAAATGAGGAAAAACTTCCTTATGATTACGTGAGGAGTCATTTGGGTGTATACCCAGAAGTGGTATGGCTGGGTCCTGAGGCAAAGCTATTCCAAGATTTCTAAGATATCGCCATACTGACCTCCATAGTGGTTGCACAAGCCTGTACTCCCACCAGCAATGGAGTAGTGTTCCCCTTTCTCCACACCCTTGCAGCATGTGCTGTCATTTGAGCTTTTGATCTTAGTCATTCTGACAGGTGTGAGATGGAATCTCAGAGTCATCTTGAGTTGCATTTCTCTGATGATTAAAGATGTTGAGCATTTCTTCAAGTGTCTCTCGGCCATTAGGGATCGTCCTTTGTGAATTCTCTATTTAGCTCAGTCCCCCAGTTTTTTGATTGAATTATTTGGTTTCGTGGCATTTAATTTCTTGCGTTCTTTGTAGATTTTGGATATTAACCCTCTGTCAGATGTGGGGTTGGTGAAGATTTTCTCCCAGTCTGTAGGCTACCGTTTTGTTTGAATGACATTGTCTTTTGCCTTACAGAAGCTTTTCAGTTTCATGAAGTCCCATTGATTGATTGTTGGTATCAGGTCCTGAGCTGTATGGTAGATACATTTCTTCATACAGAATACAGTGGTAAGCTTACTTGTAGAGTAAGAGCTTTCTTATCCTCCTGTTATATACAATTCTTTTGAAACACATCAATAAACTCTCTAGTTCATATGCAAATATAGGGAAGTCCCTTTATTCATGAGGTAGAGCCTACTCTACAAGTAATCTTACCACTGTATTCTGTATGAAGAAATGTATCTACCATACTCCTCATGGGGATATTTTACACTCAGACTTTTTATTATTGGTTTGTTTGTTTCATCATAGTGAGGGACATGCAAAAACTGCTACAAATAAGCAAACTTATTTCACAGTAAGAAATTTATCCATATCAGGATTGTCAGAATGGACACTGTACACTCAGGAGCTTCAACCTCAGCTATATATGTCTTATGACCCATTTGAGGATCACATAATTTCATCTTCCCAACTTATCTTTCATTTTCTTCTTCCCTGTCTGGATGTCAAATATGTTGTATGACAATTCCTGGAAAGAAAATATACCCCATATATCATTCTCACACAGAAATAAGTCCATTCAAGTTTATCTAAGTGAACCAATGACTTTGCAGGGGTAACTAAGGTAGAGAGGAAACTTTCAGGAGTATAGGTAACTAAGCCACAGCCTCATCCTTATAATGATCACCCAAGAAAGGAGGAAACTCTAAAAACAAACAAAGTAACAAAAAACTGTGTTGGTAGAGGTCTCTGCTGAATTTGAAAGACACTCTGCCAAACCATCTCTGTGTAATCTACAGTTCCTCACTTCTTTTTTAAACTCAGAAGGCATTTGAATGCTGAAGCTTTATCAGTTTCTTGAATCTTTCAGTTTCATTAGTTTCCTGAGTATTGTGTGCCTCCATTGTCCCTCCCTTTTTAAATTCAGAGGAAATATGTTCACAAGAAATAATTAGAATGAGAATAGTAAAGTAATTGTATTAACTTGAATGAACCTATTTACAATTCTATTTTGCCATGGTCAAATAATTTTGTGTGTGTGTGTTTATATGTTTTTAATTTATCTTGGTATTCTTTTTATGTTATAAATATATTACTATAAGACATATTATGTTAATAAAGACATTCCATTGTTAAATATACTACCAGTTTACCAAAATTTAGCTTTTAAACCAATGAGTTTATTGTGGTTGACTACAGGAGCATGCTTACAGGAATATGGAGGAACATGGATGAGAAAAATATAGTTGTATAGCTGAAAAGTCCATTCCAGCATGGGAAATGATTCACAAAAGCTAATTTCACATACTTTTTACTGGCAAGGCCCATAACCATCGATCATATGATTCCATTGAATGGTCTCCATCTCCCAGAAGACAGATGATTCAGAGCTACTGCTGATGCATATTGCTGAATTGGTCCACAACACAGCTCAGATATCTTAACAACAACAAATTCTGTAAATAGAATTTGGTGAAGATAGTTTCAAACATGTCATTAGTCCTGGCAAGAAACAAACAGTCATTTGTGCCACAGAAATATCTGAAGACTCATTGATTGCTTTCCTAGAAACACGTTGAATCCTGGTGAGAACAATGGTGGCCCACTGACATCCTACCACTCATCAGGTGTCAGCAAGGGAGAGCAACCAGTTTCTGTAATGTGTGTAATCAATTTCTGGGACACCTGGGCTGAGGGCAGTAGAAGGGGGGAATCACTCAGAAGAGTGGAGTTAAAGCCACGGTCCATTTTGCTCCACTAAATTCTCCACAAAGGCGAGGGTATGTCTCCAGAAAAATCTCATGAAAGTGCAGTGTGGAATCAACTGACAGAGGATCTTTCTTTTTTCCATTTCATAAATAGTCCAGTGGTCTTGGTTCTCACCTTTCTTTAAAAGGAAAATGCTCAGTTCACCCATTGTCCACTGATTTTGAGGGTGTAAATGATGCAGAAATGACACATTCATTGCTTGTGACAAGTGCCCCACACACCATTTTATATTTTTGATAGGTTTATATAATTGTTGCCATACTCGTGATTAGTTTTTTTTTTCCTTCAGGTTTTCCATCTCTTCTGCAGTCACATAATGCAACATACTCATCTTTATTTTCATTATATTCAGTATCTTAACAATATCTTCAGATAATTAACAGACTATTACCTATTATTTTTATATGACCTTAATCTTCAAATTCATTTCACATTGTATTTATTCAGGTTAGTGCAAGTGTCAGTGCTAATTATTAGCAGTATGTACTGGAGATTTATTTCTGGAGTCATAAACATAATGGTTGAGGTTACATGTAAAACGCTCCACCTGGAACACAAAAGTAAATAGCTAATCATCCAGTTTAAAACCTAAGTATTCAACACTATTGCATTTAAAAACGAACCATAGAATATAAACTGGATTCTTATAATTCAAGTTTTTTTCCTAATTAAGGTTCAATTGACCTATTGAGTTCATTTTTTTAGAAATGAACACTGTGGAAGCTAATTGGAGCAGCATTAGTTGAAAATGATGAAGCTGACATACTTTTAGCCTCCCTATGTGAATATTTCCTCAGTTGTGATATTGGATACACGTGACTTTTTCTTAAATAAAAAGATAATCTACATATGCAGATCTCTAAATAAGTTCTAAGGGACCAGAGGTTTTTTTGTTTGTTTTGTTTTTTGGGTTTTTTGTTTGTTTGTTTGTTTTGGGTTTTTTTTTGCTTTTTTTTTTGTTTGTTTGGTTTGGGGTTTTTGTTTTGTTTTGGGTTTTTTTTGAGATAGGGTTTCTCTGTGTATCAGACCTGGCTGTCCTGGACTTTTTTTGTAGACCGGCTGACCTCGAACTCACACAGAGTTCTGCCTGCCTCTGCCTCCTGAGTGCTGGGATTAAAGGCATGTGCCACCACACCCAGCTCGAGTTCTTAATAAATATGGTATTAACTGAAGAAAATAATGAGTAAAAATTCTAACATTTCTGAAAGATATAAAATGTATCTTCTCTAACTATGCTAGAATTTCTCTCTAAAACAATGCTTTTTGTACTGTAAATATTAACATTTGGGACTGTATAATTCTTTGTGTGGAAATATGTGTTACAGAATGCTTCTGTATACTGTCTGTTGCTTTTCCAATAGGCGTCACTGACATGACTCCTCCCCCTAAAGAAGTATTTTGCTAAAATTGTCTCCACAGACTTCAAGGCCCCTTGAAGAGCATACTCCTTCTACCCCCACCAGAAGTTAAGAATTATTTCTATATGATGTACTAGTTTAAATTATTTATGTTTTAAGATCATAACATGATTTCTTTCATAAGTGAAATATGTTCTATTTCAGAAACATCAAAGCTCTTCCTTGTATTTTCTTTTCTTTTTTCTACTATGCCATTAATTTTAACCATTTTAAAGGTTACACATTATACAATGAACAATACGATTCATTGTATGTTGCTCTATTTTTATTTTCCCATTCTCTAACTCTGTTTTATTCCAAAACTTTTATATAATGTTACTCTTTCATTTGATTGCTTTTATTGATATTCAATGATTTTAGTACAGAGAATTACAAAGAAAACATTTAAAGTTGCTTACAAATCACCAATCATTTAACTTTATTGACATAAAGAAATAGTGGTACATGGCTAGAAATTTGAATAATACATGAGAGATCACAAAATAAAGTAAAACATTCATCTATGAAAGAGTTTACCATCTGTCTTTTGCCAGATAACTTGGCCTTTCTGAAGAATAAATATTAGGAGTAAATTTAGCATATATATATGTATGTATATGGAAGGAAAATTATGGAAGTTTCTCAGGGGCTCAATCACATCCTCTGCAAGCATAAGCAAAGGAATGTGGAATACTAGAACCTACAAAAACACCTGGTAGACTTGACATCCTGCCTATAATCCCAATATTCTGAAGAGAGAGACAGGGTCCCTAAAATAAGCTGCATAATTAAACTAACTGAGTTTGTGAACTCTGGATTCAACTGAGTGATTCTACCTCCAAAAATAAGGATGGGTGCTAATGAGGAACACTCCATTGTCAACCTTATGCCTACACACACATAAGCACACGCACACCCAATTAAAAGAAATAAATCATAAAATATAGAGACTGAAGAGGAAAGACATAGATGTTTCTTTCCTCTACACAAATACACACATGAAAATAGACACAGCTGCATACAAGACCAACAAGAACACATACACAAACAAATACATACACACACACATACATACATACACACAAAAAAATTATGACAGTATTTTGAAGACACCTCTTCTTGGGATAAGTGTGTGTTTGTGTGTGTGTGTGTGAAGGTATACATTCCAATACAGATAGTTATCAGAGGAAAATGTATTAAACAAGCAAACAAACAAAAAAACAGAATTATGTGTTTCAAGTCTTTGGATAATATTTATATTTTAGGTAGCAAGGAAAGGTTGAAAGGGGATAGTACCTGGAATAGAATTGTTATTTAGAGAAATTAATTTGACAATAATGTGTAGGATGGATTAGAAAAATAAGAAAATGAAGACAGGAGTACCAATTAGGAAGCTAGACACTGGTACTGATGAGAGTTAATGAGGCTTCAAGTGAAATCATTGCCCCCATGGAAAAAACTGGAAGGTTAATAGAGATTTCTAGTCTTTCCACTGCACACATAGGGACAGTTATTAGCTCTCTGGCCTTTGAATGCTGAGGCTGTTACTTTATATTAATGAATTTTAGTTTTAAACATACAATAATATTTGTTTTAGATTTACATTGAAGTGAAAATTTAATGTGTAACTAGAATGCTAATTTAGGAAGAAAAGAAAGGTTTAAGAGTGCTTGTGGCAGAGAAACTTGCAGACTGGGAGGAAAACAAAAGCTTCCAATTTCCCTGGGAATCTAAGTCACATTAAAAAGAAAAAGAAAGAAAGAAAGAAAGAAAGAAAGAAAGAAAGAAAGAAAGAAAGAAAGA
>CAJQZJ010031536.1:12156303-12170752 GCA_907164525.1 Lophiomys imhausi
AGAAAGAAAGAAAGAAAGAAAGAAAGAAAGAAAGAAAGAAAGAAAGAGGGAAGGAAGGAAGGAAGGAAGGAAAGAAAGAAAGAAAGAAAAAGAAAGAAAGAAAAGAAACAAAAGCCAACCACAAAAATTTAAGCTTATTTGAATCATTCTAGAAAGTTCTGGCATAGTTCTGAAGTTTGTTTGTTTTTTGACACATTCTTCTTTGTTGAATCTCATGTGATACTTATTAAAGTTGAGATAGCATCACTGTGAACCGTAGATGGCCAAGACGACAACCTTAAAAGGAGGATGGGCATATGTATAGAATTGGGTCAGTTTGTTTCTCAGATAGTCTGTCCTGTCCTTGTGGGTGATTCTGCTTCTTCATGTTTACATTGATCTTTATGACCCTGACTATGGCTTAGAAACATGAGCTTCACATTTCTGTGTATGTCCACAGGATATATACTACCCAGCATGTAGTATTTCATGGACTATATTACCTTTATGCAAAATACGTTTTACATGAGATTACTTCCAGAATCTATAATGAGGAAATGTAAGTTTGTATGAGTTCTTTAAATATTTTAGCAATTAATGCTGAAAGCAACTTTAACTGGGGTTGTTTTGGATAATACCTAAATCTTCTCATTTCACATTTTGCAGTTCAATGCTTTCAATTTCTATTTGTGATTTTATGTATGTGTGTATGAGTGACATACTAACAGGTATTTTAAATTTTATTGTGGATACTCAAATAACTGATTCTCTTCACATAGGTGAAAGTGTCATTCCAAAGAATAATTTATATTCTATATTTATTATAAGTTTCACTGTATCGATTTATTGCAAAAAAATTATTAATTTTAAAAAAATATTTCATCCTTTGTGACAATTTAATTTCTGCTTAAGTTCCATTTTGGCCTTGATAAACTATATTTTATCTAATAAAGGAATCACAATTCGATGGCTTTGGATCATCTCTGCCAATAATATATGCTTTATTTGGCTAGATGATAATTTAACATTATTTCAATATTAATGTTTTAAAGTATAAATGGAGGCTTAAAATTTAATATCAGTCTTTTAACTTTTTAACTTTATATTTACTTTCAGACACATATACCAGTATGTTTCTGATTTAGCTTCAAAACAATTTGATATATATATATATATATATATATACACACATACATACATATATACATATACATATATTATATATACCTGGTCAAAAACTAGTTATTTGTAGAGACCTCAATGAAGATACATTTACTTTAAATAAACATCATACTCAAAACAGAATGTAACAACTTTATGTACATGTGTCACTTGATGTGCAAATGTATGCACAATATACCCATGTAATAACAACTTCAATTAAGATCTAACATTTTTACCACTCCAATAAGCTACTCTTATAGCCAATATCTGCCTCTTAGCTCTTAATCAAACAATGACTGAGTCTCTCTCTCTCTCTCTTTCTCTCTCTCTCTAGATTAATAATTAATAATATGAATCCTAGAAGTCAATGCCAGCATTGAATGTTGATTGTTATTTTTGAGTTTCCTTAAGTCACCCTATCATTTTGAAACATATGCATGTTAATTAATCTATTTATAGTTTATTCTCTATTGGTGAGCAATGTTATATCAAATTGACAAACCATCTTTTTTGTTTATTATTCAATTGTTGGGCACATTGTTCCCAAAGTATAATTATTGTAAATAAAACTGCTATAAATATTTGTAAAATTCTGTTTATGTAGAGGATATTTATTCCAATAACATGACTTCTCTGCAAAGGAATCACATTCAAAGACTGTGTGATCTGGATGAAATGCAGAAATGCCACACTTGAATCCCTCTAACTGAAATACACACTTTTATAACCTTTTTGGTTGGAATTTAGTACACATCTATAATCCCAAGGAATTGCATCTAATTGAGGGACAGACAAAATGATGAATCATAAAACTATTTGACAGAATAGGATATGTCCAACACTTATGAGAGAAGTACAGGAAAGTAATGCCATTTAAGAAAGCATGAGGAGAGGAAGTTGACTTTCCAAGAGTTGATTCAGGAGTCAGTTGACAGTGCAGTGGAATTGAGCTTGCAAGAATTCAGTTGGTGGCAGACCTGTTTGTGGAGTTCAGAGACAGTTTTTACTAGGACAGTTTTACAGAGACAGGTTGTAGAGAGAACAAGCTAGACAAAGGTGAAGAATGAGCAGAATAGACAGAATGAGAATAAGATTAGAACATATTTCCAGAATTAGTTTATGGCCAAGCATAGCAATTTAGTCAGAAGCTGAGAGATGCCATTTTGAATTAGACTGCTTGGAGAGGAATTTTAAGTCAGAACAGCTGAGTTGAATCACCCAACCAGAGTTCAGAACTAGCTAGAAAGGGTGAGC
Organism: Lophiomys imhausi; assembly: GCA_907164525.1. NCBI lineage: Eukaryota > Metazoa > Chordata > Mammalia > Rodentia > Muridae > Lophiomys > Lophiomys imhausi. The sequence continues at coordinate 12,158,701 of CAJQZJ010031536.1, forward strand.
TTATTCAGCAGTAAGCCTCTAAGATGACAATTACACCAGGCAAATAAAATAAAATTTTACAGTTTAGATGTAGAGCCCTTCTTTATACAAAAGATAAATAGGCTGAAAAAGAAATTAGGGAAACAACACCCTTCACAATAGCCACAAACAATATAAAATACCTGGGGGTAACTCTAACCAAACAAGTGAAAGACCTGTATGGCAAGAACTTCAAGTTCTTGAAGAAAGAAATTGAAGAAGCCATCAGAAGATGGAAAGATCTCCCATGCTCATGGATAGGTAGGATCAACATAATAGAAATTGCCATCCTACCAAAAGAAATATACAGATTCAATGCAATTCCTATCAAAATACCAACACAATTCTTTACAGACCTGAAAAAAACAATGTTTAACTTCATATGGAATAACAAAAAATCCAGAATAGCTAAATCAATTCTGTACAATGAAAAAACATCTGGAGGTATCACCATCTCAGATTTCAGCTATACTACAGAACAATAGTAATAAAAACAGCAAGGTATTGACATAGAAACAGACCAGTGGATCAATGGAATCAAATTGAAGACCCAGAAATGAACTCACACACCTGTGGTTACTTACTTTTTGACAACGAAGCTGAACTGTACAATGGAAAAAGGACAGCATCTTCAAAAAATGGTGCTGGTCTAACTGGATGTCGACATGTAAAAGAATGAAATTAGACCCATACTTATCACCTTGCACAAAGCTTAAGTCCAAGTGTATCAGACCTTAACATAAAGCCCCACACACTAAATCTAATAGAAGAGAAAGTGGGAAAAAGCCTCAAACTCACTAGCACAGGTGACAACTTCCTGAACAGAACATCAATAGCTCAGGCTGTAAGAACAACAATCAATAAATGGGACCTCATGAAACTGAAAAGCTTCTGCACAACAAAGGACACTCTCAATAGAACAAAATGGCAACCTACAAATTGGGAAAATTTCTGTACCAAACAACCCAATCATAAAATGGGAAACAGAGCTAAACCAAGAATTCCCAAAAGAGGAATCTCTCATGGCAGTTGACATTTGAGGAAATGGTCAACATCATTAATCATCAGAGAAATGCAACTCAAGATGACTCTGATATTCCATCTCACACCTGTCAGAATGGCTAAGATCAAAAACTCAAATGACAGAACATGTTGGCAAGGTTGTGGAGAAAGGGGAACACTCCTCTATTGTTGCTGGGAGTGCAAACTTGTACAACCACTATGGAAATCAGTCTGGTGATATCTTAGAAAACTTGTAATAGCCATACCTCCAGACCCAGCCATGCAACTTCTGGGTATCTACCCAAACGAATCCTTACCAAACCACAAGGACATCTCCTCAGCTATGTTCAAAGCAGCCTTTCAGCCTTTTTTGTAATTGTTAAGACAGTGGAAAAAACCCAGATGTCCTTCAACGGACAAATGGATTGAAAAAAAAAAAAGATTGTGGTACATCTACACAATGGAATACTACTCAGCTATTAGAAGCAAGGAAATCATGCAATTCACAGCCAAATGGATGGAACTAGAAAAGCTCATCCTGAGTGAGCTAACCCAGACTCAGAAATATCTACATGGCATCTACTCACTTATAATTGGATTTTAGCCATATAGTACAGGATATCCTACAACCAATGCACCAAAAAGATCAGGAACATAGACTCTGTTACCTTTCAATGGGACAATTTACCCTAGTGGTGCTACCATGTAGGCCCCCAGTGCAAGAGGAAGCTCTTAGCCCTCATATGACTGTTGAACTGAGAGGGGCTGATTTGTAGGGACACTACACATGGGAAGAGTGTGATGGGTAGGAGAGGGAGGAGGGGGTCGGAGGGTGGAACCAGGAGGGGTGGAAAGAGGGCACTATGATGGAGATATAACTTGATGTAATAAACATTTATAATGAAAAAATAGCATGTAACCAAACTTTTTAAAATTATTAAATATTTATTTATTGATAACTATTCACTTATAAAAAATACCAACAATTTCTTAACTATTAACCCTATAAATTCCTACAATCCCTTTAACCTAACCACTAAACCTATTGATAATTACAACTATTTTCCTAACCTTTTAGAAGGATACAGTCTCTGGAGCAGGTCCTCAGTCATCAGGAACACAGTCTCTGTGGTAGACCCTTTAATGCACTCAGCAGTCCTTTTTTCTGGAATATCTCAGATGTAGATTCATAGGTAAATTGGCTATCACCTTATATAAGGCTTGAGGCTTTCTTCTCTCTGAGAGACCACAGCCGTCTGTAGGCCAAATTATTTCCTTCGAATCAGCAACTCTGCTGCTCTGCCTCAGTCCTTAAAGCAGGCCACAGTTTTGTTTAGACCACTGTTTGGACAGGTCAAACCCCTCTAGGCAAAAGCTGAGCCACAGGGTTTAGTCCTTGGCCTTTTGCTGTCTTGCTGAGGCTTTCTGTGCTCACCAGCTTCTTTCTGCCTCAGGGAGATACGGCCAGCAGTTCACCAGCACTTTCTCCAGCAGGACTCTCGGAGCTCTCTAGCATGGGGGGCCTCTGGCTTCATCCTTAAATAAGATCTCTCCTTGTTCCACCTGTTTCAGCTTAATTTGGGCTCCGCCCACTTAGCAGCTGAAAACAATGCCAGGCCGAACACTTTGTTTCTTAGTCCATTAAGTCTTTCCTGTTTTTCCTGGCTTCAACCTTGTTTTTCAGTCCATTAAGTCTCCTGTTTGTTTCCTGTTTCCACCTGACTTCATCTTTGTTTTTTCACAAGTTAATAAGCTAATGGTTCACAGCCAAGTTGATCTTCATGCCCCGAATTAAGAAACTGTATCAGAAACCCCTAGATATTTTCTAAATCTAATTTAGTTAATCTAACTCCCTACAATAGCAACCACAAAAAAAAAAATTAAGTCCAAGTGGATCAAAGAACTTAACATGAAGCTCAACACAGTAAATGTAATAGAAGAGAAAGTGAAGAAAAGCCTTGAACTCATTGGCACAGGTGACAACTTCCTGAACAGAAAACCAATAGCTTAGGCTCTAAGACCAACAATCAATAAATGGGACCTCATGAAACTGAGAAGCTTCTGTAAGGCAAAGAACACTGTCTTTCAACCAAAACGGCAACCCACAGATTGGGAAAAGATCTTTACCAACCTCACTTCTAACAAAGGGCTAATATTCATAATTTATAAAGAACTCAAGAAATTAAACACAAGAACCAAATAATTGAATCAAAAATAGAAAACAGAGCTAAACCAAGAATTCACAAAGGAGGAATCTCTAATGGCAGTGAGACATTTGAAGAAATGCTCAATCATCCTTAATCATTGGAAAAATGCAACTCAAGAGAACTCTGAGAGTCCATCTCACAACTGTCAGAATGGCTAAGATCAAAACTTAAGTGACAGCACATTCTGGCAAGGTTGTGGAGAAAGGGGAACACTTCTCCATTGCTGGTAGGAATGCAAACTTGTACAACAACTATGAAAATTAGTCTGGTGATATCTAAGAAAACATGGAGTAGCCCTACCTTGAGACCCAGCCATACCACTTCTTGGACCCACCCAAACTATTCCTAACCAAACCACAAGGACATCTCCTCACCTATGTTCATAGCAGCCTTATTTGTAATAGCTAGAAACTGGAAACAACCCAGATGTCCCTCAACTGAAGAATGGATAAAAAAATACTGTGGTGCATATACACAATGGAATACTACTCAACTGTCAGAAACAAGAAAACAATTCAATTTTCAGACAAGTGGATGGAACTAAAAAAGCTTATCCTGAGTGTGCTAACCCAGACTCACAAAGATGCACATGGCATCTACTCACTTATAATAGGATATGAGCCATATAGTACAGAATAGCTATACTACAACCAACACACCAAACGGATCAGGAACATACACTTTCTTACCTATTAATGTGACAATTTGCTCTAGTGGTGCTACCATGTAGGCCCCCAATGCAAGAGGAAGCTTTTAGCTCTCATATGACTGTTGATTGAGAGGGACTGATATGTAGGGACACTACACATTGGAGGAGTGGGGTGGGTAGGAGAGGGAGGAGAGGGTGGGATGGTGGAAATGGAAGGGGTGGAGAAAGAGTACTATGATAGAAATATAACTTGAAGTAATAAATAAACAATGAAAAATGTAAAATAAAAAAGTAAAAAGTTTTTGGTTTCTGTCATATTTAAAATGGCCCATATTTCATCTTGTTGTATTCAGTATATTTTAGTAAATTTAATTATCATTTGAATTCAAGCATTTTGGCAGAATTTATGTAATGAAGAAGAATCCAACAAAATAGTATGGAATACAGTATTTTCTATCTTATATTTAAATGATGTTATAGAGACAGATCAAAGTAAACTCTTTCTACAAGACATCTTTGTAGCGGTGGTGGCGCACGCCTTTAATTCCAGCACTTGGGAGGCAGAGGCAGGCGGATCTCTGTGAGTTCGAGGCCAGCCTGGTCTACAAAAGTGAGACCAGGACAGCCAGGGCTGTTACACAGAGAAACCCTGTCTCGAAAAACCAAAAAAAAAAAAAAATAAAGAAAGAAAGAAATGTCAATTACTATTAATATACTGGCTAAAATGTATCTTTAGAAAACTACATTTAGACAAGAATTTGGAGAGGGGACCACTAAGGAGCAAAAAGAAAAGTATCAAGTTTAAGCCTAAAGACTGACTATGGATTTTATTTTGTGAGAGCACTCCTAGGAATAATTTTATGGGAAGGAATAAAATAAAGCTGAGTTTTGTTTTAGTACTCTGCACTGATGACAGCATTGCAGGGTCACATGAAGGAAGTTCAGGGTAGAAACACGAATGGAGTAGCATTGAAAAGGCTGATTATGTGTTTGAGAAAGCACAGCGTGCCACTGAGTCCGTAATTGCATAAGTATTGTCAACTGCTTTCAATCAATATTTAAAAGAAGACAAAACAAAATTCCTAAAGCTTTGATGATATATAAAGTGAATTTTTATTGTCTTCTAGTGATTCCTGATATTGAAGTTTTCTATGTATCATCTTTTTCCTTTAGGAATTTTAGGATTCAGAATTGGAGCTCTGGAGAAAACTTGAGGCTGAAGGGGAGAATTTGGAAATGACCGGCCTTCTAGTTACAGTGAAAACTACAAAGAGCCATTAGGAAGGGAAAGGACACCGTCACAAAGGTGAAGAGTCAGTGTGACAAGTGGGAGAGAAATCAATCAATCAAAAAATATGATAACGGGGATGCAACAGAGTTCACTATGCAGTTCCACTATATTTAAGCCATGACACTGAAGTTATAGAATCAGAATTACCATCTGGGTGAGCATTGGTGACTTTGTCCCCTGGAGCAACTGAGCTAATTCCCCAGTAGCTTTCTGGATCAGGTCATAAGAGGCTCACATTAGAGGTAAGAGATGTTCTCTCTCACCCAGAAGAAAAAGTGCTCTTATCTCTAAATACACAGAGACACAGAAGATAAGCTGAACAGTCAGACCATGGTATGTTTGCCTGCTTATTACCAGTAGTTCCTACTCTGTTCTGGATGATTGTCTGGTTTTCATTAAACATAATAGGAATATGTACAGGCCCACCTATCAGTGCTGTTGATTCTGAAGTTGAAACTTTTAGGCCACTCAAACTGTATGTACTGTATTAATCTTTTGTTTGTTCTAAGAAAAATATTATTTTTATGGCAAATTATGATTAGATTTATGAAGAAAATCAATATAGTTTAAATGTAAGCCTAAACTGCACCTTAGCATATGGTTGTGTGGTAATAATTTGAACAAAATAAACAATATATTGTATTTAAAAGAACTCTGTAAGGTGTCATTAGTAGAATGAGTATAGGTTTAAGGAAGGTGATCAAATGGAAGAAATTTACATATGAATAGGTTGTGATGATTAAGTTAAATAAAAAGAGCATAGATTTGAAATAAGATAACATTTATTAGTATAAAGGGAGATTCATTAAAGTAAGCTCTATCTTTTTTGTAGTTATATTTTTTATTAATTTTTAATAAATAAATTTATTTATTTGTTGCTTCAGGTTACATCTCCATCATATTGTCCTCTTTCCCCGCTTCCCAGCCCCGCCCTCGCACTCTCTACCCCCTGACCCTTCCATTCTCCATTTCTCAAAGTATTCTCCACAGCAACATAAAGAACATTTCCTTACATGTACTTCATAAATAAGAACCTTGACTCACATTAGTTCTACAAAATTCTACAATTACAACATTATGTTTTCCAAAAAAATATAAAATTAACTAAAACTAGGCTTCACAGAATAATTTTATTACCTAATATCTTAGATGCCTAGGAATATTATGAAAGGTAGAATGGTGGGCACACTCGAAAAAAAATTAAAAAATAATAGATAAAGCACATAGAGAATAAGCCCAGAAATACCTTTCCAAGGCTCAATACCTGCTAATTTTTTTTTTGACAACTCAGGAACAGAGATGTGAAAACTGAAAGAATTGGTAAACCTTGTCCTGAGGTGTTAGCCTGTGGGAGGATGAATCACTCTGATCACACGCCATCAAAATAACTTCTAAAACCTTCCCTTGCTCTGACTACAAAAGTCTACCATTTTGAAATCTGCATAACTTCTATGTAATAGTTTTCAATTATCATTAGCAAAGGGAGCAAACTGGGTATTTATCTTAAGAAAATTTGCAGGCCCTGTGAAGTGGCAGAAAACCGTGTGCTTTGTCTCCACCAGTCTCTAAAGCCTGTAATCTTAATATTTACAAGAGCTCTGATTTGTAAAGTTCTGCTTCATGATACATACTAATTTGTATGAGTGAAGAGATCACACAGAGTTTAGATTCCGGTCGTGAGACAGAATAATTGCAATACATGTGGTTTCCTTGAGGTAAATTGTCTGTAGCTATGCAGACTCATGGCAACACTTGTTAATAGCACTGTGTTATCTCTCCACTACAGAGCCACTAATGTGTCTCCACTGAAATTGCATGTAGCACAGCCTTATTTACTTTATTAAATACTATGTCAGATTGAAATTCTTTTGGAGATTCCCTACATGAAAGACTATGAGAATAAAAATTTTGAAATCTTTTTAGAGTATTTTTGAAAAACTTCTGTTCTAAAGTGCAAAATATTTATTGACTCTTTACTGAGAAATTACTTGGATTCTTCTATATATAATGAGCCACTGGTATCAATATACCTCCTTCAACTGAAGATCTTTTTAATAGTTTGCCAAAAAGGTTACAATATTTAGGATTTGTCATTTGCTTTAGATGCTTTATTGTCCTGTGTTTTACAAGTGATGAAAGTGATAAACTTGAATTTTATCCAAGAAAAACTTTGAAATTGATCAGCTTACTAATTTACATAATCAGATGTCTTCTATATTTGTTGTTATAGTTTGTGTCTCTATTCTCAAAATCTGAGAATCAAGGAAATTCTCTTAAATTATCTAGTTAATATAGTAAGAATAGACAAGGCATTTCACTCAAAGAACATGGCTAGTGACAACATGATGATTAGTTTGTAAAATATCAGTTTACCTAAAATTGACAAACTGGATAGCATTTAGTTGCAGCCTATTGTAGATTTCCACATTAAAAATAATAACACTTGAATGATATTTTCAGTGCTAATCCTTTTCCTAACACTCATATTATCACAAAGATTGTTTCCATAATAACTGTCTTTTCATTTAAAAATAACCAATATGAATATGTCCATCATTAAGTGTAGTCTTTCAATAACTAAGATTGCTCTAGGATAAAAATTATTCATATGGTTTTTATAAGTTGAGAAGATAAAGTGACTCGCTGGGAAGGAAGGAGAAAAGTGATGTTTTTGTCCCCATTGTCATTGTCATTCTTTTGAGTGAAACTATTTCTGTTTCAGCCACTGGTTCCTAGAGTGGTATTTTAAGGCTTCCAAAGCATCCTGAAGATCCTCCTAATGACTTCATTGATGTTACAAGATTCTTTAGGCTTCTGAGCTGGGCTAACAATCATTGTCTCCCCAGGAATATTCCAGGCCTTCATAGATATGGACTTTGGGATTGAACACACACTGGGTTCATATTGCCTCCCTTCTCTGGTGTGATTCAGACACTGTCATACCACTCTGACCTTATGTAACCTAGTCTAATAAAAACTTTTAGAATAAAAATAAAGCATATATTTAAGTCAATTAAGGACAAGAACTATGAGAAAGAGACAATTAAAAACACAGGTACTCATACAAGAAAGCAGAAGTATAAGAAAGTGTGATTAAGTGAATAATTTAGGAGGCTAGAAAGTTAAGAAAAGTAAATAGTAGTTTCCAAATGAAAGAAACAATATAAAACATTAGTGTTTCCAGCTGCAATTCTTTCTTAGAAATCTTTTCTAAATGTTTTATAGATTTATTGAATATCTGTTTGATTTGTCTTTATAGACTGTAGCTTGAATATGAAAGTATAATGAAGTGAAAGGAAACATATGTGAACAGTTTAAGAGAACATAGGGAAGAAATTCTACTCAAAGGACGTGTAATGCATTTGTATTAGTGAAATAAGTCAACTGTGTGGGAAAAACATAACATTGCACAAAAACAGCAAGGACTATTAATGACCATTTGCTAATTTTCACTTGGGATTGTTAAGAAAAACAATGGCTAGTCCTTATGGTTCCAATGTAGTGTGTGAGTTAGGTTTCGTATATATTCTTAGGCAAAATATTTAATGAGTTTATATCTTATTCTAACAGTTAGATGCTGTCATAATTAATACTTATCATCAACTTGACAAGATCTAGAATCACCTAGTAGACAACCATCTAGGCATACTTATAAAGCATTGCCTAATTGTTTTACCAACTGGGAACACCTATGAAAGATTGTCTGAATTAGTTAAATTGAAAAAAATAAATAAAAAAGGCCTACCTTAACTGTGGGATGCATTCTCTGCTTTGTGGTGAATGCAATATCATCTGCTGCCTCAAGACCCTGCTGCTGTGATTTCCCTTGATGAACAGTATCCAGTAGAAAAGGAGACTTAAGCAAAACCATCCATCCTTCCCTAACTTACTTGTGGTCAGACCTCTTGTTAGAGCAATGACACAAGTAATTAATGCAGTTTTGGAAAATGTTATGTCACCAAAACACAGATGAATTTGCATAAATTATATCAAAAGATCTTAAAAACAAGTCAAGTTCAATCCAAGCAAATTTTGATGTTATATATCATGTATAATAAGGGAATTAAGTAAAAATAAAATTACTGACATGTATAGATACCAGAATAAAGAGGCTCAGAAGGAAGTTGTCCTTACAAAGACAAGCTCCCTCTCCTGGAAGGCCTGCCTGGCTATAGGAGAAGGCCACTTCAGGTTCTATATACCCCTCTGCTAGAAGTTTCAGCTAGAGTCACTCTCACAGACTCCCAGGAGCCTCCCTAGTCCCAGAGCTGCCTGCCACTGACTTCCGTTTTCTCTCCCAGTCCTCCCTGCCTACCCACACCTGATCCCTCTCCCACCCGGGTTTCTCTCTCCATCTATTGCTGATGTTTATTTTATTTCCCCTTCTGAGTAACATGTAAGCATCCTCTCTTGGGCCCTCCTTGTTACTTAGCTTCTTTGGGCCTATGGATTGTAACGAGGTTATCCTGTATGTCATGAATAATATCCACATACAAGTAAGTACATGCCATTTGTATCTTCCTGGGTCTGGGATACCTCACTCAGGATGATATTCTCAAGTTCCATCTATTTGCCTGCAAATTTCATGACGTCTTTGTTTTTAATAGCTGAATACTATTCCATTGTGCAAATGTTTCATCTCTTCTTCTGTTTTTCTGTTCAGGGACATCTAGGTTGTTTTCAATTTCTGACTGTTATGGATAAAGCTGCTATGAATACAGCTGAGCAAGTGTCCTTGTGGAATGATGGAGCATATTTTGAGTATATGACCAGGAATGGTATAGCTCCATGTTGAGGTAGATCCATTCCCAACTTTCTGAGAAACCACCAGATTGATTTCCAAAGTGGTTGTAGAAATTTTCACCCATCAACAATGGAGGATTGTTCCTCTTCCACTACATCCTTGCCAGCACGTGCTGTCACTTGAGTTTTTTAATCTTAGCGGTTCTGAGGAGTGTAAGATGAAATCTCAGAATTGTTTTGACTTACATTTCCCTTAAGACCAAGGCCATTTAACATTTCTTTAAACGATTGATGCGGAATTTTATTTTTAATATTTAGATGTTATTTATAATAAATTATGTTTTTCTTATCATATTTCACAATTTTCTGTTTGCTATACTTCACAATATCACTTGGAGAAAATTAAATATACTTATTTGAAATTACATTTAGAACTCAATTTACAGTTATCTTAGTGGAAATTGGTTCAAAATAAGCTTCTTTCCAAATACAATGAAGTTATTTGGGTATTCGTCCTGAAGTGACAGCCGGTGCTTTTTTCTTTCTCTGTATCTATCCCCTTCTCTATCTCTAAACAACCAACTGCTACTACTGCTTTTGCTGTGACTATGAGCTCATGTTTGTCCACTGTTTAATTAGAATGTTGTCCTCACTTCCAGGAAATTTAACACTGTTCAAAAATTCTCACTGATGAAGAACATCTTCACACAACTCCTATTTTCTAATTTTCTTCTTCTCCATCCTCTGCATTATTGACTTATTTTATAAATAAGGCTCCTCTGGGAACTCGCCGGAGTCTCTCTCAATGTTTTAGGAGAGTAATACTAAGTGGATGAGGTCCTAACATTAAATGATGAGGTGCCCAGAGTTCCCAGAAATATAGTAGCATATTTGCCTGGAATCACGAGAGGAACTAAACAGCTACACGGTTCATGCAAAAAATCATAAGATCCACTGTATTATTTCCCATGTGTTTTTTTTCAAATAGTGATTATGTACTTGTACAATAGGAAAAAAGTTATTCTGTGATCATGACTATGAATTTCATTATGTAGTAAAGGCTTACTGCTTTTTTGCATATTATTTGGGCTTCATAGACTTAAATGGTGTACTTATCAAAATTTGAATGTCACGAGATTTATATAGATGTAATTAAATTCTTTTATCATGTTTGCCGATTTTAAAGCATATTTCAAGTAATTGACAATTCTACCTCATGATGTGCACTTCTTTGTTGTCTAAATACTATTGCCTCTTTTCCAGTCATAATAGGTAATATTTCTATTTGTATTTCTGTTTCAATATACTTCTAATTTTACCTAATATTCTGTGTAGAGATGAAAATGTTTTAACACAATTTTTCAACTGACACAGTCATAAAAATTTGCTCTAATTCCTGAGGATTTAAAATACCCTGAGAGCAATATATTTGTGCGCTTTATCTCCTCCTCTAGAACTACTGCACTTATGAAACTCAACAAATAATTCATGTTTTCATCTGAGAGAATCACCACTGTAAAGTGAATTATCTTTTAGTTGGAAAGTCTGCAATAGAAAGAAAAATCCTGAAAGATCAAAAGTGACTGATTACACATAGGAAGAGTCCAGATAAACGGGGGTACCTTGATGTTAATATAAACTCATCCTGAAAGGACAAAGAAAGAAATCTCATTATTATAGCATTATAATAACTGTGGTTTAGACTGATAAGTAAGAAGTGTAAGTAAAAATATGGAAATAATGAAGAACTGTAATATCTAAAAACAGTGTTTATATTATGAAAGAAAGTAGTTTCCCACCATATATGCAAAAAGTACATGGAAGAGTGTGAGGGACAAAACACAGTGGTATGAAATGACTTGTTCTTAATTGACAATCACTTCTCAACAAGTTACATTCATGCATTACTTAAGATTAATGTGCACACATTCAGTTATTTCAAGAACACAACAAACTGGTATTTTTATTCACTCTATTGAAGTTTTAGCAACTTCTGAGGCAAAAGGCTTCCCACAATCTTTCCAAGATGTAGTTATAAATAGAATGAGGGATTCGTAAAAATAAATCCGACACTCTTTTACTAGATTATCTGGGATAATTGCTCAGCCTATAAACAAAACAATGACCTTGAAGTTGTAGAAC
>CAJQZJ010031536.1:12170762-12199782 GCA_907164525.1 Lophiomys imhausi
AATATAGGAAGCTTAAACAAAAGGTTTTAAGGTTTAAGCTTCCCACTGAGATGATTCAGTGGTCGTTGGAAGCCAAATTGTAGAACCAGCAATTGATTGTAAGGCTTCCTACTATGAACATGACTATTTACTCCTTAAATTCTCCCTTAAAATTGTAATTTAAACACTGTTTTTGATATTTGTATACTTATGATTTGGTATGATTTGTTATAAAAAAAAATCATTCCACAGCAGACAAAATATCTGCATAGGAGTTCCTTGAATGGAAGTAAAAGCAAACTCTATATAAGATAAAGATGAAACATATTCTGAGGCCCTAAAAAGCTGTAGACAATCTTCAATAGTCCTAAAATCTCATGAAACAATCCACTTGTAAATGAGAATATAGCTTTCCAAGGTGATAAACTTGGTGATTGTCATTTATGGCACCACTTTGGGTATCACTCTCACTTCTCTTTACACTTCTAAGGACCGCAGACAGCTACCTCTTCCCCAGGAGTTATTTTGAATTGCTGAATTGTCTTTAAAGATGATGGTGTTCTCTAAGGATATTTCCCACTTTCATTTTTCCTTTAGAAACCAAGGATTGCTGAACTGATCAATGTACTTGCGTAATACTCAATTGCATTAATAAAGACATTATGTGTTTTATATTTTAATCAGATCAATCCAATTTTTACATCCAAGAGTGTAAAACAGAAATATGAATCTAAAATGTTAACTTTTGATTTAAAAAACTAATAAATGTAAATACCATTAAGCAAAGACATACTTTTTCCTCTATGTTTAGATCATTTAGATTCCTTTAAAATTTTTTTCTTATGGTAAAATAAGGTAAGAAAGTGTATCCATATTGAAATGGGCTTTATTCTTTGAAGTACTCAGTGGGAAGAAAATTTAGAAATACCTGATTTGACCCTCTTCTTACCTAGGATTTATAATAAAGAACAAAGTAGGCATTTTTTATTGTGTCTTTTTTATTCCTCACATCTCCCCCATTTACTCCAGTAAAAAACTCTGTTTCTTATAACAATAAATACAACACAAAACAACAAGAACAATTAGGGAACAATTATGAAAACTATAAGGTATGACATACATTCTCAATGTCCAGTCCATATGTATTTGTCAAATAATAAGTTTATTTTATTATCTATCTATATCGATGAGTTTTAAATTCTATACCTAACTCAATTTCTATCCTAACTTGCATTACCAACTTAAAAACTTCTTCTTAGTTCTAAAACATCCTTTTAATTCCTAAACAACTTAAAATTTAACTGTGAGTTTATAACTATCTAGTCTTCAACCACATCAGAGACCTGAGAAGGATAAATACATCTGAACAAACAGGAAGTGCAGAGCAAGCAGCTTCCAAAACTAAGAAATGACAGACAGCTGGCTGCTTGGACACTCCCCAATTTCTCTCTATAATGTTATGAATTACATAGGTACAATACCTTTAAAATAATTAACCTTAATTTTGTGTCAATATACAAAAATATATACCATTGTAACCAAAGATAACCTTAATTTTTTATCAAAATACAAAGATATAAGAGTAGATTCAATAACCCTTTTTTCTTTATCATTCCTATATCATGTCTATATCCTCATCCCCTTTCTTTCATTTCAAGTATTTTTCCCCTACATAGGAGAGAAAGAAAGAAAGAGAGAAATCATTGTGTCTAACTTCCTAAACCTTGTTTAACAAGATCATTTAACAACTTGGAACCAATTCCCCTAAATGACAACATCTATAAAAATCACCCACTCCATCTTCTGAGAATGGTATGTTGCTCTTTTAAAATTGCTTCCTCTTAATTTGGGACTGCGAAACCCTTTTTGGGGCCCAAATAAGAATGAAAAAAAATGGTTGAACAAGTTAATAGTAACATTTGTTGTCCATTCTTTTTGTGCTCAGCAATGTATATGTCCTGAGAAGTATTAGTCTATGCTATTAATCCCATCAGAGACTTCGAGATCACTATGGAGTTCCTTGCCTTCTAAATTCTAGGGTTATAGTGAACAGGTTGGTGATGGTTCACACCTTTAATCACAAAACACTGGATACAAAAGCATGCAGGTCTCTGAGTTCAAGGCCAGCCTGATACAGAGCAAATTTCAAATAGAGAAAAATTTAGATCCATGTGTGATAGTACATACCATTAATCTTAACACTTGGGAGGCACACACATTTGCTCCCAACACTTGGGAGGCCGAGGCAGGCACATAGGATTTACATTGATTTAAGATTAAAAGCCACGTGCAAATGGCATGTTGAAATTAAAAGTGAATGTCTTTTATGATCTCAAAATATATACACTTAAAGGTATATTTAGTTCCAAAATTTCAAAAGAATTTCTTTTAAATTTAATTGAAAGATAATACATTTTCTATTGCCAAAAAGCTCAATTTGCTCTAGGAAATATGTTACCTGCCAAAAAAGTATTGCCTCAGAATTAGGATTAGGACAGGGTTCTGTTCTTATCTTTCCAGGTAATTAAAAGTATCCAACTAAGAAGTGCAGAGACCACTGGAAAACAGACATTTCTGAAGAAAAGGTCCCAGACATCAAAGAAGACATGATAAGTAGCTCAGATGATCCAGCCTCACAAACTGCTTCAATGGCTCTTTCCTCAAAACCTAAATCCAGAAAATTTTCAAAATGGCTAGCTAAGATGGCCCAGCCTCACAGGTTGTTCCAGCCAGGACCTCAGCAAAGTTCTGAACTTTCCCACCCAAATTTCAACTTTGGACTGCAAAGTAGGCATTTTAAGGGTCACATTCTGACTCTGTCAGCTCAGTGCAGAACAGGGTGGAATAATTTAGAAGCCATCCCAGTACACACGTTCCTGTCTTGCTAGTACTTCTGTTAAATACAGCAGTGGACAATCAACTCAAGATTCATTCAACAAACTTCAGTACAAGAAGAAATGCCATAAGGACTTGACATAATCCACATTTCTAAATCACAATCATGATTTCATGTATGTTTTAACTCACTAATTTTTTTGTTTGTTTCAACATGATTATTGTCATGGAATAGTTTGAAAGTAATTAAACATTTTCATATGTATTTTAGACAAAATCTTGTTTTGTTCTACCCTCAATTCAGTTAAATAATCATTTAGTGTGTATTATGTTTATTCCAATGCAGATATTTTACTTATAAATGGATTCAATGAATAAAATGCTAATAAATTAAATGTAGTGTCTATAAAGTTCCAAAAGTGATTTATTGTTTGTAAAATCTTATGAGACATTTTCAATTTTGTTACAATAAACTTACAAAAAAAGGATTATGGGAAGAGGGATTGCTTGCAGCTTGCAAGTCTGCAGAGTCAGTATATTAGGAGTCAGTATATGAGCTTTCCTATTCAGGATATCTTAACTACTGAGCAAAGGCAGCTGAATAGTGTAGAATCTCTGTCTCTGTTTCTCTCTCTCTCTCTCTCTCTCTCTCTCTCTCTCTCTCCCTTAATTTTCTTAGTAAGATCATATTACATTAATGACAAGATTCAAGAAGTAGGTGATTTTTCTAATGGTGGGTTTAGGTCATTATTGTAGCATCATTATCTGGCTAGTTTTTATTAATATACCATTACACTTCACATCAGCAATTGTGGTATTTTTTTCATTGCATTTTTTTCAGGATGGTACAATCTATGTTAAATATACTTTCATCTTCTGACCAATAGTAGTTATAAAAATGAAAAAAGTGGGAAGAAACCTTTGGAGATAATGCACAGGTCCAAACAAAAGGCCTCCTGTACATGTATCTACAAAATTCTTGTTGTGTGCATTCCTTATGCACAGTTTTTGGTACTTAGAATGTTGATAAAAGAAGAATGTAGAAGAAAAGAAACCAGAATAATGCTGGGCTTGGTGTTTGACAACTATTATTCCGGAATGTGGGAGGTAAATACAAAAGAATACTTAATCTGAGGTCACCCTGGTTTATATACAGTTTCATGTCATTTACGTCTCATCTCAAACAGCACCAATGATAACATGAAACAAAAATCATGTGAAGAATACACTTGGAATTGGAACAACAAATGTATAGTCCTTGCATAATTGTGTGACCATATGAGGCACAGAAACCTGTCACCTTGTTGCTCTTAGAAAGTCATATTGTATACTTTAGAAGAATAAACTTATGTGTATAGTTTTGATGAATTAGTTAAAGACATAAAATTGACATTTATAATATTCTACAAACACACACACACACACACTCATAATGACAACCTAGTTCAAAATGATGAACTAGTGAGGTTTAGAGGTAAAGAACAGTGCAATTTGATCAAATAATATCTCTTTAAGTTTAATTTCTCATGTATTTTAGAAACAAAGCAATCATTTATTGATAGGTTTGACAATGGAGAGATTTATTTGAATGAATCCATGTGAGTGTTATTCTCACTGTCTCTGTCTCTGTCTCTGTCTCTCTCTCTCTCTCTCTCTGTGTGTGTGTGTGTGTGTGTGTGTGTGTGTGTGTGTGTGTGTGTGTTTTGGACTTCATTGAAATTTTAGGAATTCCTTCATTTTGCCTTACCCATGCTTTAATTGACTGGGTTAAGGACAAATAATAAAGTGTTGTGGTCGGTTAACATGTGTAACTTTCTTTGAGGCCTTAATAAATCTTTCAAAATGGCCTTAGTAAGTATCCAAACTCAGGGGACATAGGAGCTGTAAGTATTAAAGAAATACATTTGATCATGGCTCCTAATAACATTATCATTTTAGATTTTTGATGTATTTATTGTCTTTTATTTTATGTATCAAGTGTTTTGTTTGCATGTATGTGCATGTATGTATGTGTGCAACCTACATGTGCCTATTAAGGCAAGCAGAGATCACTATGGCACTGATGCTGAGTCCAGAACCTTGATCCTTCTGTGAGAATAAGTATTTTGTTGTATATTCCTCTCTCTAGTTCCACTTTTAATGAACAATTTAAAATTTTAACAAACAATAATGAGTATAATTTTAGGTGAAACATGTTAACATGTTTTATTGGCATAAATCAGGAGTTTATACAAATTAAAAATCATGTTCCATTATAATAAAAATGCATTCATATAAGTTCTTATGTACAAGAATTTTAGATTCTGTAGACACAGTCACAGAATAGACACAGTCAACTCAAACGCTATAAAAAAATAGAAGCTTTTAAATTAAACCTTAGACTCTAAATAATTATTTCCCTTTATGAACTAATATATTTATGAATATTCTAGGAATGTTATTGCCTTTTAAATAACTGAAATGCCACATTAACAATTTTCCAAAACCAGTTTAATTACAGATGCATAAGTTCATTTTGGGATAGATATATTATGAGTTTAAAAATGTCACCCTATTCTCCATCAACTGCTTTTTAAAAATCTTCCTGTGGTGCACACCTGTGGCTTGTTGGCAATGCATTTGCTCCTCAGGACTGATAAGTACTCTGCATTTTTAGAGTGGATTGCCTCATTGTTCTCTATCACAGGTGTTTCTGTAATTTTAGTGCATTGGGAAACATGTAGCACTACACATCTTTCAGGTTCCCACTTCTACCTGCTGATAAAATCTTCTGTCCCTTTGGCAACATAGTTATAATGGAAATTCTGATAAAGGTCAAGTATGGATTCATTTCATTGATTTTCAATAAATGAAGAGACATATACTTTTATACCTGAGACATTTAGTAACATGTAGTGTTATTTTTGTAAGTTGTTATTTTCAAATAGCCAATCATGTTTCCTTGCAGCTTTAAAAGGATACCAGATTTATTTAAAGGCTATGATAATTACATTATCACATTAAAGAAACTTTGCAGATCATTTATCCTGTGTGTGATCTTAGACATACATCATTTTAATACATTTATGTATGCATTTTCAGGTACATTTAATCTTAACTTTTAAACTGTAAAATGATTTTATGCTATTTACAACATAATAAACATATATAGGTTTAATTTTGAAAGTACTGTTGTGCAAAGATTACTTATTCTAAAACAAATAAAATAACTAATTTTAGTAATTATTTTAAATTGGTACATTTTATTATTTTAGAATCCCATGGATATATAAAATGTATTTGATCACACCCACCCTCCACTCCCTCTCTGGCTCCCTCTAGCCATCCCACCTCTCCCAAGTTATCCTCCCAATGTTGTGCCTTCTTTTCTCAATTCACAGAACTGAGTATAGTCATCAATGTTAGTGTGGATATGGGGTAGTGCTACCTGCTGAAGGGAGCATGGGCAACCTAATTGGGGTCATTTCCTTAAAGAGTATTTCCTCCTTCTACTCAAAGAGTCTTTAGCTGTGAAAAAGTCAGCTGCAGGTAAGGATTCACGAGTGAGTTCCCCATCTATACTGAGATTATGACAGGTTTGATCTTGTGCAGATCGTGTGTGATCTTAGTGTTTGAAAAACTCTGTAGGATTACGGTAATCACGTTCCTAGTTTTGCACTTGTTTTATGCTTTAATTTTCTATTTCATAATTTGAGAGTTTCATACACTCATATAATGAATTTTAGTCATTTTTACTCCACTACATTCCTGCTCTTGGCCCCTCTCTACTGCCAAACCATTCTACCCAAGAGTCTCCACCATAAAGTCTTCTTTGTGTGGCTAAGCCACTTAGTTTAATTAGGAATTTTGTTCAAGTATGAGTGGGTTCAAAGTAATTTACTCAACCAAAGGGGGGGGAACTAAGTCTACCCTACTGAAGATATTGATACCCCCCCAAAGAGAAATATTTAACTGACAATAGTCTTCAGGGAACTGTAGGTCCTACAAACTCCTCCCCAAAACATTCTGAAATACTTAGGGGCTGGATCCTGTACAGGCCTTGTGCAATAACCACAACTTCAATGGGTCCATAAGTGCAACAATGTTGTATGTAAATGTGCATAGCCTCATTCTCTTACTATTACATTCTTTCCACTCCTTCTTCCAGGATGTGACCTGAGCTTTGTAGTGGATACTATAGGTGTCTCATTTAGGGCCTACAACTCTACCATTATTTACTCTGAGCAGTTTTAACAGTTATGGATTCCTGCATTAATCACTGCCTGCATATTAAGAAGAGTCTATGATGAGGGCTGGCTCAGAACTAATTTGTGACTATTTAGAAAGCAATATAGCCATTTAGAAAATTAGTGTAGAATTTCCTCAAAAACCTGAACTTCAGATCCTTGTCTGCTATGGTCTATTTTTGTCCTCCCACAACCACCAAAATATTTTTTATAGTTTGAATGTTTATGTCTTTTTTATTAATTAATTTATTTATTCACGTTACATCCTGATCACAGCCCACTTCTTCCTCCCCAACCAGTCCTACTTTCCCAACTTCATCTCTTTCTCCCTCCTCACTTTCTCCTCAGGTGAGGGGTGTCCACTAATTAACCCAACCCCTGTTCATCAAGTGGCATTATAGCTAAGAGCATCCTGCTCCCAGGTAGTGTAAAGTGTTCCATGAACAGACAGCAGAGACCATGTCAGAGAAACACTTCACTTGCTAAGGTATCTGCACAAAGACCAAGCTGCCTATTGCCTCCATATGGCTAGGGAGCATATGTCCAGTCTACACAAGCTTTTTGGTAGGTGCTTCAGACACAGCAACACTCCAGAGGCCTAGGTTGATTGGTTTTGTTGATCGTCATATGGAGTTCCTATCCCCTCTGGATCCCCCTATTCTTCCTCCTACTCTTCTACAAGCGTCCTAGAGCTCCACCTAGTGTTTGGCTGTGTGTCTCAGCATCTGCAATCCACTGCTAGGTGGGGTCTCTCAGAAGATAGTTATGCTATGTTCCTATTTTCTTTGGGTCTGTGGGTTGTAAGATAGTTATCCTGTACTATATGATTAGTATCCACTTACAAATGAGTACATAACATATGTATCTTTCTTGGTCTGGGTTACTTCACTCAGGATGACCTTTTCAAGTTGCATCTATTTGCTAGCAATTTGCATGATTACTTTCTTTTTAATAGGTGAGTAGTATTTCATTGTGTAAACGTACCATTTTCTTTATCCATTCTTTGGTTGAAGAACATATGGGCTGCTTCCAGTTTCTGACTATTATGAATAAAGTAGTTATGAGAATAGATGAACCAATGTCTTTGTGGTTTGGTAGAATATCTTTTGGGTATACGGCCAGCAGTGGTATAGTCGGTTCTTGAGGTATATAGCTCAGGCACTAAAATCAACAATCAATAAATGGGACCTTATGAAACTGAAAAGCTTCTGTAAGGCAAAGGACACTGTCATTAGAACAAAATGGAAGCCTACAGATAGGGAAAAGATCTTTACTGATCCCCTATCTGATAGAGGGCTAATATCCAAATATAAAAAACTCAAGAAGCTAAACACCAAAAAACCAAATAATCCAAACAAAAAATGAGACACAGAGCTAAATCGAAATTTCACAACAGAAGAGTCTCTAATGAGCAAGAGGCACTTAAAGAAATGTTCAACTTCCTTCGTCATCAGGGAAATGCAAATCAAAACACCTCAGAGATTCCATCTCACGTGCATCATAATGGCTAAGATCAAAAATTCAGGTGACTGCCCATGCTGGTGAGGATGTGGAGGAAGGCGAGCACTCCTCCATTACTGGTGGGAGAGCAAAATTTTACAATATTTTTGGAAATCAATGTGGCAATATCTCAGAAAGTTGGATATAGTTTAAAAATTTGACAACAATGTTATACTATAAGGAGCTATGCAATTTGGTGTGAGCATATATATTATTTCACAAAGGTAAATCTCTCAGAAATAGTATTAGGACTGTTATACAATAAGGGAGGTTGAAAGTGGGAGCTCCCCTCATCTGAGGAGAAGGAAGTAAGAGAGGATGGAGATGGGGAAGAGGGACGGAGGACACTTTTTCCGAGATGTAAACTGAAAAATAAATTAACAATAAAAGGAAAGCCTGTGTTAAGTCATTCAATTTCTCTAGATAGTAAGAACACCATATTATTGCTTTAATATGTATTATCTACTATAAACTCATGTAATGAATGTTTGGTTTCAAACTGATAGCAATTTGAGAAAGTTCTGGAAACTTTAGTGCACGGAAGGAGAAAGTAACTCACTAGACTGTGCCCTAATTGTTGTCTTAATAATAGACCATTTCTGTTTGTCTCTCTGTTATTGTTCTGTCCTGGTATTATCAACTTGTACTGCACACTTTTACAGCCACAATGTTGTACCAAAGCACATGTGTCTGAAAGGACAATGACTATACCTTTGACAACATGCACTGAAATAAACTCTTGCTCTCTTAGGTGGTTTCTGTTGTGTTTTTTTTTTCAATGATATGGCAAAAGTAATCAATATATGCAGTAATTACCTGATTTCTACCAGTTGGCAGAAAAATGTCAATAAAATACAGCTATGCTGATAGTAAATTCTCAGACTCCAAACCCTAAGAAAATGTATTCCTAGTTTGTCAACCACCTGGGAAAGTCTGTTATAGCATCCAAGCCACAAGATTTTCAATATAATTAGTTGGATATTGTACTTGAATACTCTACTATTAAATAAAAAGACATGTTAACTGTAACATAAATTTATAAGTAGCTTGCTTGCTTTTAATAGCCCATATATCTTCAATTTTATAACCAATAATCTATCAGTGAAGTACTCAAAGGCACTATGCTAACAACATATGCAACAAAAGGGTGAAAAGGCTTATAAAGAATGGCTTTACCAACCTTAAACGTTGAGGTTTCTGAGACAGTAACTCTTATACTCAGGTTCCATTCACTTTGGCTGAAGACACCTTACAGTCTATAAAAAAGCTCTACATAGAAATTGTGCAATTAAGGTCAAGGTAAATGGTAATTGAAGAGCATTCTCATGAATCTTTGAGCTCTCAGAATTGTCTCTTTTTATAATTTGCATTCTATTGTAGTAATTCTTGCTGCTATTATTGCTGCTGACAACTAGATCTGCATTAACAAATTCAAACAATAATATACACTGTGATATGATGTTGTCCAAGAAATGCTTCACAAGAAGGTAGGAAATTCAATAGCATTATAAAGGAAAATGAACAAGCATCATAATGTGAAGTGAGTCATAAAAAATGATACAGTAATCCTTTCCCCCTTTTCATATTCCCCAACACACAAAAAAATCTCATCAGCATAATTTCTTACTGCATTCTAAATATTTACTGTTATACACAGTAATAAGTTAGCTTTACTTTGCAACAGCTGGAGAACACCCTTACAAAAACCACAGCTGGCAAAGTGCGGACGGACATCAACTAACTTTGTGGAGCCAGCCCCATTAGGTATATCTAAGACACGGCTAGTGATCCCAAAGCACAGAGTACATCAGAGAAGACAGAAATATTGTAAAATCCACAGGACCAGAAATACTTCTGTGAGGTTGTATCGCCTAAAAAAGACAGGGAATTTTCCCCTATGATACCTCACCATTATGGTTGCCCAAATTACGACTCGAACAAGTACAACACCAGGAGAGGTAAACTCACAAGGCCCTACCCCTAGCAAAGAACCACAGGCAACTATAAACTACTGAGAGAGGGGTGATTCATCTTTCCCAGGGATGTCCTCTTATAATGTGTTCAGTACTAAGTGGTCAGATATGAAATTATATAGAAACAAACAGCATTAAATGGACTTATCACATTCTATTTGTGTAACAATAATGAAGAAAATGAGGTCATCAATATGACAGTGAGTGAGTCATGGGAAAGGTTAGATAGAGGGAAGTAAGAGTATTGGGAAAACTAGGAGTAGGAAAAGTAAAGGGGAAAAGGATGTAATTATGTTTTAATAAAAGTTTTAAAAATTAAAATGGATTAATCACAAGCAACAAGGTATGCATTTTTAGTTACCTAGGCCTCATATAAAACTAGATTGGTCTATAATCAGACACAGAATAGTTTCCATAGACTTTCCTCACTACCTTTGAACTGTATGCCAGTGACCAACTCCAGAAAAGGGGGAATCACTCTCTTTAACTGTACACTCAATCCTAAGCCTACCATTCTTCAAAATGTAGCTCCAAATAATGGTCTTTATTAAGCAGAGTTATTAGCAAAACAAATGTAATAAAAATTACCATAAGATTGATTTATGGGAAGAGTAGACATTGAAAAGGGTGAAAGGAGGTTGGAGTGTTGAACCCGTGAGGGGCTCCCTGAATCCTGACGCCCAGAGACCACCAATGCCCCCGATTCACTGTAATAGACAAGAGGATTATTTAAGCTGATGTGCCAGGGTTCGACTCCCCCATAGAGGAATGAACCCCGTAAAACGGTTCTCGGGCCCTTTAAATACATAAGCGGCTACAAAAAAGGTGGGGGCACCAAGAATAGCTTTTTTTAGCCCGCAAGGCAACAGCCACAGGTGGTGATAAAGGAACAAAGAGTATGTTAAGTTAGGTGGTGATGCAAGTGGGGAGTGTAGGTGAGGGTTCCGAGGGGAGTCTGAACAAACCGGCCAGCTATACAAGCTTTGTTATTTTCAAGGACTGAGTTCTGTGGTAGGTTTCCAGAAAGAGTGAGGTCAGGGTCTCACCACAGAGGAGAAGGCCATGTATTCATTAATTTTTACAGTCTTACAGGAGTAGCAATGTTATAATGCTCTTTGTGTGCACAAATGTTTTCTATGTTATATGTGATATATATGTGTTTTATATAGGTGTTTATATTAATAAAAATTAACAAATAAAACTATAATAAAATTATAAAGGGAATACCTTGTATTTTAACAATGATATATTTCTGGGATTACTTTGAATGATGTTAAACTTCATAAATGAGGGGAAGCTTAAGTTACCCAGAAAAAAATATTGATAATGTGACCAAACTTCAGTAAGTTAATAAGACATAATCCACTCATCTTAAGTGTGTTTGTATAAGTTTATATGTGTTTAAGTATTTATGCTTGTGTGTACATCCATGTATGTGTGCATGCATGTTTGTGCACATGTGTTTGTGTACATGCATACAATAATCCCTCATGCTCAAACAGAAGAACCAACGATCATTGCTCTTGCAGAATATATTTTATTCTCTAGCTAAGAATGACTTCATCTCTAGGTTCTTTTTATATCTACTTTCCCATCAAAATATATCATCTTAAAATTGCAACTGTCAGTCTCTTGTGTTTCTGAGCAAATTGAAGAAAATAAATATAGCTCCCAAGAGTTATGGTTTTGAGTCTTTAAATAATGAATTAAGTTGACTTATTAGCAAAAAGCTAGACAGCAACCACATTATAGGAAGAAAAGTAGTTATGGAAGAACTACCTGATGAGCCTTTTTTAATAAGGAAGTAGAGAAAAGGTGCTCAGACAAAGTAGTGATGTAGAGTACCAGTGGACCTGTAGCCAAAGTTTTTAATTATTATTTAACACTTATTTATTTATTGCTATATTCACTTATAACCAATAACAATTTCTTAATTATTAATCCTATAAATTCCTACAACCTCTTTAACCTATCCACTTAACCTACTGATAATTATTTTCCTAACCTTTTAGAATGATACAGTCTCTGGGGCAGGTCCTCAGTCGTCAGGAACACAGTCTTTGTTGTAGATTCTTTAACGCACTTAGAAGTCCTTTTTCTGGATCTCTCAGATGCAGGATTGTCAGGGTAAGTTGGTTATTGCAGTCTCACCTTAAATAAGGCCTGATGTTTTCTTCTCTCTGGGAGAGCCCAGGACCTTCACATCAGCAACTCTGTCGCACTACTTCAGAGTCCTTAAAGCCAGGCACAGTTTCCTTTAGGCCACTGTTCTGACAGATCAAACCCCTCTAGGCAAAAGCTGAGCCACAGGGTTTAGTCCTTGACCTTTTGGTGTTTTATTCAGGCTTTCTTTGCTCACCAGCTTCTTTCTGCCTCAGGGAGATCTGGCCATCAAATGATGGCCAGCACTTTTTTTAGCAGAACTCTCGGAGCTCTCTAGCATCAGCGGCCTCTTCTTCTCCTGGGTCTCCATGCACTGTCCTTAAATAGGAGGTACTCTGTTTCAGCTTAATTTGGGCTCCGCCCACTTAGCAGCTGAAAACAATGTCAGGCCAGATACTTTGTTTCTTTAAGTCCATTAAGTCTTTCCTGTTTTTCTGACAACCTTGTTTTTCAGTCCATTGAGTATTTCCTGTTTTTCCTGATTTCAACCTTGTTTTTCAGTCTATTAAGTCTCCTGTTTGTTTCCTGTTTTTAGTCCACATGCTGATAATGATCTTCATGCCGTGAGTTAAGAGACAGTATCAGAAACACCTATATATTTTCTAAATCTAATTTAACTTATCTAACTCCCTACATGGACCTTTTCTAAGAAGTTTAGTTCACACAAATTGCTTTGTTTTCCTTTCTATCAGTTTCAATGCATTCCCTCCTTTATGTGTAGCATGTAGTCACTTTCTATTTTAGTTTTTGAACAACTGTATACCTAATACAGCTTTCCAAGAACTTTTCCCACTGTCCCTACATAGAGCATGTGCACTTGAGGATACACAGCTAAAACACATCTTCTAAATTAGTGGTTATCAACCATCCTAATGTTACGATCCTTTAATACAGTTTTCATGTTGTGGTGACCCCCAACCATGAGATTATATTCATTCCTATCTTATATCTCTAAGGTTGCTACTGTTATGAATCATAATGTAAATATCTGACATGCAGGATATCTGATTTGTGATCCCTATAAAAGGGCCTTTGGCCCCTGAAAGGGTCATGACTCACACGTTGAATATCACTGCTCTAAATCCTATTTGCACATTTCTTCCTTGCATCTTACCAGTGTACTAGGTACTAATATTCATCAGATTCCTTTCTCAGCAGCCTTCTCTTAGCCTTGCCTGTGCTTGTATCTTCACATTGACCAGGATCCAAGCCATTGCATCACATGCACCTTTCAACTGAGTCACATCTCCTGAAGGACTGAAAAGCTAGTGAAACTTTTCAGATACACCAAATATTATTTAATTTTTAAGTCTTTCTTCATGAGTTCAATTTCAGTCTTCCAACATCCACTATATTCCCCAAATTATTTAAATATCTCACTTGCCATTTTCTAAAGAAAGTCTTCAACACATATTTGTTAATATTTATTAAATTGAGGATGGGATTTTCTCTTTCATATAAATATTTGTAATATCTTACCTTACCTAACCTACTCTGACATTTTAAATATGCTATATAAAATATAAAATATGTCTCTATTAAAACTAAACATAATCTACTAGAAGAAAAAGTGGGAGAAACCCTCGAACTCATTGGCACAGGCGACAACTTCCTGAACAGAACACCAACAGCTCAGGACCTGAGATCAACAATCAATAAATGGGACCTCATGAAACTGAAAAGCTTCTGTAAGGCAAAGGACACTGTCATTCGAACAAAACGGCAGCCTAGAGACTGGGAGAAAATCTTCACCAACCCCACATCTGACAGAGGGCTAATATCCAAAATCTACAAAGAACTCAAGAAATTAAATGCCAAGAAACCAAATAATCCAATCAAAAAATGGGGGACAGAGCTAAATAGAGAATTCACAAAGGAGGAATCCCTCATGGCTGAGAGACACTTGAAGAAATGCTCAACATCCTTACTCATCAGAGAAATGCAACTCAAGATGACTCTGAGATTCCATCTCACACCTGTCAGAATGGCTAAGATCAAAAGCTCAAATGACAACACATGCTGGAGAGGATGTGGAGGAAGGGGTACCCTACTCCATTGCTGGTGGGAATGCAGGCTTGTGCAACCACTATGGATGTCAGTCTGGTGATATCTTAGAAAACTTGGAATAGCTTTGCCTCAGGACCCAGCCATACCACTTCTGTATACAACCAAATGCCTCTTCACGGAATCATAAAGAAGTTTCCTCATCTATGTTTATAGCAGCCTTATTTGTAATAGCTAGAAACTGGAAACAACCCAGATGTCCCTCAACCGAAGAATTGGTTAAAAAACTATGGTACATCTACACAATGGAATATTATTCAGCTATCAGGAACAATGAAATTATGCAATTTGCAGCCAAATGGATGGAACTAGAGAAGCTCATCCTGAGTGAGCTAACACAGACTCAGAAGGATGCATATGGCATCTATTCACTTATAGTAGGATTTTAACTATATAGTAGAAGATATCGATACTACAACTAACACACCAAAGGGAACTTGGACATAGACTTTTTATTTTTTTTATATATTTTTTTCTATTTTTTAGTCTTTTTTATCTATTTGTCTGCTTATTTGTTTGTTTGTTTTTTAGTTCTCTCTCCCGGGCAATGAGACACTTTTCACTGATGGTACTGCCTCGTAGACCCCCAATGAATGAGGAGGCTCTTGGCCCTCATAGGACCTCTCAAATGAGATGAGGGACTGTTATATAATGACACCCCACCCCAGAGAAATAGGATGGAAGGATTAGGAGGTAAAGAAAAAAAATGAAATGTGATGTTTCGGCCTTTTACTACTAATTGTCATAAACTGTTTAGGATAATTAAGAAATACAAACTAACGGTTATGTAAGCCGGTCATTTTTTTTAGGTACTATGATAGCCTATTATAGTTGTTTTCTAAGCTAATCAGAAATAAAGCTGCTAAGAGACAAGCAACATCTTCTTACCCTAATATAAGAGATAGATAGGGCCTCTTCAAAAACCTCAAGAGATCTGCAGAATATGGCATTCAAAGATGTTTTCGTAACTTTACATTTTTTTTTATATCGAGATATATCAACTCCTGACAGCACTCCCTCCTCTACCCCAAGTAGAAGATGAGCATCGAAGAATCTCCAGTGGGAGATGACTGAAATAGTTGCAAGCTTATCTCTTGGTAGGAAAAAGCCCTTTGCTCCAACTGTAGACAGAATGCTGTCCAAAAAGGACAAAACCTGGAAGCAGGTAAGTCAATAGCCTAGCTCTGCCAATACAGGGTAGGCAAGTCCTTCATAACCCCTGCTCTACAATCAATGTCTGTCAGAGAAACGGGGCCAAACGACTGAAGATCAATGCTGTAATGTATGGAGAGAAAATGGAAACTGTCCAGGCAGCCACTGGTATGTCATTTCTTAGATTTGGAAGCTGCAGGTTCTGTACTTCCGATAAAATCAAATATATTTATCCCTCTCAGGTCTCTGAGGTGGTTGAAGAACAGATAGCTAGAGCCTCATAATTAAATTTTGAGTGGTTTAGGAGTCAAGAGAGTGTTATAGATCTAAGAAGATGCTTTTAAAATTGTGTTGCAAGTTAGTATGAATGTTGAGTTAGATATATAACTTTAAACTCATGGAGATGGTTAGATAGTAGAATGTTAAAGTCAGGTGCCAAATACACATGGACTGGACATTGGGAATGTATGCTAAGCCATATAACCCTCATAACTGTGGCCTAATTACCTCTGTTGTTTTTTATTGTATTTATTATTATACGAGAAAGAGCCATTTGTTAGACTGAAAGGGGAAATTGTAGAGGGAAATAAGATATACCTTAAACTTAAAAAAAAGGGCGGGAAGAGTAGGGGGTTGAGGGTGGGAGGGTGGGCCTGGAGGGGGAATAGCGAGGGGACTGCGAATGAGATGTAACTTGAAGAAATAAAAAATAAAGGAAAAAAAAGGAACCCCCAAATCATGTACAACAAAAATAAACTAGTTGATTAATTCAGTATCCATTAATTTTAAAAAAATAATAAAATAAATAAATAAATATAACTAAACCTGAAATTGGAAAGAATTGTGTTATTCAATGAAATACACTAGTTTGGGTAAGTTTCTCTGCATTGAATGAATTGTAACAAAATGATGTCTTTCCTAAATATACACATATATGTATGCATTATACATATATAATATGAATGAAAAATATATGTGTGTATATATGTACATGTGTATCAATATTTAGGAAAGAATATATGTATGCTTAATATTTTTATTTCCAACATTCCTCTCTGTTTTTTTTCTTTTTGTGATTAACCTTAAATCACTATGCTTACAAACTCCATAATTTGTTTCTTATCTTTAGAGTATTTAAATTAGGCAATAAAGTCAAAGTCATTCCCTATTATGCAGAACAAAGGACCAGCATTCAAATGTGAACTTTTCTACTATAAGAGAGACAAATCCTTTTTTTAAATATTTTATTTATTTATTCAAGTTAAGCTCAATCATAATTCCCTCTCTCCTCCTCCTCATGGTCTCACCCTCCAACCCTTTTCCTCTTCACCCTCCTATCTGTTTTTTTTTTTAATTTAAAGTATATCTTTCCCCCCCAACAGCTCCTCCTTTTACTCCTATAAATGACTCTTTTTCTTATAAAAATAAATAAAAAATAAAACATTAAAAACAATTAGGCCGCAATTATAAAAATTATAAGGTATAATTCCCAATGTCCAGTCAATACATATTTGGCAACTGATATTAATATTCAATTATCTATCTCCATGAATTTAAAGTTCTATACCTAACTCAGTCTCCATTCTAATTTAACAATATCTTCCTAGACCTAGAACATCCTTTTAATTCCTAAACAACTTAAAATTTAACTGTAAGACTATAACTATCTGTTCTTCAACCATATCAGAGACCTGAGAAGGATAAATATATCTGACAAATTTTTTTTTTTTCCTCAGACAAGGTTTCTCTTTGTAGCTCTAGCTGTACTGGACTCCCTCTGTAGACCAGGCTAGCCTCAAATTCATAAAGAGTCACCTGCCTCTGACTCCCAAATATTGGATTAAATTCTCTCAAAAAATAATAATAAACAAACAAAAAAGATGTGAACCACCACCACGCCCGGCATGACAAAACATTTTTTATTTTCACTGTGTTGTAGAAAAACATAAACCTCAAGCTCAGTGAAGTGAATTCTTATATACTCTTTCACACTTAATGCATAGCTTAATTCTTATTACAGAAAATAAAATATCATTATAGCAAAAATGTAAAAATCTCTGTTAAAGGCTCCTTTACACCACCCTATACTTTCAGGGATGTATTACCTTAATCTTCACAACAAACATGTAGGTAGAAATGCATTTAAGAATGAAAAGAAAATTGCTCATGAAAGGGAAATATTTGAGTTATGTCTGTTTACTGATAAAATTAACTTTTTGTGCTTTATGTTTGTTTGGTGGTAAAATTAGCATTTAAACGGAAAGAATCTGAATTGAAGTTCTTGCAAATGAAATGAAGCACTGTGCTTCCTGGAACACTGCAGCAATCAGTTTGATTCTGGGCAGATATTACATTTTATTTTAACCAATATTAGTATATGTTTGTATCTGGAAACTAGTAAGAAAAATCTCAGATGTCTCCATTTATGTCACTGATAACATACTCCATGGTCTTCATAGTGAGCTTAGCAGATGGTTTATAAGTGAAATTTTTTTCTGTCAAAAATCCTTAATTGGTACTTGTTTCTTGACTGATTTAATGGCTGAAACAATTAAGGCAGCTTTTCCTTTCCATCTCAGGGTTTCTATCAAGTGATGTATTGCTACAAATGGGTTTTAGTGTGAAAACTTTTCTAATATATTTGATGAATTGGGCTTTTGAAAAGCATCTCCCCCAAACTCCCTTTGTTAGAATCAATGGGGAATGATGTAAGGCTTGGAGGGAAGTATATCCTCTCTGGGATGTGGAGTTGTTCAGCTTGATGAGTCTTTCCTAGCTATGCAGGTCAGTTAATCCCTGGATGGTTTATAGGAAGAAAAACTTGCATCAGGAGATAGAAGCAGGCAGAAACAAAGATGAACTGAAATCCATTTCTAATTCATGTAATCCCCACTCCTTGTTTCACTGATACATTGGGTATCTTATCAAACTAGGCCCAAAAATCCCCATTATCTCCAAAGTACACCCTAAATTTTAAGTGGGAATCATTTGTAACTTGAATTCAATTTTAGAGACAAATGTATAGGAGTGGAAAATAAGATCCATTTTTCCAAAGTACATAATAATATAGGCACCGTTATGGTATATTATCAACAATTTCTACATCTTGATTTTGGGATTTTCCCCAATTTGCTGAATGCTTACACTCTTGTAAACTTAACTTTCATACCTGAATGTTTAAGCTTAAGAAAAAAAAGTTTCAGTATATTAGTCCAAAATTAACACTTTTCTCTAAAACATTATTTATTGGTGGACAAATGAGGAAAAGCAAAACAAAGCATATAACTAAATGTATTTTATTTGTTACTCATTTCATTCCTTGAAGCTGAAAAATTGGCATTTACTTACTATTAGATTTCCCTGTATAAGTGAGTTTAATGTCATAATCCTGGACTTTACTTGATTCTATCTTACAAGTTGCTGAGTACAAACTCTCCAGACTAAAATAATTTAAATTAAATTTATATTTAATTCTAAAAATATGGCAATATTTACTTTCTTCAGTAATGTATGATAATCTTGGGATACATATATACATAATATGATATTCTTATATTTTATTATATATCCTATAATATATAAATCTAATATATAATATATATTTCCACATATATATGTATATCAGAGTTGTACCTGGTACAAAGGACAAAGATCCACTATAAAATGACTCAAAATATCATCTGAATGAATAATAATCAGCAAAGTATTTGAAGAATAAATTACAAGGTCAAGAAGTACCTTGGGCGAATATGCTGATAGAAACCTTTTAATGTTTCTATAGAAAATAAGGTGACATTGGTTTTATTGAAAGGAAATATATTACCCTCTAATGCTTAAAAATTACAGAGAAACTGAAGAATTTGAAAATAAAAATCTAGTTCTTCTTTTCACCTTAAGTGACTGTTGAGAAATATGTGCTTATTTGTAATGGAATTGAAATGCAGAGGGCTTTTATTTGTGCCAAAAATGTACAGTAAAGAATAGTAAAAAAAAGATTTAAATATTTTAAATATATAACAAATCTCCTAAACTATACCTACAAAGTTTTAGGCTTAAATACTATAAAGTGAAAATCTTAAGAAGTTTTATATCAAGAATATATACACAGAATAAGTAGTCATTGGATCACATCTGTAACAATATAAGCTAATGAGAAGATTCCATGTTTCTCTAGAGGGAACATGCCTTATATGCACAATCCACAACCATAACAATCAGGAGCCATCTTTACTTGCTTGTGATCACCTGGAAGACTTTTAAAATACAAATGCATGCAAAAGTACTTAGAGAAATGAGTGGAACTGAAGGAAGAAGAAAAGTAGAAGCGTACAACAGAGGGAGGGAGAAAGGAAGAAAGACAAGAAAGGAAAAAGAAAATGTAAGAAAGAAAAGATGTATCTATGCTATGTGACTTCAAATGTCTTGTTTCTTTGGCTTAGATAACTCTTGCTCATTTATCTCATTTTTTTTTAATTTAGAACATCTCCTTTAGAAGATTTTTCATTTTGAAGCAAATTTTTTTGTTCTACTCTGCTGCTGTAATTTATTCATTTTCACATAAATAATGTAGCATGTAAACTCTTATATTTGTTGTAATGTGACAATATCAGGGGATTATAAGACATGTGAAAAGCAAATTTCTACTGTATTTAATTAAGCACTTGCTAAGAAGATGTAACTCAAGTAATATGAGAAAATATACAGAATGTAAAAGATATTTAAATTTTATAACAATAAGACTAATATGATAATTAAAATAAATTCAAGTGGCAAAAAACTACAAGAGCAATGTGTGATGGCTCATAGATGTAATCTCAATCCTTGGGAAAAAGAGACAGCATTGTCTTGTGCTTGAAGCAACCTTAAATACTTAGAGGGTTTCAGGTAAACCCTGAGTATAGTCTGAGACAGTTTTGAAAGAAAGAAGGAGAGAGAGAGAGAGAGAGAGAGAGAGAGAGAGAGAGAGAGAGAGAAGAGGGAGGGAGGGAGGGAGAGAGGGAGGAAGGAAGGAAGGAAGATATAATAAGGAAGAGAGAGACTCAAAAGTATATGAGATGTTTTTCTTATTATAAACATCATTTATGTTTCTAAAACCAACTACATTATATCAAAATACAAAAATAGGAATATTATCAATAGTTACAAGGTTTTCTTCATTCATTTTGGAGAGAAAATCCTATTTCTCATTTTTTTATTACCCAAAGCTCTCTATGTGACATAGAAAAAAGTATCTGTAAGTGTCTTGTTACATTTACTGATGCTCAAGCAAGATGTGATGAGGGTTATTATGGTGTTAAGAGGCTGATCGAACAATTGACATCTTAGAGTTTACTTTACAAATAGAAATACTTTCACAAGCTGAGTTCATTAATGGTAAATGGCCACTTAAACAGGAAATTATTCGATCTCTGGCAGCTATGGCTGAAACACAACACTGGTGTAGCCTAAAGAATTGCATGTTAACCATTGTAATGACCTGCTTTGATGTCTTATGCAAGAAAAACAGGAAGATATGAAAATGGGAACAGAAATACATATCTACATAGTTTTGTTTTACTCAAACACTAATTAAAATGTACCTTCCTGCATGTATACACTAAAGTCTAAATAATAGATTTGTTTTTGTTGCTGTTGCTGTTATTGTTGTTGTTTTATCCAGAGATGCAAACAATACAGATCAGAAAAACGGAAGAGTAAAGACAAGAGGTGTAAAGCTGCTTGAGGAAACTTAAAAGGCTATGTCAAGGTTTCCCTTGACAGAGTGTGTGATGAAAACTTTAAGTCCAATGGTTGGAGAGAAAATAAAACTTAACTTTGAACATTACAAATTTCTTCTTCACTCAACTTGGCTAAAAATAAGTGTTTATGTGGTAATCCAGATGTTCAGTATAGTGTCCACAGTGAGTAACTGGCAGGTAACAGTGCTAAAAATAGCTGTCTGGCCCTGTACTATAGCATTAAAATTTTAACATGTAATTATTAAACTGTTTAAAGGTAGGCTTAACAGTAATTAGAGTCTGTTAACATTTGGTGATTATTCTTATTGAGAGGACCCTTGTGAAAATGATGTTTGGTCTTACATGCAGCCTCGACTAGGATACAGGATTAGCATAATAAGTTGAGAAGAGAGAGTGTGATACAGAGAAATACAAATGATGCTGATACATGTCAAAGAGCATCAGCCTTTGTTTGTGGTAGAGAAGGGAAATTTGTTTGATAATGGAAACTTTTACATTTCGTATTTGATCTTCACTATAAGCAAATCATTTGGCAATATCTGAATGTGTCAATGTCAACTGCTTCCTTGCTAAAATATAAGCAATAAGATAAAAGATAAAATATGTTTCAGGAGTCCTTTACATTGTTAACATAGGTACAATGCAGTCATTAATCCATTCCATTCACAATATTCACCACAAGTCTGAACTTGGGTTTGTACCAAGTTTATGCTCAACTACCACTTTCATGCTAAAAGACTTAGGGAGCAAAAGTAGATACATCTGGTTTGTTTTCTTTGCTGTATTCACCTACAATTTCATAAACAAATCCATCTCTCCCTTTCGTTTGCTCATGCTGATCTCATGGAAGGATAATCCCAATTCCTACTTTAATCTTCTGTCAGATTTAGGGGACTGAATTATCTTTGGAAACTGGAGTTTTAATTTCCTGGTGGCAGTCTTTCTCTTGGATTTCTGTTCACTGTGGCAAACCAACTTGCATAGGAGAGGTGAACTTTTGGCCATTGTTTGCTGAGCTCTGAGAATACACTTTTGGCTTCTAGCTGCTGAGTCAACGCTCTAACTCCAGGTGGTGCTATTAGACAGAAATCAGGATGCTTCTAGCAGTACAAAGATGAAATATGAGAAGTCCAGAGAGTAGCTCCACATCCACGGCAACACCCTCTCAGAGTGTGTATTGAGTTACATTTTGTAATCCATGAGTTCCAAGGTATAATATACTGGTATACTCTGTCTCCCAAGTGAAGAAATCACAAGCACATATTAAGCTTGCCATAGAGCTCTGTGCAGGTTCACAACACAGTAATGTCCAGATTCAGGGAATGTGGCCATATCTTGAGCATTATGCAGACTAGGGATATCCTATTATATTTTACCTGAAAATAGGGTCTTCTGAACCACTTCTCTTCTCATGCTCCTTCTCTCCATTGCGGAGATACTTGAAGTAAGAAGATTAAAATCCTTGATTTTTTTAAACTATTTTATACTTTGTTTGTAGAGTCAAAATATGATGACATGCTCTCTAACAATATGTAATATATATTACAAGTATGATCCATATCTCAAATCACACAAAAAGCTTAATTATATAATAATGAAATTGCATTCAGTTTGTTTTTAGGCATTACATATCATATACTTAAAATATTTAGATATTTTGAATGGAAACACCAACTATGAAAATAACAAGCCATTCAAACTAGAATGAAACAATCAGGAACAACCAGAACAGTGTGCTTTTGACAAAGAAGTCTGTGTTCTTTGAAGAAAAAGGACAACATTCAAAGTTGGGAACATAGCTTAGTAGTAGTAATTTTTCCTCAACACAAGGTAGTAAGTTCAGTCTGCCACCTTGGACAGAAAAAACAAAGAAAGAACAATCAGAAAGAGAGAAGGAATAGATCTTTCACATAGATTTATTCAATATTATTCTTTATCTGATTTATTCATATATACAACCAACATAAATATCTTGAATGACTAACATACGCTGTAACCTGGAGTGCAATGCCCAAAATCCAACATCAATCAGAAATCATAGCAATAGTTAATTGCAAGACCATTCCAATCATACATTATATACCATCTTCTAAACCTTAGAAAATTAAAAGTTGTTTTAAAGTACTGGTGTAAGCACATTTGCTCTTCCAACTATTGTTAAACAATATGTCTGATTCTCATCCATTAGTCACAGATTATGAATTGAGTTGCTAGTTGTTATTCTACTAATTATGATACCCTCAGATTTTAAACTAATAGTTCAAATTAACAGAAACATCTCACGTTGAAAACCACCTGACTTGCTCAAGGTATAATCTGGTTATCCTGATATGTTGAAACAGTATAGCCATTAAGAGAAAAATATTTAGTTGTATTTCAATTTTGACAAATTATTCATCACAAAGTTAATTAAGTATACACAAACATGAAACTAATAATATACTCCGTATTATATTATTTATACTGCTATAAAATCTAAAACTTACTAATTAACTATAAACAACATTGAAATATTCATGAGTTAGGTCATAATTCAACATAACATAACATGATGAGGTAGTGATTTGCTAAAACTAACTACCCATTGAAAACACACACAGAATGTGAACACCAGCATGGGCTTTGATAGTCCCATGTGCTCAGCCCAGCGTGAGGGATACCATGACTAAATTCCTGGATCATTTTTAGTTTTATTTTCTAATTTTTTTAAAAATTGAAATTTCTAGACTGTGTCCTGAGGTCCAGGGTCTTTATTTAATAAGAAAAGGTTATTTGCTTATTTGGTGACCTAATTATTTTCTCATTAACCCAAATCCATTAAAAAGTAAAATAATTTGTTGACTTGAAGATAATAAACCTGGTAGTAAATCTACTATGAACATTCAGTATTAATACAGCTATTACAGTTATAATTATTAGATACATAATAGTCATTGAATGGTTTGAATTTATAATCATTGTTTATAAATATATCAAACTGGTCTGATAGAAATGAATAATGTGAAGAATAAACTAAGAAAGGAGAAGAGGAAGAGAAGAAGAAGGAAAGGTACAAACTTAGGATTTTCAGGAATATGTAGATTCCTGAAAGACATAGATTTTGACTTGTGTACATTTGTAACAGAAAACGTTATTCTATATTTACTTTATCCACTACTTCTAGCCAACATATTTGGAAGAAAAGTTATACTTGGTAAAACTATTTTCATAAACGTATACACTTAACTTAAAATTTTCCAGAGTAATAGGCCAGGGTAAAAATACAACTTTTTGATGAAGTTCATGAGAATTGATGAATGAATGTAAAAAGGAATGCCCACGTGAAATCTGTAGTCACTAGCTTCTATTAACTATGAATAAATATGTGCAGTTTATAGTAAACAGAAGAAATATCAGATGTTATAATAAGAAAAACAAGGAAGCAAGATTCTAAATGTTGTTTATTCCATATTTCTAAACCCTTTCTCATCACAACTGTCTTCTGAATTACATGAAACATTATGAAGCCCTTAAAAAGTGTTAATTCAAAGTTTTTTAAATTACAACTCTGAAGGGATTCCAAGATGGTGGCAGCCTGCATGGATGCATTTTGAACACGGGGAAATCAGCTATAACACCACAGAGTTATAAGATGCTGAGCAATAATCTGAGTGGCGTGAACCCAATGGGGTTTCACCTGGTGAATCCAGAGAATAATAAAAGTCCCTAGGTGAGACTCTGTGACACTCAGAAAAACAGACAAGCAGAAACCACAGAAGCCGCGGAAGCAGGAGAATCCACACCAGGAGAGGACCTGAGGGTACAAGCCACTCAAATACCCAGGGAGCAGCTCCAAACCCCAGACGGGGGTACTCACCAGCCTCTTGGGTTCCCAGATTTCAAGCTTGCATTCTGACAACACGGGAGGTCCAATTGAGCTGTGGGAAAAGGTGTATTCTCGAACCACAGCACATTCTGAGCTGCGGGACAACAGCGGGACCACATCGGTATATCTCCAGCAGAGCTGATTGTCTGGGAGGTACAAGCATATTTGGACTAGCTCAGAAAGGTGTTGGACATACAGGCCCCTCTATTGGATTTACAATCACACAGAAGAATACTGTGGCTAGACAAAGCAGTGGGATATACTTCCTGTAGCAGACTATGCCTCTGGCACCAGTGCAGTATCCCGAGCCTTAGCGGGCAGCTCCAATCTCCAGACAGAGGTTTCTCCTAGCTTCCTGAATGCCCAGTTTCCACAGGACATCTCCAGCACCCAAACCAAGACCAGCATAGCCACAGCAACAGTGAGATCAGAGCAGGCTGAAAGGAGGGTGGTCCGGTTGGAAGGCTGCTCAGAACTCCACTGAGTCCAAGCCCTGAGGATGGGTTGTTGAGTTAACATAGGACCCTTCAGCCTGCAGGAAACCAGATCTTCAGCATCTACATTTCCACCTCTAGGGCAGTGAGTTCTTGGCCTGTGTGCACTTCCTGAGTAACTCAGACTATAAGGTCTTAGTGCCTAGTGCCGAGAGGCACAGAGGTGCCCTGGACAACATCTAGGAGGAGCCGCCTGGGGGATACATGGCCACTGACCTAACCCTTGGACCAACTAGCAGCAGGGAACTCTGCAGGCTGGAATAACACATCCAACCCTAACCCCAACCTGAATTCCCAGTGGGTACACAACTGGAAGGGGTGAACTTCAGGGGGACCACTGAAATACAGCCCCAAACACAAGACCCCACCTACTCTGTGATGAACTACAGAAAACCAAGAATATACAGCCTCTACACCAAAGGTCAAGAAGACACTAGGAACAATCAGCTAAGGACAGGCAGATGGCTAAAGGTCAGCAAGAAAACAAATCTTACAAAAAATCATGGAAATATGACTCCAACAAAATATAGCAATGCTAATACAGCAAACCCTGACCATCCCAAACCAACTCAGCCAAACATGAATGGGAAAGAGACAAGGCTATGAAAGATTTGAATTATTGGCAGGCAAATTCATCTAAATTGGAGCAGGAAATGTATAAACCATATAAAGGTTTTTAAGACTTGAAATTGGAAATAAAAGCAATCAAGAAAACTCACGTAGAGATAGTCCTGGAGGTGGAAAACCAAGGGAAGAGAACAGGCACTACAGACATGAGTATCAAAAACAGGATACAAGAGATGGAAGACAGATTTTCAAGTGTGGAAGATTCAATTGAAGAAAATAGTACAACAACCAAAGAAAATGAGAAATCTAAAAATGTTCTTACCCACAACATCCAAGAAATCAAGGTCTCAATGAAAAGACAGAACCTAACAATTATAGGCATAGATGAAAGAGAAGACTCCCGACTCCAAGGTCCAGGAAACATCTTCACCAAAATCATAGAAGAAAACTTCCCAAACTTAAAGAAAGAGATGCCAATGAAATTCCAAGAGGCATACAGGACTCCAAACAGATTAGACCAGAAAAGAAATTCCTCTCGCCACACAATAATTGAAACTCCAAATATACAAAACAAAGAAAGAATATTAAAATCTGAAAGAGAAAAAGGTCAAGTAATGGATAATGGCAGACCCAACAGAATTAAACCTGACTTCTCCTCAGAAACTCTAAAAGACATAAGAGCTTGGACAGACGTTCCACAGGCCCTAAGAGAACATAGGTGTCAGCCCAAACTGCTATACCCAGCAAAATTTTCTATGAACATAGATGGAGAAAACAAGATATTCCATGATAAAACCAAATTTAAACAGTATCTATCCACAAACCCAGCTCTAAAGAAGATCCTGGAAGGAAAATTCCAACCCAAAGAAGATAACTACACCCAAGAAAACAGGAAGCAAAAAAACTCCACTGCAGCTAATGTAAAAGAAATACACAACCACCACCTACATCAAAATAATAGGAAACAACAACCTTTGGTTTTTATTATCCCTCAATATAAATGGACTCAACTCCTCAATAAAAAGACACAGGCTTACAGAATGGTTCCAAAAACAAGACCCATAATATTGCTGTATACAAGAAATGTATCTCACTAACAAGATAGACTCTATATCAGAGTAAAGGGCTGGGAAAAGATTTTCCAAGGAAATGGTCCCAGAAAGTGACCTGGAGTAGTCATCCTAATATCAAATAAAGTAGACTTTCAACTGAAGTTAATAGAAAAACACAGGGAAGGACACTACATCCTCGTCAAAGGAAAAATTCATCAAGATGATATCTCAATACATCAACACTGGGGAATACCTATGCCCCAAATACAAGGGCACCCACATTTGTAAAAGAAACTCTTCTAAAGCTTGAACTACAATACACATTGATTCCCACACATTAATAGCTGGAGATTTGAACACCCCACACACAACAATGGACAGATCATTGAGCAGAAACCAAACAGAGAAATAATGCTACTGACAGAGGTCATGAACCAAATGGATTTAACAGATATCTACAGAACATTTCACACAAACAGAAAAGAATACACTTTTTTCATTTTTAAAAATTTTATTCATGTACCTACAAATTGAATAACTTCATTTTTGACAGATGAATAATATTCCATATTTTACATGTACAACATTTTTATTTTACACTCACCAGTTTAAGGACATTTATATTATATTTTTTTCCTAGTTATTGTGAATAGATCAACAATGAATACAACTGAGAAATCTTTGTAGAACAATGTTGAGTGTTTGCATATAAAACAAGAGTGGTATGATTCAACACACCAAAATCAAAAGTTCTTACCATTTGCTTGAGTATCAGCAGCATATTTTAGTTTCTTTCCCTATTGCTCTGATAAAATCGTCTGACAAAATCGACTGTGGGTTCGATGTCATGAATTTTCTCAAGCTCCCATTGCTGTGACTTCCTTGTCATGAAAGACAGCGAACCTGAAACTGAGAACCAAATAACACTTTTCCCTCTAAATACATAAAAGAATACACTTTTTTTCCAGCACCTCATGGAACCTTCTCAAAAATTGACCATATAGTTGGTCACAAAGCAAGCCTCAATAGACACAAGAAAAATGAAATAACCTTTGTATCTTATCGGACCACCATGGATTAAAACTGGACCTCAGCAACAATAGAAATAACAAAAAGCCTAAACACTCATGAAAACAAAATAACTCTCTACTCAAAGACTACTGGGTCAGAGAACAAATAAAGAAGGAAATCAAAGACTTCATTTGATAAAATCCAATGAAAATGAAGGCGTAACATATCCAAACCTATGGGACACAATGAAAGCTGTGCTATGAGGAAAGTTCATAGCACTAAGTGCCTTCAAAAAAAAATTGTGATAGCTCATATTAGTGAATTAACAGCAGAACTGGAATAGCTAGAAAAAGAAGAAGAAGAAGAAGAAGAAGAAGAAGAAGAAGAAGAAGAAGAAGAAG
>CAJQZJ010031536.1:12199792-12235528 GCA_907164525.1 Lophiomys imhausi
AGAAGAAGAAGAAGAAGAAGAAGAAGAAGAAGAAGAAGAAGAAGAAGCAAACACTCCCAAGAGGAGCAGAGGCAGGAAATCATCAAACTTAGGGCTGAAATTAACAACTTACAAACAAAAAGAACAATACAAAGAGTCAACAAAAGCAAGAGTTGGTTCTTTGAGAAAATCTACAAAATAGACAAACACTTAACCAAACTGACAAGAAGGCAGAAGAAAAATACCCAAACCAGTAAAATCAGAAATGAAAAGGGAGAAATAACAGACATCAAAGAAATCCAGAGAATCTTTAGGTCTTACTTCAAAAATCTGTACTCCACCAAATTTGAAATCCTAAGCAAAATAGTCAATTTTCTTGATAGATTCCACCTACCAAAGCTAAATCAAATGAGGTTAACAAATTAAACTTAATTTCCTATAACCCGTAAGGAAATAGAAAGTCATTAAAAATCTCCCATCCAAAAAAAAGGCCAAGGCCTGATGGTTTCAGCACATAATTCTACCAGACCTTCAAAAAGAGCTAATACAAATACTCTTCAAACTCTTCCAAATATAGAAACAAAAGGAACACTGCCAAACTCATTCTACCAGGGCACAGTCATCCTGATCCCTAAGCCACAGTAAGACAAAACAAGAAAGAGAATTTCAGACAAATTTCCCTTGTGAATATAGACACAAAAATACTTAGTAAAATATTGGCAAACCAAATCCAAGAACACATCAAAAGTATCGTACACCATGATCAAGTAGGCTTCATCCCAGGAATGCAGGGGAAGTTCAACATAAGAAAATTCATCTACATAATTCACCGTATAAACAAGCTAAAAGAAAAAAAACCACATGATCATCTCACTAGATGCTGAAAAAGGATTTGACAAAATCCAACACCCCTTCATGCTAAAAGTTCTGGAGAGAAGGGGCATGCAAAGACCATACCTAGAAATAATAAAGGCGATATACAGCAAGCCAGTAACCAGCATCAATTAAATGGAGAGAAATTTGAAGCATTTCCTCTACAATCAGGGACATGGCAAGGGTTCCCACTCTCCAAACATGTCTTTAACATAGTACTTGAAGTCCTAGCCAGAGCAATAAGACAACTAAAGGAGATCAAGGGGATACAGATTGGAAAGGAAGAAGTCAAATTATCCCTGTTTTCAGATAATATGATAGTATACATAAGTGACCCCAAAAATTCCACCAGAGAACTAATACAACTGATAAATACCTTCAGCAAGCTGGCTGGATATAAAATTAACAACAAAAAAAAAATCAGAAGCACTTCTTTATAAAAAAGATAAATGGGCTGATAAAGAAATTAGGGAAACATCACCTTTCACAATAGCCACAAACAACATAAAATACCTGGGGGTAACTCTAACCAAGCAAGTGAAAGACCTGTATGACAAGAACTTCAAGTCCTTGAAGAAAGAAATTGAAGAGGACATCAGAAGATGGAAAGATCTCCTGTGCTCATGGATAGGTAGGTAAACATAATAAAAATGGCCACCCTACCAAAAGCAATATATAGAGACAGAGAAATTCCTATCAAAATACTAACACAATTCTTACAGACCTGGAAAAAAACAATTCTCAACTTCATATGGAATAACAAAAAATAGATAAATCACTTTATACAATATAAAAACATCAAGAGGTATCACCATCTCAGATTTCAAACAATACTACAAAGCAATAGTAATAAAAATAGCATGATACTGGTATGGAAACAGACCTGTTGATCAATGAAATTGAATTTAAGACCCAGAAATGAACCCACCCACCTATGGTCACTTAATTTTTTGACGAAGAAGCCAAAACCATACAATGGAAAAAGAATAGTATCTTCGACAAATGGTTCTGGTGTAACTGGATGTCGACATATAAAACAATGTGAATAGACACATGCCTATCACCCTGCACAAAACTTAACCCAAGTAGATCAGAGACTTTAACATACACACTAAATCTAATAGAAGAGAAAGTGGGGAAAAGTCTCAAACTCTTTGTGGCAACTTCCTGAACAGAACACCAACACCTCAAGCTCTAAGACGAACAATTAATAAATGGGGCCTCATGAAACTGAAAAACTTCTATAAAGCAAAAGACACTATATTTGAACAAAACGGCAACCTACAGATTAGGAAAAGATCTTTACCAACCTCACATCTGACAGAGGGAAAATATCCATAATTTACAAAGAACTCAAGAAATTAAACACCAAGAAACCAAATAATCCAATCAAAAAATAGGGAGCAGAGCTAAACAGAGAATTCACAAAAAAGGATTCTCTAATGGCTGAGAGACAATTGAAGAAATGCTCAGCATCCTTTATCATTAGAAAAACGGAACTCAAGAAGACACTGAGATTCCATCTCACACATGTCAGAATGGCTAAGATCAAAAACTCAGATGACACACATCCTGGCAAGGTTTTGGAGAAAGGGCAACACTCCTCCGTTGCTGGTGATAGTGCAAGTCTGTACAACCACTATGGAAATCAGTATGCAATATCTTAGAAAACTTGGAATAGCTCTACCTCAAAACCCAGCCATATCCACCCAAATGGTTCCTCACCAAATCACAAGGAAGTTTCCTCATCTATGTTCATAGCAGCCCTATTTGTAATAGCTAGAAACTGCAGACAATCCAGGTGTCCCTCAACTGATGAATGAAAAAAAAAAGCCTGTGGTACATCTACACAATGGAATACTACTCAGCCATATGAAACAAGGAAATCATGCAATTTGCAACCAAATGATTGAAACTAGAAAAGCTCA
The DNA here is from genome assembly GCA_907164525.1 of Lophiomys imhausi. Classification (NCBI taxonomy): domain Eukaryota; kingdom Metazoa; phylum Chordata; class Mammalia; order Rodentia; family Muridae; genus Lophiomys; species Lophiomys imhausi. The sequence continues at coordinate 12,202,573 of CAJQZJ010031536.1, forward strand.
TCCTAAATGAGCTAACCCAGACCCAGAAGGATGCACATGGCATCTATTCACTTATAATCAGATTTTAGCCATTTAGTACAGGATAACTACACTACAACCAATCCTCCTAAAGAGAAGGAACATAGACTTTGTTACCTGTTAATGCAACAACCCTAGTCGTGCTGCCATGTAGGCCCCCAGTATGTGAAGAAGCTCTTAGTCCTCATATGACTGCTGAACTTGTGTGGGGACACCCCACTCCAGAGGAGTAGGATAGAAGTGAGAGAGGGTGAAGGGTGGGAGGGTGGGACTGGAAGGGGTAGAAAGAGGGCACTGTGTTGGGGATGTAACCTGAAGTAATAAATAAACATTTAAAAAATTATATCTCACATTAACTTTCAGCTAAGCTTTTTTTTTTTTTTTGTATGGGAACTGGGGAATAGACCGTTTAATGGTATCAAGATGGACATTCCAGTCAGTTCATTACATAACCCTTCATAATCTATTCTTGTGAAATATAAACAATGGTTCTGCAGTAATTTGTTTCAGTGAAGTTGTTTACATATATACAGTGACTAGAACAGCATCTTAATTTTAGTCAGTACTTTGAAGCATGGTCACTCTTGCTTGCTTCAAATTCTTATCTGTTAAGAATTTTAAATCCACTACCATGAAAGTCAAAGGATCTGAGTTCAGATCCCCAACTCAAGAGAAAAAGCTTAATGTAGCCTGTAGTCCGGAAATCATGATCCTGGGGTATGGATACTTGACGTCCTCCACAAATGGTAGGCGCTAGGTACAGTGGAAGTAGTCTCGAAGAAATGAGGTTCAGAGTACGGTTAGAGGAAATCTGACTGCCTTCTCTGAGCACTGCACATTTCAGGATTGGGTACACATATCTGCATCCACACATGTTCATATATCACACAGAAAAATAATTTATAATTTGTTCTCAAATCTATATTACATGAAAAATTCCAAGGTCATAAGGAGCAACATAGTATTAGATGATACTGAGTTCATTTACAATGGAATGTGTTAGTAATGTTTTTAAAGAGATAAAAACACAGATAGGAAGAAAAAACAAATAAATCACCAAAAATCTATACTTTGTCTCCCAAATGAGTAAATGATTTTCTTTTTAGAAAGCATTTTATAGCAAATAATTTTATATATTTTAAGTATATCAGCCATGATTTAGGAAAATATTTGTTCCATGTGCCAAATTAACACTAAACACAATGCAAATAACCTTCAACAGGCATATTTTTGAAAAGTAACATTTTCATGTGTGTCATAACAAACACCTGTGTTTACACAGACACAGAAACCTACTTCCTTAATATAAAAATGTGTCTGAAAAGAAAATACTTTACTACTCTGTGACATGTATTCAAGATCACAGTAATTGTGTCCTTTAAATATATTCTTTAGTTCTTAACCTTCTCTTGAATAACTGATGTGTTCTATTTAAGCAATAAACAATACATCTCTCTAGTGTCAACATGTTGACTAGGTAGCCAAAAAGATAACATGACAAATTTAGAAAGGAATTTCCTACTCCTTCATATTTTATAAACTATTTTTTATTTTTCTCCAAGTGACTAAAAGCAAACATAAATGAAAAATACTTATGTAAAATTTATGAGTGAGAATTAGCCATGCCTTGAAAAACAAGGCTAAAGATTTATACTTTTAGCCACTTATAATATAGCTTATATATATGAATATTCATGTTGAAGAGAGTCTACTGACAAATATAAATTAATTTATAATAGTTATTACATTAATTTATCAATTACTTTATTAATAATATATTAGTTCCATGTTAACTCATTACATATATTATAATTAATGCATTAGATATAATAATTAATATATTAATAATCACATCAATAAGGTATTTATTAAAGCCTCTGACCATTAATGTATGATTATACATATATGTGCATATTTATACAGTGCTATAAGTAACATAAGTTACAGACAATAATTTAACTTTAAAAAACTTACATACTGGCATGGTTCTTGAAAGGAAAAAAATAAAATACATGAATTAAGGAATTTGTTTTCCTTGTTTTTTAATATTCTGATTATGGTTTCTCCTCAGCTTTACATGCTGATAGTGGTGTCAATGCTTCCTCCTAGACTGTAGAAGGGGAGATCAGTTCTTCATTTTAGGTTCACAAACTTAATATATTTACTTATATTATCTTCTATTAGTTTTTCATTTTAATATTTTTGTCTTCAAAATGACATGTGAGAATTATTATGATTAACATGACTTGGAAGGAGAGTTTCAACAATTTTTGGTCAATAATCATAATGTTTTTAACAGACTAACATCTTGGATATCAGAATTAAACAAAGAAATCTGCAACTGTGATTCAGTATTTAGGATTGGTTAGTTGACAGTACGTGTTTTGTTTGTTGTTTTGCATTAAGCTGTCAGGGAAAGGGATAACACTGACTAAAACTGAAAGTTAGAAAGGCAAAGATGCCTTTTTATTTATTGGAGATTGAGTATGCAAATAACAAATATAGCTGTGATTTTAAAATGGGGTGGTAAAACGAGGGAGTTGTGGGTGTATAATTACCTCTGTCTCCTAGATCAGTGAAGTACTAGAGAAGGTAGTGTGAAGCACATAAACAGCATATCTTTGATTGCCCAAAAATAGTGAAAAGTGATTTTAGATGTATATGAATTTCTTCCTGATGGGTTATTTGATCATGTTTTGTAAAGACACAATGCTAATAATTACTAGATCAATAATAATGACCGGTAAGATAAAGTAGAAACAAATGATTAGGGGTGAAACATTTTCATCAGTGCAGAACATGCTTCAGATTCATTCTAAAGGTGTGGCAATATTGAGAGTAGCAAAGAAAATGTTGTTTCAAAAAGATGTTCTTTGGGGGGATTTCTTTCTTTCTTTCTTTTCCTTCTTTCTTTCTTTCTTTTTTTTTGCTCATTAAAATTACTTTTTATTTCCTTTCATGTGACCTTTTTATTTTTCAATTTTTGTGAACTCATCAAATATAATCATTTGGGATCCTTCTGACTGTATCACTTATCATTTTACTAGCACAGACAAGAGTTTATATAAACATTACTTTGAATATACCTATTTCAGCTAATATACCTAACTATAATTTGTTTGTTTGTATGTTTATTTGTTAGTTTCATTTTGAGACATAGTCTCAAGCAGCCCAGGTTGGTTTCAGACTCACCACAAAGCTGAAGCTAGCCTTAAACTTCTGGTCCTCCTGCCTCTCCCCTGAGTACTAGGATTACAGGTATGTGCCACCACACCTAGGTATCTGTCAAGTATACAGTATTTATATCATTTCCACCTCATCCTTTACCCCATATACCTTCTACCTTTCCTAATTTCTTTTAGATTAATTACCTCTTCTCTGCACTTATTGTTATTCTCACACCTTATTGGTACACACACAAAGTGTACTGATTCTATTTGGTGGTGCTCATATGTACATGTGTTTCGTGCTGACCTTTAAGGGAACTCATACCAGGAGAAAACCCATTCTCCTTCCCTCCACAAACATTGAACACTTGTTGCTGCTTGAGGCAGGATACCTTTTGGAGTGTCCCCTGGTATGGTCACTATGAAGATCTTATTTAGGCAACCATATGGTTGAATTTTCACGAGTGTAGCTTTCCTGAAATTAGGAAATGGAAATTTAAATTACATTGAGATTTTTAACTTACACTGATTATAGTGCCTAAAATCATGAAACCTACTGACATAAAAATGTTGGCTAGGAATAAAAAAAGCAGAATCCCAATACAACTGTCTTCATTCTAAGATTTAGTGCAGTAATGTGACTTTTATCGTTCTCATTTTATTATACACTATAATTTATTTTTATTATACTTAATATATTTACTTCCCATCTATTCCTCTTTCCTTCTAAGCCCCTACACTAGGTGGGTAAGAAAGAAGGTTAAATTTGAAAAGGACAGAGTTCTCTTTGAGCTATTTCCTGCTCATTAGGGTTCTTGTCTCAGTAATCACAATATTCAGAAAGTCCAGCAAACCAGGGAACAGCAGCAGGAAGAACCAGCAGCAGTTTGGGGGAGAAGCAACCTCATTCTTCTTTATAGTGCCTCTATAGCTCCAGGGCTCTGTCTTTTCTTTTCTTTACCTCTCTCAAGTTCTCAAAGTTAAACTTGCTCAGCTGCCCCTGCTAGCTCATGAGGCAGTTAATAGTTTACACTTATGGTCTTCACTGAAGCAGTCTCACACTTGGGATTAAACAAAAACATTCTTTTTTTTAATAATTTATTTTTTATTTCTTCAAGTTACATCTCAATCATAATCCCCTCCCTATTCCCCCCTCCTGTCCCACCCTTCCACCCTCTATGGCAAATAGTGAGGTAATGCAAATATTTCTATGTTTCTAAGAGAATATATGAACCATAGTTCAGGCCTCATCCTCATGAAGAAATAATCTCATAAACAATATTGAGAATCTGTTTGTGCATAAGTAGCAATCAGGTGATACATCCATATCTGAGCAGGTATGTATAACAGACTAAAGCGAAACTAGGTATCTGATATATTATGGATTTCTAAGAAAAGGCCTATAATAAAATAGTAGCATGTAGATGTTCAGAATAGGGATGGTTTTCTCATACTAACATGCTAATTAGAGAGGGTAATAAATGAGTGTTTAATGGTTTAATAACCCAAATAGAATTTATAATATTTGTTACTAAGGTTTCTATACTTGAATAATAATAATGATGGTGAATGTCATTGCTCATTCTTCAATTTAATGTGAAAATGAAGACATAATTTATTAGTTATTATTTTTCTACTAGGTTTTATGTGATTTTCTCCAAATTCTAAGTTATTTATGGGGGAATACAGTCTATCGTTAATGCTACTAGGTATAAAATTTGATCAGAATTTTGATAGATAATTTTAGCATTAATAATCCAATTATTTTATTATGATATATATATGTAGCATTTAATTATACTACAGCAATAGCACTGAAACAGTAACCTCAAAACAAAATCCTAATTATAATTATAATTACTTTTTCAACTATAATTCTTTATAATTATATGTTTAGCATATTATGAAGGGGTAGGAACTGATACTAAATATAATAATTTATAGGAATATGTGGTCTATTAAAGTCACTAGGTTGGTCTTTGCAAAATCAGTTATAAAAACTGAATGACAGTTGTGACTGATTGATCTTTCAATGTATAGTTACCACAACTGAATTTTAAAATAGAAATTAATTGATTAGGTTAAGTACACAAGCAATGTGATTACAAAAAGAAGCAGAAATAATTTGATCATTACTTTGGTGTGACAATTTTATTGAACATATATTTGAGTATCTAAGATATATTTTGAGACTTTTCTATATAATCAGATTAGCGAAGAATATTCAAACTGTGTTTCAACTGATGCTTATATTTTTTCTCCATTGGTATGAATGCATTACAATTGGTAAAAAAAATGAAATCTAAAAGTATAAAGATGTTTCAGACAGTATTGGAGGTAGTAAATTAAAGGCAATCATAGTAAATTCCACAACAAAATAAAGTCTAAATGTCATAATATGAACAGGTAATGTAAGATCTAAAGGTACAATTATTTACGTTTATTGATGACAATATTGCTAGAGAGGCAAAACTACAGTCAATGGCAATGACCTTAATTAGTTAGAAAAAAATTGTACTTGCCATATAAGAAAATAATTCATGCCCTCTATTTAGCTGTTAGTGTGCTGGTTATATTCTTGTGAATAAGACCAAATTGGCTCATATATGATGAAGGAAAATCAATTGCAAAATGTTTCTAACACATTAATCCATCATCAAGATTATGGGGAATAGTTTGATTAATGATCTATGTGGAAAGGTGAAGCATATGTTGGTCAATGCCACCCATAAGCAGGGATATGATGTTCACTGTGTTGTGTGAAAGAGAAAGCAGAACATACTACAAAGAGCAAGCAAAGAGGCAGCATCCCTCCATGATGGCTAATTCAGTTTATACCTCTGCGTACTTTTTTTTCAACAATTAATATTTTTTATTTTATTTTATTTTTATGTTTATTACTTTAATTTACATCTCCATCACCATCCCTTCCCTCTACCTCTCCCAGGTCCACTCTCCCACCCTCCTACCCTCTCCCCCTTCTCCCATCTGTCCTAGTTCTCTGGTATGGGGAACCATACAAATCTGCAACCTTCAGTTCATCAGCAATATGAGGGCTAATAGCTTCCTCTTGCACTAGGGCAAAGTGTCCCACTAACAAGTAACAAAGTCTATGTTCTTGCTCCTTTCAGTCTGTTGGTTGTAGTATATTTAACCTGAACCATAGGCTAAAATCCAGTGATAAGTGAATAGATGCCATGTGCATTTTTCTGGGTCTGGGTTAGCTCACTCAGGATGAGGTTTTCCAGTCCCATCCATCTGGCAGCAAATTGCATGATTTCCTTGTTTCTGATGGCTGAGTAGTATTTCATAGTGTAAATGTACCATAGCTTTTTTATCCATTAGTCAGTTGAGGGACATCTGTGTTGTTTCCACTTTCTAGCTATTACAAATAAAGCTTCTATGAACACAGTTGAGGAGATGTCCTTGTGGTTTGGCAAGGAATAGTTTGGATGTATACCCAGGAGACATCAGAAGATGGAAATATCTCCCATGTTCATGATAGTTAGAATCTACATAACAAAAATGGCCATTCTACCAAAGCAATAAATTATTCAATGCAATTCTTGTTAAAATACCAACACAAATTTTACAGACCTTGAAAGAACAATTCTCAATTTAATATGGAAAAAGAAAACATCCAGAATAGCTAAATAAATCCTGTACAATAAAAATACAACTGTAGGTATCACCATCCCATATTTCAAGCTATACTACAGAAAAGTAATGAAAACAGCATTGTACTGGTATAGAAACAGACCATTTGATCAATGGAATCAAAATGAAGACCCACACACTTATGGTCACTTAATTTTTGACAAAGAAGCCAAAACCATATAATGGAAGAAGGACAGCATCTTCAACAAATGGTGCTGGTTAACTGGATGTCAACATGTAAAAGAATGAACACAGACCCATATTTATCACCTTGCACAAAACTTAAGTCCAAGTGGATCAAAGACCTTAACATAAAGCCTGACACATTAAATCTAATAGAAGAGAAAGTAGGGAAAAGCCTGGAACTCATTGGCACAGGTGACAATTTCCTGAACAGAACACCAATAGCTCAGGTTCTAAAACCAACGTTCAATAAATGGGACCTTATGAAACTAAAAAGCTTCTGTAAAGCAAAGGATACTATCATTAGAACAAAACAACAAACTACAGATTGGGAAAAGATCTTTACTAACCCCACATTTGGAAGAGGTCTAATATCCAAAATTTATAAAGAACTCAAGAAATTAAACACAAGAAACCCAATAATCTAATCAAAAAGTGGGAACAGTGCTTAAACTGAGAATTCACAAAAGAGGAATCTCTAGTGGCCTAGAGACACTTGAAAAAATGCTCAACATCCTTACTCATCAGAGAAATGCAACTCAAGAAGACTTTGAGATTCCATCTCAAACCTGTCAGGATGGCTAAGATCAAAAACTCAAATGACAGTACATGCTGGTGAGGTTATGGAGAAAGGGGAACATTCCTCCATTGCTAGTGGGAGTGCAAACTTGTAGAATGTCTGTGGAAATCAGTCTGGTGATATCTTAGAAAACCTGGAGTAGCTCTACATCAAGACCCAGCCATACCTCCAGGTTCTTGCCTTGGCTCCCTAGTAACGGACTGAATCCTTTCTTGTCTATTGCTTATTGTCCATGAACTTTATCACAACAATAGAAATGTTAATTAATTCTAAATGTTAATTAATTCTAAATGTTAATTAATTGCTTCCAGAGGATGGCTTGCAGTCTGTTATTTTGCTTGCTAAGCATGCAAAATAACATTGTTTCCAGTTGGCTTTAATGAAATACTGAGGCCCGTGATTGGGCAGAGAACAAGGTAGGTGGAGAAAAGGTTGGCAGGCTCTGGTAGAGCAGAGAGAGGTTCATGGGAAGAGGAAGCCAGGTGGGAAATAGACATATGATGGTATTTGGATGTAAGAACATCATGCCATGTGGTATGGAACACCAGCAAAACATGTTGCAGGAAAAACAGTCCAGGGTTGTATGTATATGTTATGCAGCTTCATTTGGGGAATAGAATTATAAACTAGCTTAGATTGGCTAAAATTACACAATTTAGTCTAAGGCTTGTTAAGTCCATCAGGTGTCTGTGTGTGTTTATTTATAATGGTGGGTTAAGGACTAACATCGCCAACCAATTAACTATACTATAAATACTGGTAAATAATTTACTTATTTATTTCTACACACAACAATCTGGAACTTCAGTCTTAGGAGATCTGATACCCTCTCCTGCCCACCATAAACACTTTATACTGGTATATAGACATGCAAGCATTCAATATACCCATATTCATAAAATAAATTAAATTTAAATTTAATAAAATCAATACATGTTGCTAGTGGTAACTATCATAGTAGTGAGGAATATTGTGTTGATAAACTCATAAAAGGTAGATACAGTAGCACCAAATTTCACTGTCATATTAAAGAAAAAAACTCTACACTTCCCCTTCTATTAATTTGACTGAAAACAAGCCCATTTTTTATTACTCCACTTCTCTTCCATTGTCTTTTGTCTATCCTGATAAAAGATGTTGCTCTGTATTTATTGAAAAGAACAGAAAACAACACACAGGGAAGGAATGAAGGACACTTTACATTAATCTTTTTTTTTTTTTTTTTTTTTAGTTTAAGGTATTTATTTTTCCCCCCAACAGCTCTCCCTTTCAGTCCAAATAATGGTTCTTTTTCTTATAACTATAAATACAATACAAAACAACAGAAATATATAGGCCACGATTATGAGAGTTATATGGCTTAGCATACATTCCCAATGTCCAGTCCATACGTATTTGGCACCTGACTTTAACATTCTACTATCTAACCATCTCCATGAGTTTAAAGTTCTATATCTAACTCAGCTTTCATACTAACTTGCCTCATAATTTTAAAAATATCTTCTTAGATCCAGAACACCCTCTTGATTCCTAAACAACTCAAAATTTAACTATGAGACTCTAGCTATCTATTCTTCAACCACCTCAGAGACCTGAGAGGGATAAATATATATGATTATATAGGAAGTGCAGGGCCTGCAGCTTCCAAAACTAAAAAATGACATACCAGTGGCTGCCTGGACAGTTCCCATTTTCTCTCCATACATTACAGCATCAATCTTCAGCCATTTGGCCCCATTTCTCTGACAGACATTGGTTGTAGAGCAGGAATTATGAAGGACTTACCTACCCTGTCTTGGCAGAGCTAGGCTGTCGACTTACCTGCTTTCAAGTTTTGTCCTTTTTGGACAGAAGTCTGTCTACAGTTGAAGCAAGTGGTTTTTCTTGCCAAGAGAATGGCTTACCACCAATTTAATCATCTCCCACTGGAGATTCTTCGATGCTCATCTTCTACTTGGAGTAATATAGGGGGTGCTGTCAGGAGCTGACATGTCTCGATATCAAAAAATCTTAAGTTAAGAAAACATCTTTGAATGCCATATTCTGCAGATCTCTTGAGGTTTTTGAAGATGCCCTATCTATCTCTTATATTTAGATAAGCAAATATTGCTTGTCTCTTAGCAACTTGATTTCTGAGTAGCTTAGAAAATAACTGTGATAGACTGTCATAGTAACTAAAAAAATGACACGTTTTCATGACTATTAGTTTCCGTTTCTTAATTATCCTAAACAGTTTATGTCGGTTGGTAGCGAGAGGTCAAAACTTGACATTCCATTTTTAAGTATTACTACAAACAATACCTTTAAGAAGCGTTACCCTTAATTTTGTATCAATATACAAAGATCAATACCAATGTGGCCAAATATAATCTTAATTTTGTATCAATATACAAAGATCAGTACCGATGTAGCCCAATACAATCTTAATTTTACATTAATATACTAGAGTCAATACCATTGTGGCCAAATATAATCTTAATTTTGTATCAATATACAAAGATCAATACCGATGTAGCCCTATACAATCTTAAATTTGCATTAATATACAATGATCAATACCAATTTAGCCAAATATAATATTAATTTTGTATCAGTATACAAAGGTATAAAGCTATATTCAATAATCTGTCCTTTTTTCTTGTTCTTTCCTATACTATGTCTATGTCCCATTTTTCTCAAGTCTGTTCACTCCTATATAGGAGAGAAAGGAGGATACAGAAAAGCAAAAGAGAGAAGTCCCTGGGTCTAACCTCCAAAACCCATTTAACAAGACCATTTAACAGCTTGTAGTCTTTTCCCCTAAATAACAAAATTTTCTATTATCTATCAAATAACCAAAGGGGAAGAACACCCTCCCCACCTTCTGGGGATGGGACGTTGTTCTCTTAAAATTACTTCCTGCTGATTTGGGACGTAGTAAACCTGTTTGGGGCCCAAATAAGAATGGAAAAATGGTTAAAAATGTTAATAGAATCATTTGATGTTCAGTCCCTTTGTGCTCAGCTATTTAGATGTCCTACGAAGTTCATAGACAGAAGCTGATCTTCAGAACTTTACTGAAGATCTGGCTGGAGTAGTCTGTGGAGCTGAACGATCTTAGTGATTTTGAGTTGTTGTGGTTATAGACTTTTGAGGAAACTGCTATTGAAGAAGTCTGCAAGGCTGGATCATCTGGGCCACTCGTCTTCTTTGGTGTCTGATCTGTTTTCTGCTGAGGTTTCCCTTGTCCAGTTGTCCCTGGATTCCTTGAATGGATGCTTTAAATCTCCTGGAAAGATAAGAACAGAGCCCTGCCCTAATCCTAACTCTGGGACAATTACCTTTTTTTGGGGGGGTCAGGTAATATTTTTCCTGGAGCAAATTTGGTTTTTTGATAATATATAAAGTATTACCTTTCAATCCGGATTAAAGAAGAAATTATTTTGATATTTTGGAGCTAAACAAACCTTTAGTGTATATATTTTGAGATCTCAAAGGACAATTTGTTTGAATTGCAGCCTGCCTTTTGTAAGTAGCTTTTAAACTTAAATCTTTCCAAATCCTATGTGCCTGTCTCTGCATTCTAAGAAAAGAATTAATAAGCTTAAAAATATAATAAAAATACAATATAAAATTTTCAAACTATAATTTACCTTACTGGCATGAAAAGAAAATGGCCTTAATTTCAGATTAGAATGTTAGACTGCAGGTGGCTACAGAGATTACACAAACTTGATAGCAGCTTAAAAGTTTTTTTTGTTTTTTGGTTTTTTTTGTAGGCTATTTCCATGGTTTGGCATTAAAAAGCAGGTAACAGGTTTAAAACACTGTAAATAAATTAAATGTGACAGCTGTTCAACCTGGTTTTACAAACCTCCAAGAGTTGAAAAAACTTAGAGCTAAGGTAAAATAATGCATGGTGTTAGCCCATGCCTTTACCTCCAGCAGAGACAGGAGGATCACTATAGAGTTAGTTGTCTTATAAATTCTAGAGTTACAAGAAACAGGGTGGTGATGGTGCACACCCTTAGTCACATCACTGGGGAAGAATACACCCTTAATCCCAACACACTAGAGACAGAAACAGGCAGATCTCAGAGCTCAAGGCCACCTGATACAAAACAAACTCTAAACAGAGAAAAACTTTGATCCAGGGGTGGAGAAGCACATCTTTAATCCCATCAGTTGGAAACCACATGTCTTTGATCCCAAAATTTAGAAGGACACTTTACATTAATCTTTAATAGAGTTTTCTAGATTTTAAGTTGCTTACTCCAAACCCCAAAACACTTAATACTACAAACATACCATCATCAAGTTATATCTATAAATGCTATTTTTTAAATGTTTGTGGTTGCATGAGATTGTTTTTCAGCCTGTTTTCTACTTTCAGCAAATGATTACCATAACACATAGTTCATAATTGATAATTTGCAGTTAGTCATCTAGAAGTGTGAAATAACATTTAGGGTTCCCTCCAGAAATTGATGCCTATTAATTTCATATTGTAACAGTGATTACAAAACATAGTACCCTGTACCACAGAAACAAATCAAGTACCTTAGTGTAGTTTAAGGCTGATGGCTGATAGAGTTCTCACAGGGCTAAAATGAGGGAGGGAACAAAACTGATTGAACCTTGGGAGCTGCAGTATGGGATGTTTCTTTGCCTTACCCACTACTTTGTTGTTTTCACATTTCAGAAATATGGTGGAAGGAGATAGTTGTATCTCACAGGCATCCACTCATTTCCATATGAACACCAATCATGGCGCATGCAGCCACCCCACAAGATAAGTACATGCAAAAATTTATTTTAAATTCAAAAAGTTAAAGCAATAGATACTAAAACTTCATAATTAAAATATTAATGCACTGAATCTATGCATGTACTACTTAGCTTAATGCTGTTATTGTACATTTTCACATTGAAAGGTCAAAGATAGTGTTTTCTTCCAAGATCATAACTAATTTTGTTGGTGTAACCACACAGAAGAAATAGCAATTGTGTTACAAACTGTCATTTGTGGTAAGAGTTTTGCTTATTTTAAAAAAAAAGTTTGAGAATGTTTTTGTTTAATCCTGCCTCTGAGGCTGCTTCAGTTAAGACCACAGGTGTAGATTATTTACTGCCTCATGAGCTATCAGGGGCATGGAGTAGGCAATGGACCAAATTTAACTGTGAGGACTTGAGAGGGGAGAAAATTCCAGAGCACAGAGGAGGTGTGTAACCGAACTTTTAAATTATTAATTATTTAGCACTTATTTATTTATTACTAAATTCACTTATAACAAACACCAACAATTTCTTAACTATTAATCCTATAAATTCCTACAACCCCTTTAACCTATCCACTAAACCTATTGATAATTATTTTTCTAACCTTTTAGAATGATACAGTCTCTGGGGCAGGTCCTCAGTCGTCAGGAACACAGTCTTTGTTGTAGATTCTTTAACGCACTTAGCAGTCCTTTTTCTGGATCTCTCAGATGCAGGTTTGTCAGGGTAAGTTGGTTATTGCAGTCTCACCTTAAATAAGGCTTCATGCTTTCTTCTCTGTGGGAGACCCCAGCCGTCTGCAGGCCAACTTACTTCTTTTGAATCAGGAACTCAGCTGCTCTGCCTCAGTCCTTAAAGCCAGGCACAATTTCCTTTAGGCCACTGTTTGGACAGATCAAACCCCTCTAGGCAAAAGCTGAGCCATAGGGTTTAGTCCTTGACCTTTTGGTGTCTTGCTCAGGCTTTCTATGCTCACCGGCTTCTTTCTGCTTCAGGGAGAGAGCTGGCCATCAATGGCCAGCCCTTTCTTCAGCAGGACTCTTGGAGCTCTCTAGCATCAGGGGCCTCTTCACCTTCTGGGCTCCATGCACTGTCCTTAAATAGGAGGAACTCTGTGTCAGTTTAATTTGGGCTCCGCCCACTTAGCAGCTGAAAACAATGTCAGGCCAGATACTTTGTTTTTCAGTCTATTGAGTCTTTCCTGTTTTTCCTGACTTCAACCTTGTTTTTCAGTCTATTGAGTCTCCTGTTTGTTTCCTGTTTTTAGTCCATATGCTGATAATGCTCTTCATGCCCCGAATTAAGAGACAGTATTAGAAACCCCTATATATTTTCTAAATCTAATTTATCTAACCCCCTACAGAGGTGCTACAAAGAGAAAGATTGTTCTCTCTCTGCTCTGGTGCTTCCCCAAACTGCTGCTGGTTCTTCTGGCTGCTGTTTCTGGTTTGCTGGTTTGCTGGACTTCTGTGTATTGTGACTACTGTGATTGTTATTGCCCCTAAAGAACCCATGGATAATAATGGTAGGAAGTAGTTCAAAGAGAACTCTGTCCTTCTTCCCTTTAACCTTTCTTTCCCACCTAGTGTTGGGGGATTAAAAAGAACAAGGGATTGAAGGGAGGTAGAGGTATTAACTATAGTAAAATAAATTAGAGTGTATAATAAGACGAAAATAGTAAAAGCCCCATCTTGTTGCAGTCATCTGGCAAGTTGATATGCAAAAAGAAAATATATGTACTGAAATGTTCTACTGTTGAGATTGTTACCTCATGATCTGTCATTAGTCTTAAATTGTTGCAAATTTAATTGAGATTGGGGGGAAGAGGGTGGAAGGACGGGATAGGAAGGGGGAATAGGGAAGGGTTTGTGACTGAGATGTAACTTGAAGAAAAAAAATAAAGTATTCAAAAAAAAGAAAAAAACAAATAAATTAATCTATGTTAATTAACATAACAGATTAAGTACTATATAACATTTCTATTGATTCATATTATTATACCCTTATCCATAATGTGCCCAAGCTCCACATAAGATAACTGGACAATCTTGGTTACCTCAAATTATCAGAACATCTAATTACTGTTCAGAGGTTTGAGAGAGAGAGAGAGAGAGAATATTTAGGACAGCATGAATAATACAGAGTCTCCTTTTATACTTTACTTGTTTTCAACAGTATCTTACTTACTAGTAAGTACTTTCTGTAATATGCTCACTGTTTTGGCACCAGTGAGAGTTTCTTTATACAAAGAAGTTTTCCAGCATCATGGCGGGAAACAAAATAGTATTAGTTGATATATGGAATTGTCTTCCCCTTAGGGACTATAAGGCTAAGCAGGGCAAAATCTTTTTGTACTATGTCATCTCCTGTGATAATTTAAGAATCTGAGTATGTTGTGCTACAAATTTCACCCGATGGCACACTATTGAGGTGACATATGGCCGAAGCATATGCATGGCTACAACTTGACCTTGAACTGAATGAAAGTTGACAGTAACATTGAGTGCTGCTTACACTCCCATAGGTAGTAAGCAATTTGACTAAAATTAGATCTTCTTATTATTCATGGAAGATAATCATGAATTTTCAAAACACATGTTTTTCATAATAAAGCTTAAATGATTTATGTACTTCGCATAGGTAATTAATCCTTGTGAAACAAAGTTAATTTTCACATTTAATTATCCATTTGTAGCTTAGTTCTCTACTATTCAGAATAACGTTTCTCAGAAACAATGTATTAATAATGTTTATATTCTCGACATTCTATGCTATCATCAAGCAATATTCAATTTACATACCACAAGTTAATAACAATATTGTTCAACAAATAATAGCTCTTATCATAGCTAATTACTATGAAATAAGGCAGTCTATTTGTAAATATACTTTGTATGGTCAAGTAGTAGTAATTAAAGAAATTTCTTTTCTTATTACAAATGGAACATTTGATTGAACTCTCAGATTTTACATGAAATAATGCATATTTCATTGAAGTAATTCTATCCCCCATCAAGTATTGCCATATTAATCTACTTTACAAGGTAAAACTTACATTTTTTAATAATTCATACAAACCTCAGGTGTAATCAAGATATCTTCATATCTACAACTAAAATACAGAGATATTCTGATCTGGCACAGAGTGATATCCATAACCCAGATTCTATCACATTATTTCTTGTCATCGGTACTTACAATCATTTAATTACCATTTTGAATCACTTTCTGATATTTGTAAACTTTTGTATAGGTTGTTTGTAGAATGTAATAACACTGTAGTTTTTTTGGCATTATCTTTTCTGTAGAAATCATATAATTAAATTTCCTTTTGTTGACAGTCAAGTCAAGTTTGTGGTTAAAAAAATTATCAGTCACTCTTTTGTGATTTGACAGTATTCACTATACACTATAAAGTGTACACTATAAAATTCTTGCTTTGCATCACTCTTGTCCAGAGTTTAGGAAAATTCAGACTTCCTCCCACCAAAAAAATATATATTTAAATTATATATATTACAAAAATATGCCACATGTAAATTAGTATCTTGTTACCTTCTTCAATCAAATTGTAGTTTTCAACATTTATTTTAATATAGACTTCAACCATCATTTTGTGCTGCCAGAGGGGAGAGAGAGAGATAGACAGAGAGAGAGAGAGATGAAACTAAAATCCAAACCATTATAGATATAGAAAAAGAAAGTCAAAATTTAGTCAGAGGGAAAATAAGAAGTAATGAATGGTATGCCTAAAATAAAGGCACAGGTTTCACATAAATGGATGTCTTATAATGACACCCTTTTATATATTTTATGCATGGTAACAAATCCATTGTACAGTCAATGAACTTGTGTTCCCACATTGTTAGTTTGAAACAAGTGTTTCTTCTTATATTTGATAGAACTGAGTTTTTTAAAATTTGAGTATCTTTTCCATGGTTATATGGTCATGGCTGAAGCACCTTTCTTACCCAGGTGAGTCAAATGCTTACATTCACCACCATAAAAACTTGCTACCTCTTCAATTAAAATGTTTTTACATCAGCTTCTGGAATATTCTAATAAAACATTGGTGACAAAAGTTATGATATATAAAGCAATGTATTACCTTTCATTGAAGTAGATATGAAAGTCCCACTACATAAGGTGCATTAGTGACATGAAACAATTATTTTGAAACTAACATGTTTGTGAAACTGTAGATATCTGGTTTTAATGAAAGAACACAACTTATACTGTGTGTACTTAACTGAGCAACTCCTTATATTAGCATCATGTTTGTATTCATATTTTTGCAATCACAATGTAACAATGGGATGAAAGTATATAATGTCCACACCACTACAATATTAATTATGTCAAGTTTCACCTGATGGATTATGAATTGTATCATCTGGTTTTATTATAGGAATTTCTAAGTCTTTTAGATACAAGCAAATGAAAAAAAAAATGGAACAAGCCAAAGAAGACATTCTGGAGTCAAACAATGATACATGGAGACATGTTGGATGTACAATAATGCAGGTTGCTAGGTATAGATTTTGACGGAAAATAACCAAAGAAGAGATGAATGATGTCTCAACAACACTACAGCTCCAGTTCTTGGTGAAGAGACACATGAAGTAGACAGAACCACTGCAAATATACACTTAAATTCCAATCCCACCAACAGACACAGGCTTCCTTGGGCACCCAGGCCAGATGGATTACACATACGTATATTTTAGAATTCAGAAAGAAGCTAAATTTTTAAAAGTAAAACATTTTTTCAGTTTATTTTTGTCATTGTAAGTCTGCTTCAGCAGAAAGAGCTATAGGGGAAACACACTTGGCTCCAAGCAAGGAGAAAGTGGATAAGAACAATGAATTCCTTCACTTTCAATAACTGGAACTGTATAGTTTTGGGTTTTAAATCCTTAAGTCAATCACTTAATACCTCTTGTTCTTCCATTTATAAAAAAGTGCTTAGCAAGTGCTATTACACAATTGCTTTTATATAATAAAGCCTTTAGTGTTCAGGATTAATACATGCTTAATACATTTTAAATTATAATTTTAGTAAAAATTAACCAACTATAAATAATCATAGAAATTTTTTGTGCTGACCCCATTATCTGTTTTTATGAAATAACTGTTGCAAATAATGCTTACCATTTAAAAATTCTTCTCATTCTCCATAAAGTAGAAAGCAAAAAAATGAAAGGAAATATATGGATCATTGTTTTAAACTCTGAACATATACTGCTGAGAATATTGATGGTTTCAGAACTTACAGCTACATATAAAAAAGACAGTAAATATGCATTTGAATTGCTGATATATATTCAGCATCTCTATTTTCTTTAATTCCACAGTTAAATAGTTTTCGGAGATTGAATAAAACATGCAATTATCATATGCAAATGAAAGAGGAGGGTTGAGAGGTAGATAGGAGAAGATTACAATAAATGGAAAAATAGAGTAGATAAAATTTCTAAACTTGCCTATGCAACTTTTAATTTTTACATTAACAACCCATTAGGTTTTGCTAAGCAACAAAAATAAATGACCACTCATTAATGGTGTGGTTAAATAAAAAAAAATGTTTTGGAGAAAACAAAGTCATATGTAAACATAAGATCTGTTCACAAAACATAAAGTAGAATTGGAAGGCCTGAATAGAGTCAATTGCAGTTCCATAGAATATTTCTTCAGTTTAAATGAGTTCCAGAAAACTAAAACTTATTTTGAGAGTTACTCCACAGCTCAAAGTGAATACTTAGATACTATTTACTTACCCAAACTGAGAAGATGATAAAACATATTCCACAGGTTTCTTCTTCAAACATTAAAGCCTCCAGTGATGGGCAGTGCTGTTTGCTTTCTGAAAATAGGAGGTTAAATGAATGAGACAGTTAATGGGATAGAAGTTCTCCAGAGGTGGATACTCCCTGAGAGCTTTGTAACCAATGATGACATGAGGAATTCCATTCTCGGAACCCACTGAAATGGCTTACTTTAAATTATTGTTCTTTCAAGTTTGTAAGAATGTTTCTGTTCAAAAGTAATAAAATGCAAAGCCATTCATTATTGTTTTACTGTATCCTTGAGGAAAATCCTGTCGGCTTAATATCCAGGTTTGACACCTGGTCACATTGAGGTGTGGGTGGAATCAATATCACATTAACTACACCCATAGATGAGTGATTGTTTATTTACTCGTAGGCATACTTACAGCCTTGTAATTAAACTTTACTCCCCAGTGGCAGAGGTGCACTAATTATAGCATAACAATAATCAGAGTCAGACATCTTATAATGCCACAATATAGTATTGACATTTATGGCCTAGAATTCTCAAGTCAATACTGATTATACAATCTTACTTCACCTTTCTCTCTAGTGCAGGTTAAGAATTTAATGACCTCCTTAAGATATTCTCAATAATTTATCTCTCCAGATGAGTATTCTTAAAGATGATTATTCATATAGATTTCCAAAACTATTTAAACTCCTCAAAATTTATTAATGTTGAGTTATGACAAAGATTCTTTTCCTTATTTAGATAAGTATGTTTAAACAGTAACAAAAATTGTTAATCTCTTGTTTCTATATACAGCAACACAAAAGTAACATGTCACTGAAATTTAAGCCTTCCTTCCCAAACCAAGTATGTGTCATCCTTTCATAGTATGTAAGTCATGTGTCAACTATATTCAATAAAAATCAAATTAAAACTCAAGAGGTAAAAGGAAGAGTGTAGGGATATTTTAATATATAAGTTACTTAATTTCAAAGTAATGTTTTTATATTGTATTTTTGTTTTACTGAGATACATTCAGTGATTTGTCAATAAAAATGGTGAACGACCTTTTCTCTCCCCCAAATCTATTCTAAACAAGAAAATAAAAACTTCATTACTACTGGAAGGCTATGAGGAAAAGTGAATATTAGTTAATTGAGTTGGCACATTTGACTCAAAGACTTGATGGAACAATTAAATAATTAATTCAAATAACAAGGAAAAAATATTTACAGACTTGTGATAATGGTTGAATTATTTTACTTTAACAAGATCCAAAAGCTATATTTACTCAACAGAAACACATCTTTGAATTTTGAATTCTTAATTACTTCTCAGCTTGGTAATATGAAAATTGTTTTCTTTCAATACTGGCTATCAGTGGTCGCAGAACCCACATGAAGTATGGAGAAGAGTAGAGAATCCCATGTAGCTAAAGCATTAAGTATGGCTGGTGTTCAAAATGCACTAACATGCTACATATTATCCCAAATTTATCAGTAAACCCTTTGTGAATGGTATGGAACCAACATGTCCCCACATGTGAACTCTAAGGGCTTCTGAACATTATATGGAAGAAGAATGTAGCAACTCTAGAATGCATTTAAAATGTCTAAGAAAAGCATGGAATATATACATATAACCTTCTTTAAAGCATCTGAACAATAACTTTCAATAAGTTTATGTTTTATTTAATGGGGGTATGGATACTGGTATTTTGGTGGTTATTTGTAACTCTAGAGCTGTGAGTCTGAGAAAAAGACAGCAGCACATTCCACTTAGGATGTCTCTTTTTCTGACTTATAATGAGAAACCATTTCATGTTTACTCAATTCATTTTCTTGGTATTCTTCTATAAAGAAAATATAATATTTCCTATGTAAAGGAGTCTAACCCCATTATGCCAAGCTCAACAGTATAGCATCCCTTAAAACCAGAGACATCACAGAAACCTTTTTATAGACACAATTGCATTAAGACAGAGCTGTGCCATAGAAAATTAGGAGGATTACAAGTATTGAGTCCATAACAGAAACCACATAGATTCTATAAAGGGAGAGGCATGCATGTGGTAGAAAGAAATAGGGTAAAGAGATTGTCATTAATTATTGAGTTTATTCTTTGGGACATTTGAAATATCTAATTATGTTTGGAGGATTTCAAGAACTCTCTTAATCTCAGAAAAACATATTCCCTATATATCAAATTCTTACATTAAGCCAAATTGAAGATTAAGTAAATGCAACTCAGCATAGCAGTACAAATATTAGATATCCCCAAATAAACTTTTATTTTAATCTGGTCTGACTCCTTCAGTCAGCTTATATCAATGCACATTTTCACATGGCTTTAAGCCACTGCTGTTTTTTTCTCTAATATTATAAAATGGATGAGTCAGTCACTAAGACAAGCCAAAATAATTTGTAAATTGGATGAGGAATGTTAGTCAAGAAAAATACCTAAAAAGATAAATTATTGGAAATTGCAGCCCAGTCATAGAATCCAGGAGCTACTCAAGTGTATGAAGACATGAGGAAGATTTTAAGGCAAATTACAGAGAGAATGTAAATAACTATAAAACCTTAATCCTTGTCTAAAATTTTCAAAAGCAAAAGTGGCACCAGTCCAGGATTATCCAGGGAGCTGAAGGGCATTATTCTTGCAAAAGTATTTTTATGTGAAGTGTTTTGTTTATACACAGTCATGAATCAGATCACCTCTTTTTTGTCTGATGAAGTAAGAACAGAATATGTCATCCCTTATAACTTCCTGTTATTATTTCATTTAGGAGAAAGGACCTTTCACAAATAACACTGTTTTGATTTTGACAATTCTCATATGTATAAATGACAGTGCATAAGAATAGCACATGTCCTATGTGATATATTCCTTGTATTTCCTATCACATATATATTGATGTTATCAATAAGCATGAGTATACACTCTATGGTATTACTGATTGTGTAGGATTTGAATAGTGAGTTCTGTCAACTATCTGTAAGCTTTTATATCTAAAACAGAGAGCATTCATACTAGTTCACATATAAGCCTATTTTAATGAGTATGTGAATATAATCAGAGCACCTAGGGATAAAAATTTCTCAGATCATTATTAGATGCCATAAACTCATCAATTATTATTCAACAGATAATTATCATTACCATCATCATCATTTTAATAATTATCATTGTCACTAAGTAAAGAAATGATTTCAGTCTTCTCATTTTTTTAGGTAACACATAGTTTCTATGGTTTCATGAATCATGACAACAAAATTATAAACTTCATTTAAAAAATGCAACCATGACTATCCTCAATGCTATCCTGAAGGCTGTTACACTCAGTATAGTCCCATAGTTCTTATAGAAGATTGCTTATTACTCTTGACTCAGCATTTGGCATGCAATAGTCCTGAAGCCATTCCATTCCCCATAATAGAAACACTAAGCATACAGAATATACATTTAGTCTGTTCAGTGTGTACTTTTCATTTCTAGTTTTAAAGTTGTTCCATTTTCCACACTTAAAATTCAGTAAGAATTGTTTTACTTAGAAGGTAGTTGGATATCACGTCCATTTAACAAAATGGGAGGAGTATGCTCTCTCCTGGTGTCTATTAGCTCCCCAGAGAAGGACTCTTGGTCATGATCATATGATGGGGTTATGCTATGAATTCTAAATGTTAATTAACCTGCTCCCAGAAGCCTGCTTTCTCTACATGAAGTGAAGCTATGTTACCTTTCTTGTTAACAGCTGTCTCTTATTGGTTGAGTAAATGCTGAGGCCTGGCAAAAACAGAGGTAGGCGGGACTAAAGTGTTCGGGCTTCTGAAGTGGACAGGTTCATGGCTAGAAGAAGCCTCCAGAAGAAGGAAAAGAAGCCAAGAGTAGGAAGGAGGACACACGCCGTGGGTTAGAGAAAAGAACCTCTTTCCACGTGGTCTGGATCATTGGCATAGCGTGGAGAATAAAAATCCAAGGGCACATATGTATAAATGGGGTCATATTTGGGGAATAGAATTAAGGAGTTAGCTTAGATGGGCCAAGATTGTTCAATTCAGGCTAAGACTTGTTAAAATCAGGTGTCTGTGTACTTATATATAATGGTGGGTTAAGGATTAACACTGTTGACCAATTAATGGCAATCTAAATACAAATAAATAATTTAATTAAATATTTCTACAGTCATAGGATCAAACATGCATTTCCTCCTATAGAATGGGCTGTGCATAAAATTTTAAAACAGTTGGTTACATCTGTAAAATTCAGGCCACTGTCCTTCAAATGGACCTATCTTTCCAGGACAGTTGTTTTACTTTGGTGGGTCACAATTGGACAAGACTCTTGATGACTTTTCTCCTGTGTGTTATGTGCTGGCACTGCGGAAACTGGAAACTGAAACTGGGAGGAGTTCCTCCAGATCACTTCCAACTTGATTTCTCCATATCCTGATAACCAATCATGTGGTGTCTTCAAATAGTCTTACCATCAAGTTCTGGGGGGTAACCAAGAGCTACAGCAATAGCCTATTTTGTTCTAAGGGTCTATATGACTCTCCATTGAACAACTTAAAGGTAGCATCCCACTCATAGCACTGGAGTTTTCATTTGATAACCTATTGAATCATCAGAAAACATTACACCTTATATAATGAGCACGTTTAGGTTTGCAACGCACACATACACACACCTAAAATAGTACATTCCATATAACTTTTCAAACATCCTCACCATTAGGTATCTCTATCTCACTGCCTTTTCTACCCTACATTTCAACCCCATACCCACCCAATTACCACTGTTATTTTCCTTCCGTCTCCATACCATTTGTGTCCTACCTTCCTCCCCCCTTAAAATATTTCTATGATGGCCTCTTTCTACTTTCTCAACTTCCAAATGTACTATACGTTACTTGTATGTAGATAAAGATTAAAGGTTCAGACCTACATATGAGGGTGAAATGTACCATTTGTTTTATTTATCTTCATGTGTTTGGGAAATGCTTGTATCTGTGCCCATGAATTGAGGAGCCTCTCCACTCTTATCAGAGATGCTTCTTTGTGAGGTTAATGCCAATTAGTGTAGATTCTAGCACTTGTTTGGCATACAGAGAAGGGCATGCTCAGTCAAAGACAAAACATCTGATTCATACTTCCTTTGCACATGGGCCAGAAAATACTGCTGAAGAGTAAAGGGAAGATTGTACGAGCCAGAGCATGGGGAAGACTCATGTGAATATGATAGTGCCATAGCATTTGAAGACACATCACCAGGCCCACATAAGAGCAAGCCAGTAAAAAACCACTGCAGGGAGGAAGAGACTTGCAAAGCTTCATACCCATCTAAGAATTTTGGCAGTGGAACATTGATGGGAGAATGAGACTAAGATCTCTTCAGGGAATTGACTCCTGTGAGGTTGCTCAGATTCCAGCAGATGACTCACCTGTACCCATGCACATAAGAAAAGTACTAAAAGGACTCAGTGGGCTAGGAAACAGGACTAAAAGGTGGCAGGGGAGCTGGGAGAGAGTCTCTTGGAGGAATATGAGGAGAAATGGTGGCTTGATGTGATCAAAATATGTTGTTAAAATGTATGAAGTGCTTAAAGAATAAATTTGAGAATAAAGTTGCTTTACTTAAAGAAAGGCATATTTATCAGTTCAATATAGTAAGTGCTTCAATATTACGAGTGACTGTTGCAAAGAAAGAGAAGTTTCTTCTCTTTTTCCAGAAACATAAGACAGAGGGAAAAACACAGTGTTCAACCTGAGGGATGTTTTTCTAATGATAAGACACATGGCTTAAAGTTTCATTTCCATCAAAACTTTTAGAAAACTGAATTGAATCTCTTTTTATGCAGCAGCACCACACAACCTTTTCTGGAACGTTCACTTTCACCTCTTCAAGAGATAGCCTTATTTTTTACCTAACAGGCCACTTTTCTTCCCGTAAGTAGCACAATTTTCTGAATTAATTGTTTGGAATAGTTGTCTCTCTCCATGATTGACACAGAGATAAGAACCTAAGGTTATCAATCAACAGACTGGTGGTCCAAATTTAGCCATTACTTCTCATTAGAGAAACATCACAAATCCCTTTGTGTTAAATTCTTTACTGAAGTTCATATTTAAACTTTACCAGTAGATCTCATAGTTTCATGAAATGCTGGCAATTGTTGATCCCATACAGTAAGTGAAACTGAAATATCCTAATGTCAGAATTAAGTATATTGATTATTTGTTATATGGTTGTTAATCATGTTGGATATCAAAAACGTTGAAACAATAAGTACAGAAACTGTTTACTGTCTTTCATACTAGAGGACCTTACAATAACTTCCCTCATAAAATAAGATTATTTTATTACTGCTTCTATACCAGTTCACAGTTTTGGCAATTCCTTGCTATTTAGGAATTGGAGTTTTGTCTTTAGTTTGTAAAGCTCATTTTCATGTATGAAACTTTCCTGTTCTGTTCAGTTCTAGCTATACTTGGAATCAATTTGATCAATGTAATCATGCCCAAAATAACTTAGTCTGGGAAAGGTAGACCTCTCTCTAAGTTCTAACAGTGCCCATACGTATGCTCTGTATATGTTTAAAGCTGAATAAATGGAGATTGTTGAAAAAAAATGGAAGCTTGAAAGACAATCTAAAAATATGTCTTTTTAAAAAACAGTTTAGAATAATAAGAAATTTTGTTTATTTTACTAATTTGAAAGAATAAACAAGTGAGTAAATATAGGAATCATGATGAGTCTGGATCCTAAAAGAATCTAGAAAATAATGGACAAGGATAATAATAAAATGTGCTATAAATGTCTCCCTTAAGGAATCATGTACTGAAAAAAAGGACTCATATACTAAGTTAATGAAAGTAAATAGTATACTTTTATCCATGCACAGTTTGGTGTACTATTGAACCTTAATAAATATTTTAAAATGCTAGGTAGTGACAAAATGACAAAATCAATAGATTCATTGATTATTAACAGAAGTCAGCACTTTTATCTATAGTGCCAACATGTTATGTAACCATAGAATTCAGGACTATAGTATTTAACATGCTTCCTAGGCAATATCTGTATTAATATTTAAATGGAGCAGCACTTTTAAACAATCATCCTTGTTGAAATAGTGTGGTGTATCAGTACAAAACAACTTGTTAAGCTATGATGTGACACTTTAATATGATTCATAAACTGCATACAAAATATTGCTAAAAATAAACTCAATCTATTTTTATGAATTAATTCTAATTCCAACTAAATTTTCTACTTGCCACTCTTAAAAAAATTCCCTCAAAGTTCATTTCTCATACAGCCAGGCAAATTGACATATATATGTGCTCATGTATAAAATTTCATTCAAATGTAGGTATAATACATAATAACCAATTTACTAAAATTCATGTTATAAGAAAGAGAATTGAGTACCAAATTCAAATCCATTTGGAAATGAGCTTCAAGTGATTTAGAAAACTAAAGTGATGGCTTGTTTTTTTTGGGGGGAGGGGGGGTTTGAGACAGGGTTTTTCTGTTTCACAGCTCTGGCTGTCCTGGACTCATTTTGTAGACCAAGCTGGCCTCGAACTCACAGTGATCTGCCTGCCTCTGCCTCCCAAGTGCTGGGATTAAAGGCATGTGCCACCACACCCGGCAGATGTCTTGTTTTTTATATGTAGTTTTCACTTTTAACTTCAGATGATGGTTAAATTTTCCACCATGTTAAATCTCCTCATTATCTGTTCTAGGTTTACAGGATTGAATAAATTTAATTTAATGAATAAACAAAGCAAGGAATATGTCATCTTCCCACAGCGCACACATTGAAGATGACAATGTTTCTTTTCTACTCACAGAATCAGAAGAAAGTGAAAAGTGTGTGTGTGTGTGTGTGTGTGTATGCATGTGTGAGTGTGTGTGTGTGTGTGTGTGTGTGTGTGTGTGTGTGTGTGTGTGAGTGAGTATGCATGTGTGAGTATGTGTGTGTATGCTAGAAATTTGCTGTATTGTTCTTGGTTTGGGTAACAGCTGAATTTTCCTATAGATTATTACCACTTTTTATGTGATTTTATTTTCTGATACATTGAGTAATAGATTTTTTTCTTATTTCTAAAGAAAAATAAGTAAACAAAAAATATTTGATAATGAGTGAGATTCTTCCTGAATTCATTGTCTTTTATACAAATGTAAACACAGCTAATTAGAAAACACAAGTTAAGAGATGATCTATTTTTGAAATATAGTCCTTTCAAGACAACAGTACTTTAATATTGAATAGTACAGTAAAAAAGTTGGTTTTGCTCATAGATTTAGGAGGTTTTACACATCAATATTAGTTGAAATTTTATCTTTAACACTATATAACAAATCCAAGTAAGCTTATACATAATGGGTATAAATATCATGTAGTATATTTCATTTTCAAATCCACTTGATGTAATTTACCACTGTAAATATCCTCTTGAGAAACACAATTTTCCTTTTGCTATAGGTTTTATAGAACATACTATTCTCCTTTATTAAGTGGTTATGCTATCAAACTGTCTTCAAAATATTTGGGATTTTTAAAATTTTACTTGAGATTTATTTATTTTTATTTTATGTTTATGAGTGTTTTGTCTGCTAGTACATATGCACACCAAGGAGGTCAGAAGAGGCTGTCAAATGCTTAGAACTGTATTTAAAGATGGTTGTTAGATAAAATGATCTGGAGAGTCAAACATGGATTCTTTGCAAGTGCAGTAGGTTCTTCTTAACAACTGAATCATCTCTCCAATCCTCAACATTTATACTGATATTGATACATAGATATATACTCATCTCAACTTTGGTTAGTGAATAATGTTAGTTGGTTATCCAAGTCCTAGTGGATGACCACACACACACACACACACACACACACACACACACACACACACACACATATATGCAGCACTAACTGGACTTGGTGGACTAATAAAATAGATACTATTTTTAAAACTGGACATTAGATTTCAGTAAATGGACCTGATGGTTTGAAATGAAAATGATCCATATAATCTTGAGCATTTGAACAGTTGATAAATAGTGATGCTGATTGAGGTTTAGGTCTTGCTGGATTCTGTCTTGCTGGAGGGAATATGTCACTGAAATAAGACTTCAATTTCAAAAGTCTCTTTCTACTTCCAGTCTCAGGCTCTCCACCCCCCTTTCTCTCCCTAGCCTCCCCCTGTTTCTAAAGGAGTTTATTTTGGTCGTGGTATATTATCACAGCAACTTAAAAGTAACATGTTTCATTACTTAAAATAAAATATTATTTAAAATGGAAACATTTTTATTCATTGGGCATTTTTTAGGTGAAAATGTGTTTTGATTTAATATTTTGTGGAGAATTTTTATAGAGCATACAACATTTTTTTAGTTCTTACAAATCTGTTCTCATACTGCAAAGGAAGGAGTCTGAAACCAATCAATTCCCTAGATACCACAAATTTTCAGAACAAACTGGGCAAACAAACCAAATGATCACAACTGATCAAATTACAGAAAATATGAGACTATGTTTGGTCAAACCCTAACTGGGGCCTTTATAACATACCCCTATCTCCAAAGTTAAGGAAACATCACAGAAAAGAAAGTAGAACATTATAAGATCCAGAAGGAGTATGACAGCAACAAAAATATAATTGCCAAAAATAATAAATTCATACATGAATTCACAACTAAGGATACTACACGCACAAGATTTGCCTGAAAGCAACCCCGTCAAAACATCCAACAAGGATTTGGATGGGAGGGATCAAAAAATCACATCCCATCAAAGGGTAATTGGAAACTGATGGATGATGTGGAAAGGATAATGCATTTTGTTCAAGCATGTGGAATCAGAGAGACTACACATGTACTTGTATATAAACACACACCCCCTCCCACACAGAGATTAAATGGAGTCAGTATAAATTTGTAAAAATTGAAAAGAAGGAGAAAGCACATTAACTTGAAGTGGAAAAGTGGCAGCAAAGTATAGGAGAGTAACTGGAGAGGAGAGAATGCAGGTGGATTTGATCAAAACACAGTATAGTATAATTTAAAAATGTAAGTAGGTGGGCATTATTATCTGAACTTCAAATACTATGTTTGAGATTTTAGTGATTCATTGACTTAAGATGTTTCTAAATTCTAGTGATATTCTTAAGTTCAGTTTTGTTGTCATTTTTATAGAAAAATCATATACAATGTAATGCATATCATGATCTCCAATATTCCTTATTATATGTTTTTCTAACCTCACTATTCAGAAGAATGAAACATAATTTGGATGGATCCTTAATAGGTCGCTCTTAAGTTTTGTAGTCAGAATATTTATTACCAAAATAGACAAAAAACAAACAAACAAACAACACTTGGAAACACTATTGTGCATTTTTGAGCCTTGGGACTCACTCATTTTCTCAAGGAAGTTTAGAGATTAATATATTATCTGCATAGAATTATGCTTATAGTAACCACCATACTTCTTACTGTTAATACTGTTAATAGAAATATTAAAGAATGAATTTTTGATCTGGTGCTCTTTGGAATTAAGTCCGTGGTAAGGGATAAGCCATGTTCTTTACTTCACAACTCTAGCTTTTCATTCTATTGCATTTCTGTGGAACACCTAGAATACCTTAGCAATATGTAAAATGTCTGTTATGTGTTATAGCATAATCAGTAATACAAAACATACACACAAAATTATTGTCATAGTTTCTCTTCACTTTATTTAGTTGCATCAGAGGCTCTGATAATGAACATCTTCATTTCCTCTGTGTTAATAATATAGTTTGTAACTTAGACACAAGTACATTATTATGTAGGTTTCGTGTCATAAATCTCTTACTGTGGGTTGCTCTGGAAAACTTAAAATGCCTTGCTTTATGATCTAAGACATTTTCTAAAAGCAGAATATGCAAAGCCATTTACAGCATCAGAACTGAGATCATTATCATTGTGCTAATACTGTGTTACATGAAAGTAGATAACTAATTCAGATTTCTGTTATTTGTAACCCTGTAGTCAGACCCTAAGAAGTGTGAATATTTGCTTTGTTTTCTTCTTTACTGTGGGAGTGGAGTGAGGGTAATCACATGTTCAGCTCTTTGGTATTATATATATGCACAAAGAAAGTGGCACATTAAGTTAAATATTGAAGTAATTAGCCAGAAAATTATTACTTTAGGCTCTGAGATCACCATTTCTAAATAATGTGAAGTGTTTGTAGACAAAATAAATAGAAGACATTGGAGATTTTGATTCTTTATTTTATTCATAGTGACCACATTTTATTGTTTAGTGTTGGAAAAATTGTGTGCACCACCATAATTTTTGAAGTAAGAGCTAAGACACTTTTAATTTGCTCTCTCATTTTCCCCCAGGAACTGAAATGCCCTCCAAAGATGTTATTCTTCACTCCTCATTATTATTTTGTCTGCTGTGTAGAGATGCCAAGTTCTCATAAGGGTAAAAACTTTAACAACTCAAGGCTTTTTTTGTTTTCTTACTAAATATTGAGCTAAAATATTGGCTGAAATTGTGTAGTAACTGTACCACAACACTACACTTATCTTAGAAACATATTCTTGAAATATAAAAACTTGGAATAAAGTAGAATAATTTTTATCATAAGATTTTTTTTCAAGTAGCCTGAGGGTAGAAAGAAAATGGGTCATGTGTTTCAGAATGTTGGTGATTTAATATACCATCTGGTTGAAACACAACTATGAAACCCTAATCTTTAGAAAAAGCAATTTATTTGCTGAAGCAGGTGTCTAGCAATGTAGTTCTATGTATTTAAGTTCCATGAGAGCATAAATATAGTATTTTGTAGGTTACCATCTTATTCACAAATTGTAAATTAATGGACTAAAGTATATGCAAGATAAACACAATTTTAAATTAAAAAGGATGGAGGATATGATGAAAATAATGTATTCAGAGATTCTGTAAGTTGTGAGCTATCTAAAACATTTTTTGAAAACTTTATGAGTCAATTAGGGTAAGACACGTACTTTCTATAGACACTAATTTCCTGATTTATAAAATAAAGAATTGTAAGCTTCATTTTCTATGGTAGCTTCAGTATTAGTATGATTTTGGCTCTGTCCCAGATTCTACCTTGTAGTATGTGGTTAACCAAGGTCAGAGATTTTTGGTGGATTTCACAGCTGCCTGCTTCCATGGAAAACATATTGCTCATCTTCTTTCATTGCCCTATTTAAGACCCTAAGCGTTTGTGCTTGGTGGCACCTTAAGAAACTTTACAGATGTTGCTTGTCTCTTAGCAGGTTTATTTCTGATTAGCTTAGCAAGTAACTATAATAGGCTGTCATAGTACCTAACAGAATGACTGGCTTGCATAACCATTAGTTTGCATTTCTTAATTATCCTAAACAGTTCATGACAGTTAGTAGTAAAAGGCCAAAACATCACATTTCATTTTTTTTCTTTACCTCCTAACCCTTCCATTCCATTTCTCTGGGGTGGGGTGTCCTTATATAACAGTCCCTCATCTCAGTTGAGAGGTCATATGAGTTCCAAGAGCCTCATCATTCATTGGGGATCTATGAAACAGTACCATCAGTGAAAAGTGTCTCGTTGCCTGGGAGAGAGAACTACTAAACAAACAAATCAATAAGCATACAATAGATAAAAAAGACTAAAAAATAGAAAAAATATAACTAATATATAAAAAATAAATAAAAATTAAAAATAAGAAGTCTATGTCCAAGTTCCCTTTGGTGTGTTAGTTGTAGTATCGATACCTTCTACTATATAGCTAAAATCCTACTATAAGTGAATAGATGCCATATGTGTCCTACTGAGTCTGGGTTAGTTCACTCAGGATGAGCTTTTCTTCTTCCATCCATTTGGCTGCAAATTGCATAATTTCATTGTTTCTGATAGCTGAATAATATTCCATTGTGTAGATGTACCACAGTTTTTTAACCCATTCTTCGGTTCAGGGACATCTGGGTTGTTTCCAGTTTCTAGCTATTACAAATAAGGCTGCTATAAACATAGATGAGGAAACTTCCTTATGATTCCGTGAAGAGGCATTTGGGTGTATACCCAGAAGTGGTATGGCTGGGTCCTGAGGCAGAGCTATTCCAAGTTTTCTAAGATATCACCAGACTGACCTCCATAGTGGTTGCACAAGCCTGCACTTCCACCAGCAATGGAGTAGGGTACCCCTTTCTCCACACCCTGGCCAGCATGTGCTGTCATTTGAGTTTTTGATCCTAGCCATTCTGACAGGTGTGAGATGGAATCTCAGAGTCGTCTTGAGTTGTATTTCTCTGATGATTAAGGATGTTGAGCATTTCTTCAAGTGTCTCTCAGCCATTAGGGATTCCTCCTTTGTGAATTCTCTATTTAGCTCTGTCCCCCATTTTTTGATTGGATTATTTGGTTTCTTTGCCTTTAATTTCTTGAGTTCTTTGTAGATTTTGGATATTAGCCCTCTGTCAGATGTGGAGTTGGTGAAGATTTTCTCCCAGTCTGTAGGCTGCCGTTTTGTTCGAATGACAGTGTCCTTTGCCTTACAGAAGCTTTTCAGTTTCATGAGGTCCCATTTATTGATTGTTGATCTCAAGTCCTGAGCTGTTGGTGTTCTGTTCAGGAAGTTGTTGCCTGTGCCAATTAGTTCGAGGGTTTCTCCCACTTTATCTTCTAGTACATTTAGTGTGACCGGCCTTATGTTAAGGTCTTTGATCCACTTGGACTTAAGTTTTGTACAAGGTGAAAAGTATGGGTCTAGCTTCATTCCTTTACAAGTGGACATCCAGTTGGACCAGCACCATTTGTTGAAGATGCTGTCCTTCTTCCATTGTGCTGTTTTGGCTTCTTTGTCAAAAATTAGGTGGCCATAAGTGTGTGGGTCTATTTCTGGATCTTCAATTCGATTCCATTGATCTACTGGTCTGTTTCTATACCAATACCATGCTGTTTTTACAACTATTGCTCTGTAGTACAGCTTGAAATCTGGGATGGTAATACCTCCAGATGTTTTTTTTATTTTACAGGATTGATTTAGCTATTCTGGGCTTTTTGTTGTTCCATATGAAATTGAGACTATTTGATAGGAATTGCATTGAATCTATATATTGCTTTTGGTAGGATGGCCATTTTTATTATGTTGATCCTACCTATCCATTAGCATGGGAGATCTTTCCATCTTCTAAAGGCCTCTTCCATTTCTTTCTTCAAGGGCTTGAAGTTCTTGTTGTACAGGTCCTTTACTTGCTTGGTTAGAGTTACCCCCAGGTATTTTATGTTGTTTGTGGCTATTTTGAAGGGGGTTGTTTCCCTTATTTCTTTCTCAGCCCTTTTGTTTGTTGTATAAAGAAGGGCTTCTGATTCCTCTCAGGTCTCTGAGGTGATTGAAGAACAGATAGATAAAGTCTCATAATTAAATTTTGAGTTGTTTAGGAGTCAAGAGAGTGTTATAGATCTAAGAAGATGCTTTTAAAATTGTGTTGCAATTAGTATGAATGTTAAGTCAGATATAGAACTTTAAACTCATGGAGATGTTTAGATAGTAGAATGTTAAAGTCAGGTACCAAATACATATGGACTGGTCATTGGGAATGTATGTTAAGCCATATAACCCTCATAACTGTGGCCTAATTACCTCTGTTGTACTGTATTGTATTTATTATTATAAGAGAAAGAGCCATTTGTTGGACTGAAAAGAGAAACTGTAGGGCGAAATAAGATATACCTTAAACTTAAAAGAAAAAAAAAAGAAGAGGATGGGGGGGTGAGGGTGGGAGGGTGGGACTGGAGGGGGA
>CAJQZJ010031536.1:12235928-12264023 GCA_907164525.1 Lophiomys imhausi
TGGAGGGGGAATAGGGAGGGGACTGCGATTGAGATGTAACTTGAAGAAATAAAAAATAAAGGAAAAAAAGAAAAAATAATAATAAAAACTTGAAAAAATAAAAATGAAAAAATGAAAAAAAGAAACTTTACAGATTACAGAAATGAATAAAGCTTTCTCTAAAATATATACAGAAGACTTTTTAACTGGCTCCTCTCCCATTCTCTCCTTTCTTTCTGGAGAAAGGAAATTACACACATGTTTTTCTCTTGTACTAAATTCCAAGAGTGTTTAACATTTGTGTTGATGAGGAAACAAACTATTCTTAATGAAAGCCAACTCATGTACTTAAGGGATATTAGCCCCAAAGACATATTATTTAGGCTTCGTGAAGAAAAGAAAAAAGTGCATTTTTACCCTCAGGAAAGAAGTACATTCTTTAAAATGGAATGGTTTATTGACCCGCAATTTAAGTGTATAGTAAAGAAGAGAGTATTTTCATAAGCTAATATAAAGCTAATTTTAGATTTATTTTACCAAATAATATTGGATACATATTTTGGCAATACATATATTACCAAAGTAATATTGTTTACATAGTTAATGACATATATGTTATGATGAAATCATTATTTTTACCTTATTGGACATGCTGCAGTAATAGAGACAGTATTTGAGGGAAAGCTGTATTTTAACAGTTTATTCTCATATTTGGTCAATATTTGTTCACAAGTAGATTAATAGACTTAATATATACTAATCACACTTGAATTTAAATATTTAATGTATTTTACAAATTATTGCTTTGTAAAAAATTTACTACATTGAATAATTTTCTAAAAGCTTACAAAGGAATATTTTTCAATTAAAAAACACCCCAAACTTGACTTTACTTAATTTTTTAATTATTCAATGCTGCCAATTAAATTATTAAAAGAGGAGCATTTATCCTGGATAAAGTACACCTTACTTTGATTCTCATTAAACAGTATTCTCTTTTTATTTTTTAAAGAGTCAGCTTCTTAATTGACTTTAAGAATACAATGCTATTATTAAATCTGTTTTTTAAAAATGAGTAAATTATTTGAATCCTAAGTGTATTTATTTATTAGGATTGTTGGATTTATCTTTTCCTTCAGTTATAGCATACTTTCAGGCAAGAATGTAGTTCTGTAGGGCAAGCTATCATCATTGGGTTTACCTTAGCACTAGCACAATATTACCTCATTGTTTTCATTACATTTGCATAATTGAGATGGAAGCTGGGCCTTGTGGTACACTCCTTTAGTCCCAGCACTCGGGAGGCAGAAAGGATAGATCTCTGTGAGTTCAAGGCCAGCCTGGTCTACAAAGCAAGTCCAGGACAGCTAGGGCTATTATACAAAGAAATTCTGCCTCCAAAAATCAAAAGAAAACAAAACAAAGAGTAAATCATATTTTAAAATTTTATCTCTATCTTTGATATATCCTTTTATCTCTGATTAATAGAAAAGTATTTTGCATAGTGATATGTCTCTAATTGTTTGCTAGAAGAGAGACCTAAGCTAAAAGTCAAACACACCATTTAATACTTACTCAAAATCTTTAGAAATTGATCAGAACAGATGCATATGCCAAATATGATGAACATTAAATATTCAGGAGAGCAAGACTCTTGAAGAACAACCCTGAGGCAAAAAAAAACCAAATACAAAAGCAAAAACATAATTTCTGGTGTAGTCTGTACTGTTTCACCATTCTTTTGTTTCTTCCTTTAAAATTAGGACTGTTTTCTTCACCCACTCAGCTCTAGAAATCTCACTTTCCACCTCATTTATCCAGATATCTTACCAAAGTAAGTTCATTCTTAGAGCCTTTTATTAATTCCCCTCAGATGAGAAATTGTTTCTAGAAGATCATTTTCACCATATATTGAGTACAACTCATATAAACCACTTCTTTCCATTATCATATATTTTGATAATAATCATCCGTTCCTTTCCTTCCCTTTAGCCCTAAATGGTCTTTCTATTTTTTTTTTATTTTCTGCTTTTCTACTCCTTTCCCTAATTTCCTATTTTACTGCATGTTTGTGTATGTGTGTGTATCTGTATAGATATATTCATACATGGTTTTACATATCTATAAAGAGGATGGGAGTAAAAGAATAACATTTTTACTCCTAGGTTGTTTCACTTAAGAAAATGTACTATTGCACATAATTTTACAAATGACATAATTTCAATCATTTTATAGCTGAATTAATTTTCATTTTCAATATATGATATACACTTCTCTGTTCATCTATGTATGGACTCACAAAACATATGAAATCATATATATATTTAAATTAAGATTGCACATGCACATGTTTAATAAATTAAATGTTTTAAAATGATTAAAATGCTGAAATCCGAACTATCTCCCATAGTAACTCCCACTTTAGAGCAGTTTATTTTGGTTTTAATTCAAACACTGATTTAAGGAAATAGTTTATTTTACTTAAGTTAAAACCAGAGAACAAATGATTTTTTAATGTAGTATGAAAAAATTGCATTTAATGCCTTTTTTCTTTCACATTTAAAGAATATTGTATGTATACCCAGAAGTGGTATGACTGGGTCTTGAGGTAGAGCTACTCCACATTTTTCTAAGATAAGGCTAGACTGATTTCCATAGTGGTTGTACAAATTTGAACTCCTACCATCAATGATGGAGTGTTCCCCTTTTTCCACAACCTTGCCAGCATGTGCTGTCATTAGAATTTTTGATCTTACCCATTCTGACAGGCATGAGATGGAATCTCAGAGTCATCTTGAATTGAATTTCTCTGATAATTAAGGATGCTGAGCATTTCTTCAAGTGTCTCTCAGCCATTAGAGATTCCTCCTTTGTGAATTCTCAGTTTGCTCTGTTTTCCATTTTTTGATTGGAGTATTTGGTTTCTGGGTGTTTAATTTCTTGAGTTCTTTATAAATTTTGGATATTAGCCCTCTGTCAGATGTGGAGTTGATAAAGATCTTTTCCCAATCTGTAGGCTGCCATTTTGTTCTCGTGTCAGTGTCCTTTGTCTTACAGAAGCTTTTCAGTTTCATGAGGTCCCATTTATTGATTGATTGTTGGTCTTAGAGCCTGAGCAATTGATCCAAATGATTCCTCACTGAACCACAAGGACATTTCCTCATCTATGTTCATAGCAGCCTTATTTGTAATAGCTAGAAAATGGAAACAACCCGGATGTCCCTCAACCGATGGATGTTAAAAAAAACAAAACCAAAAAACAAAACAAAACAAACAAACAAACAAAAAATAACTGTGGTACATCTAAACAATGGAATACTACTCAGCTATCAGAAACAAAAAAATCATGCAATTTGCAGCCAAATGGATGGAACTAGAAAAGCTCATCCTGAGTGAACTAACCCAGACTCAGAAAGATGCACATGGAATCTATTTACCTATAATTGGATTTTAGGCCTATAGTCCAAGAGAACTATTTTACAACCAACACAAAAAAAGGAACAGGAACATAAACTTTGTTGATGAGACACTTTGCCTTAGTGGTGCTGCCATGTAGACCTCATGTATATGAGGAGGCTCTTGGCCCTCATGTGCCAAGTGGGGACACCCCACTCTGGAGGAGTAGGATGGGAGGGTGGAAGGGTGGGATTGGGAGGTGTGGAGGGGGGACACTGTGTTGGATATGATGCTTGAAGTAGTGAATAAACATTAAAAAAGTATATTGGAGACTTTTGAATACTAATTATCTTTTTCTACACTAAAAAATAAAACAATAATTACTATTTTAAAAGAACACGAATTTGATAAAGATCAAAGAGGGGTATATGGGAAGGTTTGGATGAGAAAAGAGGTTGGGATCTGGAAATGATGTAATTATTCTATAATCTCAAAAAACAAAGACATAAAGACATTATTAAAAATGTTTTGACAGTTAGTGAAGTTCGTTTTTTGTTATATCAGAGAAACAGAACTGACTGATGCCAGACTTAGAATTCAAATTAGCAATGTGGAGTTTCAGAACATTTCTTAACTTGGGAGATTTTACCTATCAAATAAAACTAGCCAAAGCTCTTAATTTTCAAATAGAAATTTCATTTATGCATTTTTAAGCAATGTTGAGAAAGTCAAGGTGATATTATTTTATGAAAATATAAAGGATAAGCATATGTTAATATTTTACTGATAAATACATTCAATAACATACATAAATAAATACAAAGTTTTAAATAGTATCAAGAACTCCAATTCATTAGTCGAAGTATATATTTTATGTATTAAACACATTTTTAGTAAAACTATCTCAGATGTTTTTGTTTCCAAATAATCCTGGCTTGTAGGATTTTCTTTTATATTTTCATCTTCTTATATTATTTCTCAATATTTATCTACTATGATGTTTCTTAGCTTCTCTCTTTCAATAAAAATAATTTTGTCTAAATAAGTGAATTGTATCATAAATTATCCTTATAATTATCGATCAATCTTATAGAAAGAATTATAGACAATTAAGAACTTCTGAGAGTGGGAGAAACTGTCAGCAAAAAGAACACCAATTGTTTTTCCAATACCAATGATCATACCTGAAAACATTTACATTCAAGTAACAATTACATTTACACACAAAACGTTTACATACAAAACATTTACATACAAAACATTTACATACAGAATGTTTACATACAATTAACAAGACTGAGCTGACCAGGTCATATTTAGAATATATACAAATTATATATATAAAACAATAATTATAGAACATGGTAACCATGAATTTGGCATAGAGCATGTATGGGTATATGGGAGGATCTAAAGGGAGGAAAAAGATGGGAAATGATGTAACTCAACAATAATAGACCCTAGAACTAGAATTCTAGGGCTGAAATTCTTGTTTGCCTCTTGTTTTGACATTTATAAAAAGTAACATAGGACGAGATATTTTTATACACATGGAATACCTCGAGAATTTTTTTTATTTCATTAAAAACAGATTTTCTCTCATACAATACATCCTGATCACAGTTTCTCCTACTGTTCACTATGTAAATAATGTTATCTGTAAAAAAATAAAAGAAAAAGAAAAAGAAAGAAAATGGAACACAGAACGTCTCGTTTTATATTTTTCTCTTCAAAGAGTGACTGACTTAACACTAGTGTCATCATTGTTTACCTTTAAAAAAGTCATGTGCTTTAATATTTTGAGTAGTTCACACAATTTCAAATTTTTAATAACCATTGAAAGATTAAAAAAATTAGGAAATTACATTTTTAACTATTCAATGACCTACTACTAGTAAAATCTCTCATCTGTCCACTGGAGTACATCTCGTTCTTTGCTGATGAGGTAAATCAGGAAGCTCCAGCAAGACCCGTAGCTAATAAAGGAAGCACCTGTGGCCCATGTGATGCAAAGGGATTATTGCCTACAAGAGACCTCTCCGAGAGTCAGGAGTATGATGTCTTATACAAGCTACAGCTTAACAATCACACAGAAGGTTAAGTAGCAAAAAAGAACATTAGTGATATTGGACACCAGTAGTATATCATCAGCACTATTTCTGACAAATAAAAAGTCATTAGTTTGTCAAATTTTTTAATGAAATCATGATTAATAGTTGCCTCTCAAAGGTCTGAATTAAAGTCACCACATTTGGGTGATAAATGTAAACATGCAGACCATGCATCGCCAAGAGCTGTGTGTTTCACTTTCATAGTTCCTTGGATTGATCTGTCCATTATTCTAATACATAATTTATCACACTGAGAGGGACAATTCATTATGTGCACACTATAAGCAGGGAGTTCTAAATAGCAAGCTCTTTCAAGACTTAGAGGGTTGCTTGTGTACAGAAATTCATGCTGCTATTATTGTTTGAAAAATACAATTAAATCAGATTTTAAACTCCAAATACCATAGCATTTATAAAAAGCAAAGCATAATAAAAAATCCACTCATGAATTTTGTTTACTTGAGAGCAGTCTGATATGTTCTTTCCTCAGGTAATGTTTCCATTGACCTCACTATTTCCATTCCTTGTGAGGCATCCAAATGTACTTAAAGTTAAATCAATCAGAAATGGGATGCCATCCCAAAACCTGTCCAAGGAGAATTCTGTAGCTATATTGCTTATACCATAAATAGCATTGTGCATTACTTAAAAGCTCATTGAGTTAAATTGTAGATATAGCATTTCTCTCTACTTAAAAATGTGAGCCATTGAATAGTATAGTGGCTTGATTTCCATTTGTTCACTCACTGTGTGACTGAGTTCTACTACAATATTTTGATGTAATCTAGATCTTAGTAAATGAATACAAAAAATTCCATGAATATCTTATCAGAAAAAATCACATGCTTATTTTGAAGACAAAAAAATAGTGGTGATGGATGGAATCTGCCTCTGAGGTTTCAGTGTGTACTTGAATTTTGGAAAGTAGGGTCTGCATGCATGTAAACTTCAGAAAAACAATGAAGGCAACACTAAAAAAAATCACATTTTTTGGCAAGAGAGAACTTAAAACTGGAAAGCAGCATATTCTACATCACTATGACTCACACTTACCTGACTCTACTGTTTTCTCTTTCTCATCTACAAGTAATTTCTTAGTGTTCCCACTTAAAACATTTTTCTTAAATTAATGTAGCATGTACTTTTTAATTCATACTGCAATAATAAACCTGTAATCAGTTCTATGGACCTGTGGCTTTGTGAACTATTTTTAAAATTATAAACTATATTTTATGAACCAATAAAGACATCTCAATATGATGTACAGAAATACAGAAATAATACTTTCATTTAAAGAGTAAAATGGTTTTTGTCTTTTCTAATACATTGCTAAAATTAAAGGATTAGAAATTGTACAAGTATCAAAATTATAAAAGATGTTATTCTGAGTGTTCATCTCATGGACAAATTAGTATGGTGTGTGTGTGTGTGTGTGTGTGTGTGTGTGTGTGTGTGTGTGTATGTGTGTGTGTGTGTCTGTGTCTGTGTATGTGTGCATGTGTGTGCCTGTGTTTGTAAAATCTTAATTCAACAATACTACAAACTTAGTGAAAAGGCGATTTTTTTCTATTTCAAAAATAATTTTACAGCCTGCTTAAGAAACCTTTTGCTAACATTTGAGTCTTTACTCCTTAAGTTTCAAATGGAATATGCCTTCAAAATGGCACTCAATAATCTAAACAAAAACTGATTCATTAATCTTATCTAGACGTTAAAACTTGTGAACTTTTCTTTGGTTTGGTGTTCCCAATTCTAAAACCTAAAGATTCCTAAAGATTTCAACTTTAGGGTACCAATCATAACCTACACTGAATTTTCAATATTAAGAATAAACCAATGAATACATCTCAATATGATCTATAGATACACATAAGTAATGTTCTCCTTTAAAGAGTGAAATGCTTTCCATCTCTTCCAGTATATTGCTCAAATTAAAAGGTTTGAAGCTGTATGGGTATCAAAATTTAAATTTTGTAGAATCTAAGCATCTAAAAATACACATGATTAAAACTATAATAAACATATTTTTCTCTTTTTTCACAGGATGGTTAGGATTAGGGTTTCTCTGTGTAACAGTACTGTCTGTCCTGGAACTCACTTTGTGGGCCATGCTGGCCTCAAACTCATATAGATCAGCCTCCATCTGCCTCTCAGGTGCTGGGATTAAAGGTGTGTGCTACCACAACTGGTCATTTTTTGTTTTGTCTTGTGTTCTAGACACATTTTCAATTTTTAATGAACTGCATCAGTACATGATAAAACCGTTCTGAATTTCGTAAGTGAGTTCCTGCAGTAAAGACTCAACTCAGCTAATAGGAGACCTGTGGTAGAGCAGAGAGGATGGCAGTTAAACCCTTGTGGTCCTGTGGAAATAAAGTCCCTTGAGGGGGGATCCAACATGGTAGCGGCCCGCAAGGACACATTTTGAATGTGGGGAAAACAGCCAAAAAGCCAGGTTATAACACGCTGAGCAACAATTTGAGTGATTAGAACGCACTGGGTTTCACCCAGCTACCCAGGGATTATTAAAAGTCCCTGAGCAGTTCTCCTCCCTTTTCTCGGACTCTCAGCAAAAGAGACCAGCTGAAGCCTCTGAATCCAGGAATCATCTCCAGGAGAGCCTCAGGGTAAGAGTTACTCAGTTACCCAGCAGGCAGACCCAAACCCCAGATAGGGTTACTCACAAGCCTCCTGGGCCCCCAGATTCCACACAGGCAACCCGGCTATTTAACGAAGGGTTACAGACCCTGGGGAGTGGAATACATTCTTAGCAGAGCCACAGCACAGCGGCAGGGCAGCGCAGCAGTGCGCAGGGCCCAGTCTGCAGCTCACGACAGCCCTATGAGTCAGAATGGTAAGACCCAGGAGGACCACAGCTGCATTTTGGAAAGCTCAAGAAAATTTGTGCCTCCCCCAGAGGGGTGTTGGACATACATATAGGCTCTCTCCATTGGATTTACGGACACAGGGAAAAAAAAACTGCAGCTTGTCTGAGCAGCGGGATAAGCTTGCTACAGAGCTGCAGGGTACCGGAATTTGGAAAACTGTGGCCCCAAATTGCCAGTGTCCAAAGCGAGCTCTATACAGATAGGTGGAACTGTGAGAGTAGCAGAAAGGCAGGAGGCCAGGTTGGAAGGCAGATCTGTTCTCCACAGGGTCCAAGCCCTGGGCAAATTGTGGGGTTATTTTAAACTCCTTTGTGAGTTCTGGCCCTTCTGAGCTTAAGCATATTTAGTCCCACCTCTGGTTCAGTGAAATTTTGGCCTGGGGGACACTGATGTGGGGCTCACCTTAAGGATGTGGAGTCAGATCCTTTCAAGAATCAGCAAGCGGCCTCAACCCCCAAACTTGGGACCTCCATAACTCACAGAATCTGTGCCTGGGCACACAGGATCACACCAGCAGAGCAGCTGAAGACTGAATACACAGTGTGTAACATAGAGAGGTCTGATGTGAGCAGTGAAACAATCCTGGACCATTCCTCCTTGCCTGCTAGTGGACTGCACCATCTTATAGTGCTTCTGGTTATTAGATGCACATTGACCCTGAGAACCCCCTGAGAACAACTGGAGAGGATCACAAACACGGTCCCGACATGTAAGCTGCAGGGGAACTACAACCCCACCCAACAGTCTGGGGCCTACCAACCTTCACTATTAACTGTACAAAGACCAGTTGGATCCCACGAACCTACAAGAACACATCCCACCACATCC
The DNA here is from genome assembly GCA_907164525.1 of Lophiomys imhausi. Taxonomy (NCBI): domain Eukaryota; kingdom Metazoa; phylum Chordata; class Mammalia; order Rodentia; family Muridae; genus Lophiomys; species Lophiomys imhausi. The sequence goes on from CAJQZJ010031536.1 coordinate 12,245,131, forward strand.
CCTCATCTGAGTCCTCAATTGAAGCAAAACGGGAAGGAGTGAGCTCTGGGAGACACACTGAGAACCTCTATACTGGCCCCATCCAGCCAGTGGAAAGTGACAGATCACCAAGTGATACAACTGCTACACCAAAGTGCCCCCCTTGGAACCAAACCCAGAAGGCACTAGGAACAAATAGCTAAGACCAACCAAATGGATAACAGTCAGAGAAAAAACAGAAACAACAGAAGTCAAGGAGATACGACTCCAACAAAACACAACAATGCTAGTACAGCAAGCTCTGACAACCTCACCACAGCTGAAACACATGAAAACGATGACAGTTCTACATCAGGAAAAGTGATAGAGTCCTTTCAAGAAGAATTTAAATCTATGAAGGAATTCAAAGAATCCACAATTTCACCAGCGAAAGTAAGGAATAATACCATTAGAGAGCGCCAAGCTAAAGTGGCTCAACTTGAACAGGAAAAAGATATGGCAATGAAAAATTTCCAGGCAAAGACAAGCAAATTGGAGCAGGAAATGTACAAAATGAATAAAATCATTCAAGTCATGAAAGTGGAAATGGAAGCAATAATGAAAACACAGTCAGAGTTAAGAGTGGAAGTGGAGAATCAAGGGAAAAGAACAGGAATTACAGACATGACTATCAAAAATAGGATACAAGAGATGGAAGACAGGATCTCAGGCATGGAAGATTCAATGAAAGAAATCAGTACAACATCCAAAGAAAATGAGAAAGCCAAAAAAGCTCTCACCCATAACATCCAAGAAATCAAGGAGTCAATGAAAAGACAGAACCTAAGAATTATAGGCATAATGGAAAGAGAAGATTCCTGACTCCAAGGTCCAGGAAATATCTTCAACAAAATCATAGAAGAAAACTTCCCAAACCTAAAGAAAGAGATGCCAATAAAAATCCAAGAGGCTTACAGAACACCAAACAGATTAGATCAGAAAAGAAATCCCTCTTGCCACATAATAATTGAAACTCCAAATGTACAGAACAAATAAAGAATATTAAAAGCTGTAAGAGAATAAGATCAAGTAACATATAATGGCAGACCCATTAGAATTACACCTGACTTCTCCTCAGAAACTTTCAAAGCTAGAAGGACCTGGACAGATGTCCTACAAGCCCTGAGAGAACATAGGTGCCCAGCCAGACTACTATACCCAGCAAAACATTCTATCAACATAGATGGAGAAAATAAGATATTCTATGATAAAATCAAATTTAAACAATATCTACCCACAAACCCAGCCCTACAGAAGATCCTAGAAGGAAAATTCCAACCCAGAGAAGATAACTGCACCCAAGGAAACAGAGAAAATAGAAACAAAAAGAACTATACAAAGAATCAATGAAACCAAGAGTTGGTTCTTCGAAAAATCAACAAAATAGAGAGATCCTTAGCCTAGTTAACTAAAAGGCAAAGGAAAAAAATCCAAATCAACAAAATCAGAAATGAAAAGGGAGAAATAACAACAGACATTGAGGAAATCCAGAGAATATTTGGGTCCTACTTTAAAAATCTATACTCCACAAATTTGAAAACTTAAGCTATATGGACAATTTTCTTGATATATTCCACCTAATGAAACTATATCAAGATCAGGTTAACAGATTAAACAGCCCTATAAACCCTAAGGAAATAGAAAGAGTCATTAAAAATCTCCCAACTAAAAAAAGCCCAGGGCCAGATGGATGGTTTTAGCACAGAATTCTACCAGATCTTCAAAGAAGAGCTAACACCAATACTCTTCAAACTGTTTACCAAATAGAATCAGAAAGAACACTGCCAAACTCATTCTATGAGGCCACAGTCACCCTGATTCCTAAACCACACAAAGACCCAACAAGGAACGAGAACTTCAGACCAATCTCCCTCATGAACATAGATGTAAAAATACTAATAAAATACTAGCAAACCGAATTCAAGAACATATCAAAAGTATCATACACCATGATCAAGTAGGCTTCATCCCAGGAATGCAGGGATGGTTCAACATACAAAAGTCTATCAATGGAATTCACCATATAAACAAGATGAAAGAAAAAAAAACACATGATAATCTCGCTAGATGTGGAAAAAGCATTTGACAAAACCAACACCCATTCATGCTAAAGGTTCTGGAGAGAACAGGCATACAAGGACCGTACCTAGAAATAATAAAGGCAACATACAGCAAGCCAGTGGCCAACAATAAATAAAATGGAGAGAAACTTGAAGCATTTCCTCTAAACTCAGGGACAAGACCAGAATGCCCACTTTCACCATATCTCTTCAATATAGTACTTAAGGTTCTTGCTAGAGCAATAAGACAACTAAAGGAGATCAAGGGGATACAAATTGGAAATGAAGAAGTCAAATTATCCCTATCTGCAGACTATATGATAGCATACATAAGCAACCCCAAAAATTCCACCAGAGAACTCTTACAGCTGATAAACACCTTCAGCAAGGTGGCTGGATACAAAATTAATTCAAAAAAATCAGAAGCCCTTCTTTATACAATAAACAAATGGGCTGAGAAAAAAATAAGGGAAACAACTCCCTTAACAATAGCCACAAATAGTATAAAATACCTGGTTGGAACTCTAACCAAGCAAGTAAAGGACCTGTACAACAAGAACTTCAAGCCCTTGAAGAAAGAAATTGAAGAAGCTTCTAGAAGACGGAAAGATCTCCCATGCTCATGAATAGGTAGGATCAACATAATAAAAATGGCCATCTTACCAAAAGCAATATATAGATTCAATGCAATTCCTATTAAAATACCAACACAATTCTTTATAGACCTGGAAAAAGCTATTCTCAACTTCATATGGAACAACAAAAAGCCACGAATAGCTAAATCAATCCTGTACAATTAAAAAAAAATAAAAGGCATCTGGAGCTATCACCATCCCAAATTTCAAGCTGTCCTACAGGGCAATAGTAGTAAAAACAGCATGGTATTGGTATAGAAACAGACCAGTAGATCAATGGAATCAAATTGAAGACCTAAAAATGGACCCACACACCTATGGTCACCTAATTTTTGACAAAGAAGCCACAACCGCACAATGGAAAAAGGACAGCATCTTCAACAAATGGTGCTGGTCCAACTGGATGTCCACTTGTAAAGGAATGAAATGAGACCCATACTTATCACCTTGTACAAAACTTAAGTCCAAGTGGATCAAAGACCTTAACATAATGCCGGTCACACTAAATCTACTAGAAGAAAAAGAGGGAAAATCCTCGAACTGATTGGCACAGGTAACAACTTCCTGAACAGAACACCAACAGCTCAGGACCTGAGACCAACAATCAATAAATGGGACCTCATGAAACTGAAAACCTTCTGTAAGGCAAAAGACACATCATTCGAACAAAATGACAGCCTACAGATTAGGAAAAAAATCTTCACCAATCCCACATCTGACAAAGGGCTAATATCCAAAATTTACAAAGAATTCAAGAAATTAAATGCCAAGAAAGCAAATAATCCAATTAAAAAATGGGGGAAAGAGCTAAATAGAGAATTTACAAAGGAGGAATTCCTAAAAGCCAAGAGACACTTGAAGAAATGCTCAGCATCCTTAAGCATCAGAGAAATGCAACTCAAGAGGACTCTGAGATTCCATTCCACACCTGCCGGAATGGCTAAGATCAAAACTCAAATGACAGCACATGCTGGCAAGGGTGTGGAGGAAAGGGGAGCCCTACTCCACTGCTGGTGGGAGTGCAGGCTTGTGCAACCACTATGGAGATCAGTCTGGTGATATCTTAGAAAACTTGGAATATTTGCCTCAGGACGCAGCCATACCACTTCTGTGTATACATCCAAATGACTCCTCACCGAATCACAAGGAAGTTTCCTCATCTATATTCATAGCAATCTTATTTATAATAGGTAGCATCTGGAAACAACCCAGATGTCCCTCAACTGAAGAATGGATTAAAAAACTGTGGTACATCTACACAATGCAATATTACTGAGCAATCAGAAACAATGAAATTACGCAATTTGCAGCCAAATGGATGGAACTAGAAAAGCTCATCCTGAGTGAGCTAACCCAGACTCAGAAGGATGCACATGATATCTATTCACTTATAGTCAGATTTTACCTATATAGTACAGGATATCTATACTACAACCAATGCACCAAATCCCTTTGGAACATGGACATAGACTTTTTGATGTTTGTTTGTTTGTGTGTGGTGGGGGGGGCTGTTTTTAGTTTTCTCTCCCTGGCAATGAAACACTTTTCACTTTTACTGCATTGTTGGCCCCCAGTATATGAGGAGGCTTTTGGCCCTCATGTGACTTCTGATGTGGGATGGGACTGTTATGTAGGGACACTCCACTCCAGAGGAATGGGATGGAAGGGATAGGTGGTAGAGGGTGGAGGGAAGGGCTGGGAAGGGGGGAAAGAGGACAATATGATGGAGATGTAACCTGAACCAATAAATAAATAAATTTAAAAAGACCCTTGAATCTTGAGTCGATCCATTCTAAACTCTAGTGCCTTCGAAAATGAGAGGTCAACTTCATGTCATTTCTAACATTCTTCAAATTGCTAATGTACTTGTGAGTTAACACTTCAAATGACTAGTCTGTGTAGGAAATGCACATCACATTTTTTAAACTTTCATTAAGAAATAAAATGTTATCTCAAATTTCAAAAATAAATAGTACAAATCAGCAATGGGAACATTTGACAAGAGAATCTTATTGATTTTTTTCCTCCAATTATATTAGCCGATTGGGTTCATCCACTCTCTTCAATGGATATGAATATGAATTATCAGCAGTGTATTTAACAAGGTAACAGGGAAAGATTTCCATATACTGCACTAACAGGATTTGCATACAGTTGACAGATGCAGCACATAAATTAAATAAAACTTTATCAATATGTTAAAAACATGCCAGTTTCATAAAATACAGAAGAGTCAATGTTTTGAAGAAAGAGAAAATAGCAAACAATAGCCTTGACTAAATATTAATCCATGCCCGTATAATATGCATTTGTTGACTTTTATTTTAGTTTTGAATTTGTGCTTTCTAAAAGGAAGAAGAAAACTAATTTAATGTAGCCATTATGAAATAAATGTTCCTAAATCACCTCTGAAATAGGCTCCCTGGAAAGGGAGTTTAGGTGTAAGCAGGAAACCATTCAGAATACAAAAAGACCTATATATGAGTTTTAACTATTATGCTAACAATATTTTTCAATGAATTGTAGACTATTTTCCTACTTTTATTCTGACTGTTAAAAATAAGGTTTTCAAAAGCCATTTCTAACTATAAAATTATATAGGAGTATGATAATTTAAAACTCCACAGAATCATACTGCCAGGAAGAATGATTTCATTGGAAAGACACAATAAGCATCCTGACCACACAACTTTCTTACATTTGGAGTCATCTCCTTATGCTTTTCAGCACTATAGTCAAACATAATTCATGCTCTTATCTTAAATGGTATGGCCGTCACATTTTATGAATCAAAACAAAACATCTGCATCTCCAGTACCAAACAGTATTCTTCAGTGAATTTCTCCAGAAAGCAAAACAAAAATCGCAACTTGTGACAAATTCGTCATGTGATATAGTTAACATAATGAGTGAATTTTTAATATTTTAATTAAAAGTTAATATTTAATCACTTTTGTTTAGACCTCAGAAAACTGTAGGTTGTGAAGAGTTTCCATGGGTTAACCTAAGATGTGTTTATGTCTGTTGTTCAAGAAAAAATGCATTTCTAATAAATCTATCTTTTTTTCTTTATTTTTTATTTCTTCAAGTTACATCTCAATCACAGTCCCCTCCCTATTCCCCCCTCCAGTCACACCCTCCCACCTTCAACCCCCCATCCTCTTCCCTTTTTTTTTAAGTTTAAGGTATATCTTATTTCCCCCTACGTTTCCCCTTTCAGTCCAACAAATGGCTCTTTCTCTTATAATAATAAATACAATACAAAACAACAGAGGTAATTAGGCCACAGTTATGAGGGTTATATGGCTTAGCGTACATTCCCAAAGTCCAGTCCATATGTATTTGGCACCTGACTTTAACATTCTACTATCTAACCATCTCCATGAGTTTAAAGTTCTGTATCTAACTCAGCTTTCATACTAATTTGCAACATAATTTTAAAAGCATCTTCTTAGATCTATAACACTCTCTTGACTCCTAAACAACTCAAAATTTAATTATGAGACTCTAGCTATGTGTACTTCAACCACCTCAGAGACCTGAGAGGGATAAATATACCTTAATATTGAAACTTATACACGATATGACTAAATACCTGTCTTTATCACACCAACAGAAGAGGATAAGACAGCAAAAGTGGTAATATTTTGTAGGAGTTAGATAAATTAGATTTGGAAAATATATAGGAGTTTCTGATACTGTCTCTTTATTCGGGGCCTGAAGAACATTATCAGCATGAAGTCAGCAAAAACAGGAAAGACTCAATAGACTGAAAAACAAGGTTGAAGTCAGGAAAACAGGAAAGATTTAATGGATTTGAAGAAACAAAGTATCTTGCCTGACATTGTTTTCAGCTGCTAAGTGGGCGCAGCCCAAATTAAGCTGAAACAGAGTTCCTCCTATTTAAGGACAGTGCATGGAGCCCAGAAGAAGAAGAGGCCCCTGATGCTAGAGGGGGCCTTTGATGGCCAGCTCTCTCCCTGAAGCAGAAAGAAGCCGGTGAGCAAAGAAAGCCTGAGCAAGACACCAAAAGGCCAAGGACTGGACCCTGTGGCTCAGCTTTTGCCTAGAGGGGTTTGATCTGTCCGAACAGTGACCTAAAGGAAACTGTGCCTGGCTTTAAGGACTGAGGCAGAGCAGCTGAGTTCCTGATTCAAAAGAAGTAAATTGGCCTGCAGACGGCTGGGGTCTCCCACAGAGAAGAAAGCATGAAGCCTTATTTAAGGTGAGACTGCAATAACCAACTTACCCTGACGAACCTGCATCTGAGAAATCCAGAAAAAGGGCTGCTAAGTGCGTTAAAGAATCTACAACAAAGACTGTGTTCCTGACGACTGAGGACCTGCCCCAGAGACTGTATCATTCTAAAAGGTTATGAAAGTAGTTGTTGTAATTATCAATATGTTTAGTGGATAGGTTAAAGGGGTTGTAGGAATTTATAGGATTAATAGTTAAGAAATTGTTGGTGTTAGTTATAAGTGAATTTAGTAATAAATAAATAAATAAGTGTTAAATAATAATTTAAAAGATCGGTTACAATATTTGCTTTGAAGTAACACATGCAAATGGATGACAGTTCAGTCAATGGGGTTGATAGTTCCTATTTTGTAGTTAATATAGTTTGAAAAAAAATAATCCAGAAAGTATCACACTCAACATATTAACACTCAGATATAAGTAGCAATGGTTTGACAATTCCATTTATTCCATTGTCAATTAAGCATGATATATCTTTTTCCCCAATAGGTGACATGGGCATTTTATGCTAGCAATATTTTTATTGAGATAAAATCAATATTCATATTTGCAATGCTGTTTAAATGTTTGAAGTATTGCATCAGAGAGCACTGATCTTGATTGTCAGTGTGATTAAGTAACTGTAAAAAAATAAGATACAACTTTTATGTAAGTAAAGGTTTTAACAGTCGTTTCAACCTTGAAGAATAATAATGCAGCAGTATTGTCACAATTGTTAATAAAGAATATCTAGAATGAGATCTAATGTGGTTTAATTAATCACAATATTTTTACATATGGAATACTCATGAATGTTTTATAAAATTATATAACTAAAACAATAGCGTATCAATCTTTAATAGTGTTTTTTTATGCTTAAATATAATTTCCCTTGATGTCATATCTTCTTAGAATATTTAACAATATATATATTGCAAGTATTATTAAGAACTCTTTGATGAATATTGGTGTTCTGATGAGGGAAGGTCTAATATCATTGCTTCTGGTAGGCTGATTTCAATGCTGAAATCTGTTTACTGCCCCTTCTGAGGCATTCTCTTGATTGGTTAATAAAAGTTGCTGATGGCCAATTAGCTGGGCAGAAAGAGCATAGGAAGGTGAGACTTCCTGAGATTAGAAAAGGAACCCTGCATTTTACACAGAGGATTAATTCATTCCAGCCAGGAGAAGGAAGGAGGAGACGCACCATGGGTTAGAATAAAGAACCTCATTCCACATGGCCAGGAACATCAGCATAGCATGGAGAATAGCAGTCCAAGGGAATGGATGTATATATAGAGTCATATTTGGGTAATAGAATGAATGGATGTATATATAGAGTCATATTTGGGTAATAGAATTAAGAGCTAGCTTGGGTTGGTCAAGATTTCTCAATTTAGGCCAAGGCTTGTTAAAATCCATGTGGTGTCTGTGTGCTCATTTATAATGGTAGGTTAAGGATTAGCAGGTGCCAATCAATTAGCAGCAAAATAAATACTGTTAAACAATTTAATTAGCTAATTTTTTTTCCTACAGTGTTCTGCCTGCAAGATATGCTAGTGTGATGGTGGAACAAAGCTATGGAAATAACCAAGCAGTAGCTGATTTGACTTAAGACCCACTCCATGAAATGTAACCCATAATCAAAATTGCTTGGGTGGCAAAGAACCTGAGACTAGATAGTTCAGGGATCCTGGGAAAAACAAAATAAAACAAAACAGCAACAAAAATTACCATAAAATGGACCAATAAAATGACCTCTAATGACATTCTGCTAAACTCTTAGATCAGCGCCTTAATCAGACATCATCAGAGAAGCTTTCTCCTGCATGACATGGGAATAAATACAGAGGCCACACCTGGGCAATGTGCAGAGAGTGAAAGGCCTTGGAACACATTAAATGGGATGTCTCCATCAAAACCTTCCTCTCAAGCCTCAAGGAACTACACAGCACTATACATAAGCCGAGGCAGAAGACCATATTAGCTAATGTGGAAGGAAGACACCAAGAAAATAGCACCTTTCATACACAACAGGAATGATGCTCATATGAACTCATAGAGATTGTAGCAGCAAGCACAGTGTCTGTACAGGTCGAAGATTTGATATGTCTAGTAATTACTATGATTTATAACTGCATACTAATAGTGCACAAAAGATATATACATTATAACATGAATGTAAATACACTTTATTGGCCTCAAGAGAAGGACTTGAATGGCTCTTTGAAATAAATGGTTACAAGTGGGTCTAGAAAGTGGTAAGCACAAAAAATGCTATAAATAAAAATTTGTATGTATACTGGTGGATGCTATTACCTACAATGGATTTTTCCATTTTATTTCTGTTGAGCCATGAGTCAAGCTACGTGGGATTGTGTGAACAGCTTTGCAGTGCCCCTGCCACCTCATCAGGAAAGAATACCACTGAGTGTTTCACTCTTTGTGAGTTTTGCTCTCAGCTTGAAATATGAGAACTCCAAAGGCTGCTCTTTTCAAACATCACTGGTACACTTTTAAATAAGCAGTATGTTCTGTACTCCCTATGCAGTCTATCACAGTCTCAAGCTGTTTCCCTATAAACACAATGTCATAGCGGTAATTTGTCAGCAGCTTAGTCTCTCAACCCAAGGTGGCCATGTACATTTTAGGGAAAATTAAGAAGACAGTCACTGAAAACTCCCCTAAAACTTAATGATATAAATGTATCTCAGCCAGTTAAAATGGATATTGTTTGCATTTAACTGTACTGGGGATAGGAGAGATGGTTTAATTAAAACACACAAGCATGCATTTGTATTGAACGTTTTATACCATCTTAAACTGAAAGTATTCAATAGTCAATGAAAAAACAGATACATTTGAAAAAGTACTGACTGGCTGAAAGAAGTAGGTGGAAGGGTGGGACTGAGAGAAAGCAGGGGAATAGCAATTGGAATTCCTCTTTCTGCCAGGAGACATGGAAGCAGATGGATATGTTTGAGAGCTCTGGATGTGTTGGTTTGGGGCTAGATTAGCTAATGGAGAGTCTGCTCAGCTAAGGGCTAAGTCTTGAAACATTAAAACATCTTGGTGTATTTAATTATTGGGGAAAGGGCTGCAGTGGCCTCTAGGCTGCCAGTATAAGCAATCCAGGCCCATCACCCTCCTGCCAAGCCCCAGTGGCTCTCCCTCCAGGTCTCTGGCAATTCTGTTGGTCTAATATAACAGTTTATTGTTATTAATATATATCCCCCAACTGTCTCACCAACCTGCCCCACAAAGCTGCCCCACCAGGCCTATAGGCTTCGAAGGCAAGTCAGGCCTGCCAATCTCCCACCAGGATGCTGGCTCCTTGCTGGCCTAATATAACTTGCCATTATTAATGAAGACATTAGTTAACCGAGTTTAGGCTGCAGGTGGTTAAGGCCACCTTTGGTCCAGGGGTTTTTTCCCCCCGTCAGGTCGCCAGTTAAGACAGGCCAGGCCTGCTGGCCTCTAGCCAGCCCACTAGTTGCTCTATTGCCAAATATTATAGTTTATACTTACTAATAAATACAACTGATAACCAATTTGTGATTTCAAGGCCCCTTTATGATTTTATTTGTGCTCCACGTTAAACACACCAAATAAAAGATTTGAAGTTATAGTCTACATATGGAAGAGAACTTTTTTTTTCCTTTAGTTTTTATTTCTTCAAGTTACATCTCAATCGCAGTCCCCTCCCTATTCCCCCTCCATCCCACCCTCCCACCCTCAACCCCCCATCCTCTTCCCTTTTTTTTTTTTCTTTTAAGTTTAAGGTATATCTTATTTCCTTCTACAGTTTCTCCTTTCAGTCCAACAAATGGCTCTTTCTCTTATAATAATAAACACAATACAGTACAACAGAGGTAATTAGGCCACAGTTATGAGGGTTATATGGCTTAATGTACATTCCCAATGACCTTTTAACATTTACCTTTCTGAGAAAGATCATGATTTAATTTATCTTTACAGCAGAGTAATATTTCAGTGTCTATATGTACCATATTTTTTAGTAATTCATTTGTTGATGGACATCTAGTTTAATTCCATTTCTTAATTATTGCCAGTGGGGAAGAAATCAACAAGGATGTGTAAATGTATATAGAAAGTTGTAAAATCATTGGACACATGCATATGACTGGCTCTTTTGGCAGCTATATTTCTACAGAGATTGAACAATTTCAAACTTATTTTAAATGTGGTTTCATTAATGAATATTACCAACACTGTGTAAAATTTTCCTTTTACCACACCTGGGAAAGTGTTTGTTCACATATTTCTGATGGTGGCAATTCCCTGGGGTTAAATGAATCTTAATATAGATTTAATCTGCATTTCCCTGGTGGTTAAATATGTTACCAATTTTTACATCATTTCCTAGACACTTGTACTTCTTTCCTTAAGAACTTTCTCTTCAGTACTATAGCTCATTTGTAAAGAGCTCATTTGTTTGTGTTCTTAACAGTTAATATTTAGATTTCTTTGCTTATACTGGATACTAATTCTCTGTCGAATGAATTGTTAGCATTTTCTTCCATTCTGTGAAGTCCTTACTTATTTCAGATACTTATGTTTTTAGGGTTTTTTTTTTAATTTCATAAGATCCTAATTGTCAACTGACAGTATTTCTTGTGCTAACAGAATCTTGTTCAGAAAAATCCTTACCTATGTTTGTAGGTTTAAGTGTCATCCCTCCACTTTCTTCTATAAGTTTCAGGTTATCCTACATTTTGTTGACATCTTTGACCCATTTGAGGTTATATTTGTGTGTGGTGAGAATTAAAGATCTAATTTTATTGTTATGTATAATATCTATTTTCATTTTCCTAGCATTTCTAGTTCAAAATGTTTTCTCTCATACTAATATTTATATTTGGCATAACTGTAAAAAAATTAGGCAATTGTAATTTCTTGGACTTACAGCCGATTCAACAATTATATTTCACATATTTTATCTGGCTTTGTGCCAGATGCTTTAATGCTGTAGTATAATTTAAAATCACTTCCTAAAAATGAAACCAGTAAACTAATCCCATTCACTTATTCATAAAAGTTACAAAATAGCAGAGAAAAGAAAGCAATAGAAGTAAAGTAGTAAAGTCAATTTTAAAAAGAAAGTGACCTATCTCCATTATATTTTCTGCAGGTTCTCTAGCTGTTGAGTTTTAACTTTCATCCATTTGTGTCTTCATAGAATGAACACCACTAAGTCAATTGCTCTATATTTGTTGAAGCTTGTATTGAATATTAATATGTGGTCAATTTTAAAGAAACTTCCTAGGTCACTGAGAAGAGTAAGGATTATTTGATGTTTGGATGAAATCTTCAGATGTCTCTTATATTAATTAATCTATGGCATCATAGGCATAGTGATGAGAGAGTAGTATAGAGGAGGGGTAGAAGGGTGAATGGGACTAGAAAGTTTTAAAAATCCATATGAAAAACTTCTATCTTATAAGCCTTCTAAACACATAATAACAGAAGAACACAAGTTGGAATGCGGGTCTTTGACATATCTATGAAGATGACGTTCCTTTCATGAGCATAAGTTTTCAGACAAACATTCAGTGCCTCCGGAAGAGGATACTTCTTCCTGAGCTGTTCGTCAGAGGGTTTCATAGATTCTCTAAAACTATAGGCTATTGTAACTTTAGCTTGCTTTTTTTTTAAACAAAATTATTCTAAAAACTTTTGCTTAAGACACCAAACTCATGGGTTGGAGGACATGCAGCAATCAAGCAGAAACTGGCCTGGACTCTAAAACTCTGTAAAAGGTGCTCGGTAAGCTGTTAAAAGAAAAACAAAAACCAATAGTTTTACTCAATGGTTTAACTTACAAATTACTATAATAACTTTCTTAGTCAGATATGTCTTTTGGTAAAACTTAGCAAGGAGGTAGTAGGAGTAATCAACTGGTTTTTTGTTGGATAAGTTAGCCTTCACAGGTAAGAACTTATACCTAGTACTGGAACTCTACCCAAGAACTCATGACTAGGAACTTTCTAGGCCTTGAAGGAGAACATACTTGTATTATTTTACTAAATAGATATGACATTAAGGTACAATCCAAGTATACATACAGAGAAACAGTGAAAATGATAAATCTAATCGTTTAAGGAAACCAGCAATTCATATTTGAAATTCTAATACTTAGAAAAAGGTTAATGTTTTTTGTTGAAGATGATTTCCTTTTTCCATCATATGGTTTCGGCCTCTTTGTCAAAAATTAAGTGACCATAGGTGTGTGGGTTTATTTCTGTGTCTTCGATTCCATTGATCAACTGGTCTGTTTCTATGCCAATACCATTCTGTTTTTATTACTATTGCCCTGTAGTTCAGCTTAAAATCAGGGATGGTGATATCTCCCAATGTTCTTTTATTGTACAGGATTGATTTAGCTATTTGGGTTTTTTGTTTTTCCATATGAAATTGAGGATTGTTATTTCAAGGTCTGCAAAGAATTTTGTTGGAATTTTGATAGGAATTGCACTGAATCTCTATAATGCTTTTTCATAAAATGAAGTAATATGTGCAGGACATATTATAGATAATTTTAGTGAGGTATTTTTTGTTTTTATTTACTTATTATTTCAAATTACAATTCTATCATAGTGCTCTCTTTCCACCCCTCCTGGTTCCACCCTCCCACCCTCTTCTCCCTCTCCCACCCAACCCACTCCTCCGATGTGGGGTGTCCCTACATATAGCCCCTCTCAGTTCAACAGTCATATGAGAGCTAAGAGCTTCCTCTTGCACAGTTTTTTATCCATTCTTCAGTTGAAGGGTATCTGGATTGTTTCCAGTTTCTAGCTATTACAAATAAAGCTGCTATGAACATAGTTGAGGAGATGTCTTTGTGGATTGTTGAGGAATCTTTTGGATATATGCCCAGGAGGGGTATGGTTGAGTCTTGAGGTAGAGCTATTCCAAGTTTCTAAGATATCGCCAGACTGATTTCCACAATGGTTCCACAAGCCTGCACTCCCACCGGCAATGGAGGAGAGTTCCCCTTTCTCCACCCTCGCTAGCATATGCTGTCTTTTGAATTTTTGATCTTAGCCATTATGACAGGTGTGAGATGGAATCTCAGAGTCATCTTGAGTTGCATTTCTCTGAAGATTAAGGATGTTGAGGATTTCTTCAAGTGTCTCTCAGCCATTTTAGATTCCTCCTTTGTCAATTTTCTGTTTAGTTCTGTACCCCAGTTTTTGATTGGGATGCTTGGTTTGTTGGTGTTTAATTTCCTGAGTTCTTTATAGAATTTGGATATTAGCCGTCTGTCAGATGTGGCTTTGGTGAAGATGGTTTCCCAATCTGTAGGGTTCCATTCATAAAAAAAGCAAACAAACAAACAAACAAACCAAAAAACCCAACTGCGGTACATGTACACAATGGAATACTAGTCAGCTATCAAAAACAAGGAAATCATGCAATTTGCAGCCAAATGGGTGGAACTAGAGAAGCTCATCCTGAGTGAGCTAACCCAGACTCAGAAAGATACACATGGCATATATTCACTTATAACTGGATTTTAGCCATTATAGTATAGGAAACCAACCTACAATCAATAGACCCAAAAGAGCAGAAAGAGGGACTTGGTTACCTCTCAATGGGACACCCCTCCCTAGTGGAACTGCCATGTACGTCTCCTGTGCAAGAGGAAGCTCTTAGACCTCATGTGACTAAGAAACTGAGTGGGGCTGATACAAGGACACACCCCACACCTGAGGCATGGGAGGGGTGGGAGAGGAGGTAGAGAGTGGGAGGGAGGTGCTGGGAGGGGATGGAGAGGGGGGTTGGCATAGACTTAAAGAAGTAATAAATAAATGTTTAAAAAGGAATAGTCAAGTCATAAGTATTTTTTACTTTTTGAGAATTTCATATAGTACATTTTTATCATACTATTTTATATCCCCCAACTCCTCTCAGATTCCCCCAATCACCCTGTTTCATGTTCTCCCACACTCAATATTGTGCTGGTCAACAAAGTATGAGAATAAGATCTGCCCTGGAATATATAGTTAATTAACTTAGTGTCACTCCATTGAATAAACAGATTGTATTTCTCCTAACTGCCATCATTTGTGAACTGCTTCTTGGCTAGTGGTGGTGCCGAGTTGTACCCACTTCCTCTCCTAAGTTCTGGAATTTTGCTTTAGTTGAGCTTTTACTGGTACTGTTCCAATCATCATAATCTCTTTGAGTTCATATGATCATCAGCCCTGTTTTGTCTAGAAAATCCTGTTTCATTAAAATCACCCAACAACAACAAAAAGAATAGTTAAAAAACAAGAATTAAGTTATTTTTAGAATGAGAATATAAAGCAAGTAAGAATGCAGTATGGCCATAGGACTATAAATATACTGATATATACACCACACACACACACACACACACACACACACACACACACACACACTATTAAAAAGCAAAAAAAAAAAAAGAGAACTTTAACTGACAAAAGAAGATATTATTTGAAAACTCATCTCAAAATGCACAATTTAAATAATAAATTAAGATAAATCCTCTAACTAGATATGTTCAATAGGAAGATAAAACATTAAATGGGTTTATAGTATTATTATTGAGAATTTTACTGAAGTTATACATTAAAAGATCCATAAAATTGGCACATAAGTGACATGTCATGATGGTCATGTGGTACAAATTAGAAAAATGTGAAAAGAAATTATTATTTTAAAAGACATGACATTAATAATGAATAAGACTAAATTTAAGAGAAATATTTTGTTTTTAGTTTAAACAAATTCTAAGTAAATAACAGTCAATTCTAATCCAAGGATATCTTAATAAAGCTTGCTAATTTTGGCCTGCCTGCAGCCACACTATGCTTGACATTTTAGCACTGTTGCTATCAGGAGCATGCAACAATAATTGAAGGCTGCCTGGGGGGGGCTTCTTCACATTCCATCTGGGTTAAAGGAGTAACCCAAGAGGTATCCGGGTTGTCTGAGCAGCTACTGAAAGAAGATTGTTTCTGTAAGGAGAGCCATTCTCTGGGGTCTTGTTGGAAAGGATTTTAGAGGGAATGAAGGAGATAGTACAGGACAGTGGGGTTGAATATGATCATAGTACATCACACAGGTTCATGAAACTCCCAAAAATGAACAAAACATACAAACAAAATTTCCTTGAGACAGCTTCCTTAAAAAAAAATATTTCAAGTTTTATTAAAGTAGAGTTTAACACTACAAAACAAAAGCAATAAAAATGTTTTCATGAACAGATTAATTTTCCAAGACAACTTTCACAATTCAGATAAACTCAATAGTGATAAAAACAGCAAACTCTAATATAAATGGCTCAAATTGCAAAAGAAACCACATTTTACAATTATAAAAATATATTATTCAATATGTCTATTAGCTAATGTATTTATTATCTATTACTTAACTAAACTTGTGAGTAAAGTAATGCTGAATAGTTTCATCTTTATAAGCTGTTTTCATCTTTATAATTTGGCATAGTTATTCTAAATACTTCATTGTTTAGTATGTCCATATCTCAGGTATACATATAAATGTATGTGTGTTAACACAGAGTGGGGAAAACAGCAACATTTTTCATTTAGCTTTATTTTGTTTCATTGGTTTTTTTCATGTGATTTTTTGTTAAATTATATTCATAGTAATATTTTAGATAGCAACTCTTCTTTTCAAACTTTAAAACTTGTAAGAGATAAACCACATACAGAGAGGAGAAAATGATATTTGAGCAGAAGAATATATTATAAAAATTTGGTTGTGACCCTTTCCACAAAACACTATGGATTAATTTGGACTTTCACACCATAAACTTTATATCCAACTAGAGGAATTTATTGTGTTGCAGGTTAGGCAACATTAAATTTTAAAATACCACCATGATTTCATCCTATGAATATTTGAGGAACTTTTATATTTTAGCCTGGTTGCATATTTAATGGACTATACTCCACTAGGCAGCCGCAGCATTATGAAGCTTCTGAATAATTGGGGTCTATGGGAGTGACATATAGGAACGTTATTAGGATTTTTCATTTTTTATTACAGTCAATTAGACACTGGTATACTAATAACTTTGGAGATTATTCATTTACCTGCTTAAGAGAGCAGGCAGCAGGAAAAAAAGTTATCTATATTCTAAGCTATTAAACATCGAAGCAAAGCCAGAAGTTCCAACACCGAGTTCACTTGGGAAATTAAGCCAACTCTAGTGACAAAAGCGAGGGATGTTTTGTTGTTTTCACCAATCACCTAAAAGATCATTCACAGATACAACATTTAAGTGATTACTCCTAGTAAATCTGTACCATTCTGATGGTGTGTGTCCTTTTAGGTAAAATATAAGCATGTTATTTCAAGACCTAATGTGCAGCTCTTAATTTCCACACCCCAGATCTGTAATCAGTCTGTAAAACAGATGAATCAGTGGTGTGCACTGTGCTAATGGGTCAGTTAACCATTGATATATATATATTGAGAGTTTATAGAAACAATTAACCTTTATTCATCAGAAATCACCCACCAGGTCACATTCTGCTCTGGCTATCCTGAAATATTATCTTTTCTGGCTATCTTGAAATTAACTCTGAGTGATTTAGGTGTTACATTCTGTTTTCCTGCCTACATTGCCTTTTTCTCTCTTCAATAATTTCTTGGTAAGTCTGGCCCCTACACTCATAGATCATTAATATTGTGTATAAGAAGAAGTTTATTCTACTTGGCTAAATAAAACATTTAAAATTTTAAGACCATTTCTGAGAGATTCTGGTATCTTATCATTAATTTGTGTTTGTTTATTCTGAGACAAGGTCACTGGCCCTGGTTGGTTAAGTAGTGGAAGGTGAATTTCAAATTCTTTTCCCATTTCCCTGGTGGTGGTATTATACCTTAGGCTATAATTCTCACTTTTATGAGGAATTGGGTATATAACCCAGGCCTTCATGAGTTCTAGACATGGACTCTACCACAGGACCTATATCCCCAGCCTTTTTATGCTTTGGTTCTCTCTTATGCAAGGCTGTGCTTCACATATTAAACCTAGACTTCTTTATTTTTCTGTATCCTAATGATCCAGCCCAGAAATTTACCTACTATTGCTTATTTTATTTTATTTTATTTGCAGTGCCAGTAATTGAACCTATGTCTTCATAAATGTCACATCCCCCACCCCCCAAAAAACATTATACTACTTAGCAATATCCGAAGCCTTTTTTCCTTATTAAAAATAAAATCAAACAAAACATCTTGGGACAATATTCTTCTAAATAGTCAAGGCAGTTCTTTGAACTTGAAGCCTTTCTTCATCCCTCCCCCAGTAGCCACAGTGACAAGACTGTGACACCAGGCAAAGCTACCTATCAGGACATAGATGGACACAATCTTCCTCAAATTTAGGATGGACTTATCATCCTCAAATTTACTACTACTCTTGAAAACAGTGATGTTTTCCTGAGCCTTTTTACAGTGCTCACTGCAGGTACTTTTTACATGCAAGAGGTTACTGAGAAGAAGCAGGGATGTCCTGAGTATACAAAGCAAATTTTAAGATCCAGTGTGTTATGTAACCATGAAGATATATCAAATTCAGTCATAAGAAACTAAGGGAAGTAGTCTCAAGGTGACTTCTTGTGTGAATAATCAATTGGTAAGCATTGTTGAGATAAGTGGTTACCAAAATCTATGTTCTCCTGAGCACACAGTAAGTCTTCATTTGTTAGATCACATTTTAGCTGTTTCTGTTGTAGTGAGTTCCACTGATTATAGTAAATTTGTAAATACAGCTTTCCACTGCTTGAAAATACAAGCAAATCACTTTTCTTTTACTCAGTTACTCTGGTCTTCTTTCCTACTTCCTCCCATTTCCTAGATTTTTCTCATCATCTTCCTGTGTGTGTGTGTGTGTGTGTGTGTGTGTGTGTGTGTGTGTGTGTGT
>CAJQZJ010031536.1:12272424-12304637 GCA_907164525.1 Lophiomys imhausi
TCTCTCTCTCTCTCTCTCTCTCTCTCTCTCTCTCTCTCTCTCTCTCTCTGTCTTTCTCTCTCACAAACACATACACATCATAATACATATACTATAAATACATATGTAAATATACTAATATATACCGATACATGGTACACATACAACACTTACACATATATACTTATCTCGCTCATTATAGAAATCGTTAAATAGATTATTTATCACACGTGTTTGATGAGAAAGGCTAAAGATAAGACAGCAGTAGATTTCCATAATCTGCTGTGATTAGAATTATTAAGAGAAGTGTGAAGTGGTTTAAATGAAAATAACCCCTAAGCTCATATGTTTGAATAGAACTCTTTGGAAAGGATTGGAAGATGTGTCACGGTGGACAGGATTTGAGGTTTCCCAGAATATCTACTGTCTCCTTCTTGAGGTTTATGAAATGTGAACTCTTAGCTCTTCCTGTCACTCTGTCAACATGGACTCCAACCTTATGAAACTGTAAGCCCAATTAAATCCTTTGTTTTATAAGTTGCCCTGAATTTGCATCTCATCACAGCAGTTTAAAAGTAATTAATACAACATAACAGGAGGTAAAATGACCAGAGGGGGAAATCTGCTTCATACAGTGTTATATTATAGATATTTTAATATCCTCAGGAGGAAGAAACTTCAAACCTCACTTGGCTATCAAAGGTCATATTCTCCAATGCTATTGAAGTAGAGACTGTTACAATTAGAATCTTTAATTGAAGATAAGTATTGGAACAGTATATAAATGTCTTTCTAGAAATAAACAGTATCCCAAGTCTGTAATAAGACTTAGTTGCATGGCTATTCACTCAACTACCTAATATAGGAAAAGGAGAAATTGATGGTAATTACCATACCATACCTAAGGAGGATAGAAACACAGAGAAGTCTTGAATTTTGGTAAATAACTTATATCAGAAAGTATATGAGGAGTTTGGGGAAACAGAATGAGTGTATAAAGAGGAAGTAAAACATGAACCATTTCTGAAGAGGTAATTTATGGGACAAAAAGGAAGGCTAGAGACAAATTCTTCTAACATGAAACCCAAAGACACATTTATCTTATATCATCAGCCTTCAAAAGCATGAGAAATACATTTATCTAAATCACATAGTGTGTATTCTATTTTTATGACACCCCTGGCAAACCAATGTAGAATTTAACGTGGGATATTAGGAAATACAGATATTAGCTTGTGAACTCTAGTGTGCCTAGAGGCTAAAAATGTCTCTCTCAAACAAAGACCTGCATCTTCACCTGAGAAACACAATGGTCTCAGATTTAAGCTTAAAGAAGGGCATCATGATGGGAAGTCATTGTTTTGCTTCAAAGTACGAGTAAAACTACAACACAACCATGTTTGTTTGTACCAGAGTGAGATGTTTAAACAAGTCAATAAATTTTGGGAAAGATAATAAGGAAATGGTTTGTTTATTTTTATTTCCACACTAATTTCAGCATTGACAGAGTATGGAAATGTGATCGCCTTGGAGACCTCTAAAATCATTTCATTCACAAAGTGGTTGTTTTATGAGTAAGAGCTCGGCAGATTGCCGCCCTGTCAGGAACGATGAAGAGGGCTCAGCAGATGGCCACTGGAGTTGAGAACATCTGTTCACTTTTCCTCCTTCTATTGGTCCAGAATGTAAGAAAGATAAGTGTTTTCATATATAAAATGATATTGCCTCACCAACACCAGGAGGGTACAGCTGGAACATTATTGAACACCGGGTCATATTGATAAGTGAAACAGTAGTGTGGAAGATCTTTGACTGTGAAGTAAATGTTACTGTAGCAGAATGAAAAAGAATTTCAAGTTGTAAACTAAACAGTGTTTGAACTTTACTAGAGTGATTCAAAGTTAAGCAATGCTTGCTTGTAAGAAGTAAGTTTATATTTCAAAATAAATTAGTTTTTATTCTTAACCCTGAAAGATACTTTGCTAATGATATGCGTATAAAGAATGCATCACCTTGGATTCTTACATTAAATTAAATATTTTTAAAATCAAAATTTCAGTAAAAATATTTTTCAAAGCAAAATATATTGAGATGAAAATTCTAAAATCTTCTTTGGCTGAAAGAGTGTAGTTAGACATTGGGGTTAGCAAAAATAGAAATAGTATTACTACCTTTCAAATCTTCCACAGTATGCACACAAAAGGACATCAACTTGCTTAACATTTTTCTTAATTCTAGCTTCTCGTTAGATGTGGACCCTGACTTTATGCAAGAAAAATATTCTTATCAGGACTTGATCCCAGATGTTATCACAGCTTCACTGCCTTCTATGTGAGCAAAAGACAGTCATATGGTTATATCTGTGTGTGTCTTTGACATAATAATGATGGCTACAATATTATCCAAAATTTCAAGACATAGTTTATGTATTTACATATAAAAATAAGAAGACACTTCCCTTTTATTCATCCCAATGTATTTATTAAAATAATGAAAATAGAAAATAATTTAATAATTAGTAATTGATAAGAGCAAAAAATAAATCTACTAATTATAGTTCAATAATTATTACGAAATTTTTATTTTGGAGATATAATTTAATGAGAATGAAGTATTCATAGGTTGAATGCAAATTTTAAACAGTTTTGACAATTTAGCTGTGGTTAAGATAGGACATCTCTACATTCTCAAAAAGTTACTTAGAACCCTGGCCTCCTACCTAGGAAGACATTGTTAAACCTTTATAATGTATTAGTTTGTTCTACTCAATAATATATAACTCTAGGGATCAGTGAAAAAGTTTGATGTCTTGTTTATTTTATTTGCCTTAATTTTTTTTCTGAGATGCACACATTTTCCCAAAATGTACTTAGTTTGTTTGCTAGTCTGTCATGAAGTAAATATTTTTTTTTGCAAATTTCCTTTGTTGCATTTGGCATATTTTTATAATTCCAATCTTGACATCATTTTGCAAGTTAACTTTTAGAAATAGAATTTTTATGATCTTGAAAGTACCAATTGCTAGATTGGAATTTCAGACTAATAGCCAATTTTATATCTAGCCTTAACATTCTTTTTATTAATGAGGACAGATATTCCTCTTTTTACACGCATGCATTAGAAATCCTATACACTCTTAGCAACATTTTACATTAATAAACATTTTATTTTTCTGATTTTTCTAAATACCCATATTGATATCAGTTTCTTCTAAGCTATTCAATTCAATGTTTACTTGTTTGCTCCTTATATAGTCTGTGACCCTCTGCACTTCCCTACTGTCATATAGAATGTAATCTCCTTTATTTATGACTTTATTATATATTTCTTTGTATTATAGCTAATATTCTTTCAGTTTCGTGTATATTTTCAAATAATCAACGTTTTTGTAGATTTTATGTTTGTCTTCTAATCTCTATTGTGTAACTCTACTCTGGTATTTTATTTCTTTTATTTTGTAACTTTTCCCTTAATTAATTGGTTTTCTGGTTCTTAGAATACGATGTGAGGTGCTTGGTTAATTATACAATGTTTTAATTGCAATCATCTGACTTAAAGCATTTGTTGCTTTTGCTTTCATTTTAGAGAGCTTTGGATGTACTCCACAGGTTTTGATATGTTGGATTCCATTTTGTTTTTGTTTCAAGAACATTTTAAATTCATAAATTCAACTATGATTATCTTCTTTACATCAATGGTTGTTAAGTAGAATGCTGTTTAGTTTATATATCTATGAATGTTGTGACACTTTCCCTATTTTCTAGTTCTAACCTTATATCACACGGGTCTGCCAGGTATTATCTATTTACTTCCACAGCCACTGTGTTTCTTTCTGTAGAATAACCTGTGATTTCTTGGGAAGGATTGTCTTTACAGTCTTGTCCTGCTGTTGCATGGAATGGTTGCATACGTCCATCTTAATCTACTTGGTTTAAAGTGAAGGTCCAGTCTAATATTCCTTAGTGATTTGCTGTCTAGATAATATCCCCGTGTTTAGTTGAGTATTCATGGCGTCAGAGTTCCTATCTCCCCTTACAGTTTTTAAAATATCTGGTTTATGTACTTATACACACACTGATAATTGGCACACACATATGTAAAATTATTTTGTTGAAGATTTCCTGTAAAATTTTGATTTTTTTGTCTATATTTTATGTAGACTTAGAAAATCATACTTTTAGGTTAATGTGAAATTATATTCAGGTTTTGTTTGTTTATTCACTTATAGATTATTTATCAAATGTAGTTATTGTGATGTGCATGTGAATCTCAGAGAATAACTTAAAGGAGAGAATATTTTCTTTAAACCTTGTCTATCTTAGAGATCATACACACATCATCAAATATGGCAATCTTTAATCTCTGAGCCATCTCCCAGGATATTTTTGTGTTCTTTTAAAACTAAAATAAATCTCCTACAGGTAGCAACTAGCTGCATTTTTTAAAGAAATCTTCTCAATTTACTTAATGTCTATTTAAAATTTTTGACTGTTTATTTTTTTATTTTTATTATAATGTTTGTTTATTACATCAAGTTACATTTCCATCATAGTGCCCTCTTTCCACCCCTCCCAGTTCCACCCTCCCACCCTCTGCTCCCTCTCCCACCCATCCCACTCCTCTGATGTGGAGTGTCCCTACATATGATCCCCACTCAGTTCAGCAGTCATATGAGCGCTGAGCTTCCTCTTTAATTAATTTGTGTTTCATTAGAATTACGATACCATGTCCCTGTCCACTTGTATATAATTTGTTTCTGTGCCCTGTCTTCCTTTGCAATATGACAGTATCTGTATAGGTATGCACTGATTTCTTATCTTCTCGTCTTGAATCTATTATGACACATGTTTCTTTTAGGGAAATATCAGGGCTTCCACAGACACAAAACGCTATTTTAACTACAGAAAGGAAGTTTAATACTCCCTGCTTTTATCCTTCTAGCACATTTTATATTCCGATGTAAAACTTTATGTCTTTTTAATAACTTATTTCTCCTAAAAGAATATTGTAGCCATATAGTGTTAATCATTTTTAATAGCTTTGTACTTTAGTCTTCAAATTGTAACTTAAATCCAATATTGGATCATATGTATATATATATATATATATATATATATATATATATATATATATAGTAAAGTAATTACAAGCATTTTAAATCCCAGTTCTTTTTTAAATTTTTTTATTTACTTTTTATTTTATGTGCACTGGTATTTTGCCTTTATGTACATCTGTGTGAGGGTGTTGTAGGATCCTTGGGAACTGGTGTCACAACAGTTGTGAGAAGCCAGGTGGGTGCTGGAAACTGAACCCAGGTCCTCAGGAAGAGCAGCCAGGGCTCTTGACCACTGAGCCATCTCTCCAGCCCTTGATCCCAATTCTATTTAAAGTAAAGGTAAATCACAAGAAAATCATCAGCTAAATAAAAGAATTTAAATTATTCTTACTGCGAATAAAGAATATTCAGATGAAACTGTAACTCATATTTTTGGCTGATGTTTATTTGACAAGTTCTGAATACAGATTCTAACATTAAAATAAATGAGAAAAATATCATATACTCCTATACTGTTTTATTTCATCTGCTCCATTGAAGATATTTCATTTTTTCAATAAAGCTGAAGGAAAAATTAGGTAAGTTTATTAAATAAAGATGGTTTTTATT
This sequence comes from Lophiomys imhausi, assembly GCA_907164525.1. NCBI lineage: Eukaryota > Metazoa > Chordata > Mammalia > Rodentia > Muridae > Lophiomys > Lophiomys imhausi. The sequence goes on from CAJQZJ010031536.1 coordinate 12,278,069, forward strand.
TTACTAACCAATTATATTGTTCTCCAATTAAAACTATCTTGATAGAGGTTTGACTTTCATATCTTCGTAGTGTCAAAACAGGAGGAAGACAAGTTTTAAAGAAGATCTCAGTGCTGGTTTCCTACAACTATTGATTGATGCCAGTATCTCAAATGGTCCAACATCTCAAACAACTCACATATTTAGTTTCCATACATACATTTAACAGTAAAAGTAGTTATAATAGGGAATGAGTAAGCAGTAAATTACTTCAATATCATGACAGACATGATTCAAAAGAGCAGGCATGGCATCTGAAATCAACAAAATATTTTAAAATATATCTTCAGTGAAAAAAATAAATTAATTTCCCTGAAGGTACCTGTAAGAATGCATTTCTGCAAACATATCTATGCAACCCCTGGCAACTGTGAAAATATGACATGCTATATTCTTATCTCTCTGTTACGAGAATTCTGTGAATTTTTTTTTAATATAGATGCTCAGGGAATTAAACAATATCCTACTTATTTAATAATTGGAGTTAATTGCATTTTTCAGTATTTGATGTTTGTTTCATCATATGATGCCTTTGTAAATCAAGAATATGTGATGATTATTGAAAGATGAAGACATCAGGGCTAAGAAAAATTAAATTTGGCATCACATTAGATTAACAAGCTAAAACCTGGATTGCTATCATATATCTTTAAATCAACCCATACTTCACACCTCATATGCTTTTTGCTACATGATAACATTTGTAAGTAATAACTTTCCATAACCCACAAACATGTCAGTATGTGTCTTTTATTCTAAAGAACTAATCATTTTTGTTCTAGACTACCTTTTCATCCATGGTTGTATACAGAATAATTGTTTATATTATTCTGACAATATCATTTTTCTCTAAAACAGTATGTATGCTTGCTTTGCCTTCTTCAAATATCTCCATCTAAAGCAGATGCCTGTATTCCAATAGCAGAACAGTTTTCTGTAACCCAAATCCAATGAAGCTGTAGAATTCAACTTGATCATTTCACTTATATTTCTTGGCATTTTAAGGCAACAGAACCTATCTAAAACTGGGAATACCATTATTTGCTTTGCTGTGAATAATTATGTTTTAATGTATGAGACTAAGCTTCTGCATGTTTCTGAAACACTATGTCAAGCTGCCTTGTTGGCTTAAGTAGTTGCAAGATTTATGGAAATCGAAAAATTCTGTGCTTGCTCCCTCATGATAAAAATCATGTTATCCTTTATTTTGGATAACCAATAAGGGTAGAATAGTATAATGGGAGCGCATGGCAAGCCAAAGCACTTGTACCATAAGACAGAAGAAATGGGAGATAGTGGGTTAACAGTTGTCTTTCTAAAGACAAGTTCCCTGAAATTTAATGACATCACAATAGACTACACTTCTACGGGTCCAGAGAATCTCCTCAAAGATCCATACAGGATGTCCAAGTGTTAACAAATGGCTCTTTGATGGATATTTATCCCAATCAAGGCCTTAGCAGGTTGTTTGAAATATAAAATCTCCTATAGCTTTTTGCATGATTTTTTGTTTATTTTTTGAGATTAAAATATTATTACATTATTATCTCCTTCTCTTTCCTATTCCCCAAAGTTCTCATTTGCCAAATCCAAACACATAATATTCTTTATCCTTTGTTTTTGTTTGCTATGTCTATAAGCTTTTAGACTATGACATAGAATAAAGCACTGAGTAAAGTGCCAGTCCAAAAAAAGAAAGAAAGAGTTTCAGTATTCTTATAAAAGCCCAGAAGAAACAGCACAAAATGCAACTATTCCATATTCTACCACTGTTAAGTGATTATTTTAAATGTGAAAACTGCAAATTATTGTAAATGTTCCATTTTGGAGGCAGTCAGAATGGAAGAAAAAAGATTATTCAGATATCTTGACTTTCATAAGAAGGAAAACAAATGATTTAAATGATTAAAGATTGGACTTTGTAGGACTACAGAAATGGCTCAGTCTACACTAGGCACTTAGATGGTACAATTGCATACATGTAGGTAAAACACTTAGAATAAAGAAATCTTTTTAAAATGTAATTTTTTGTCCTAGAGATATTGCTCAGTTAAGTTGGTTAAGTAAGCTCAGTTGGTTAAGACAACTGGCTGTTCTTCCAGAGATCCTAGATTGATTCTCAGTACCCACAGCGTGGCTTACAATCCTTCATAAGAGTAGTTTCAGAGGATCCAACACATTCTGGCCTACACAGAGAATTATGCATACATATAGTGAGACAGTAGAGAGATGGAGGCAGGAAGACAGGAAGTAAGGATAAGTCACTTCAGATAAACATGATATCTCAAAAAATTCAGGAGTGATGGCAAAGAATGTAAAGCTAAGAAAAATGGAAGGAAAGGGAAAATAGATTGTATAAAAATATATACAAAAATAAATGTAAGTATTCTCAAAATATTTAAGGCATAATAGATTCATTATATGTAGTCAGAATAAAATATTGTTATAATCTATGGTATTTATGAATAATAATTTGCTTAAAAAAAACTAAAATGGACAAGCGTGATTTCCCATCCTTTGTCTTCCAACTGACTTCATTTAAAAGTAATCACTGATTATTTTGAAAGTACTCTTACACAGTCTAATTATTTGTAATTTGAATAATTTTTTAAAAACATTTCATATATAGTAGATTCTGTGTAACACTTTTCCACATTATCTGTATATATTTGTTTTCTTAATATTTATAGTTAGTTCGTTGTTAATACCTCAAAATGTATTCTCTATATTAGGGAAGCCAACTTTAAAGAAATCTCCATTCTTTCAAGTCTACCCATGGACAGAGAGTATATGTCGCAGTAACAATAAATAGCTATAAATAAATAAATACTAAAGTTCAGATTCTCATAATTTGTTGTGGTTTGAATGAAATGTTCCTAATAGTTAGGGGCTTCTGAACAACTGTTTTGTCAACAGTTGGTGTAGTTTGAGGACACTTAGGTAGTGTGGCTGTGTTGGTGGAAGCATGTCATTAGAGGCAGGATTTGAAATGTCTATGATTCATAGCATTCCTAGTTCACTCTGTCTTCTTCCTCCTTGCAGTTTACAATATATGCTCTCCTCTTGACTCTCCAGTTATCTTCCTTGCAATGCTTCCCCATCGTGGCACTGATGAGCTGATACCTCTGGAACCATTAGCCCAAATACACTCTTCCTTTCATAAGTTGTCTTGACCTTGGTGTTTTATCACAGCACTATAAAGGTAACTATTACATAATTACAATATTACATACATTTAAAACTATATAACCTCTCCAAGTAGTAGTCTATACTTATTCCTGTGCCCTGGAGCACCTATTAATGGTGCCAGCATATGTATATGACCTGATAAAATGCCTTAGGGGAGTTACCAACATAATTGTACACAATCGCATATTTGTCTTCTGTTAAATGTGAGACTCAAACTATATGCAAAATATTCTTTTCATCTAGAAGATATTTCTCTATGTGAAGTATCAGGATAAATGGGTTAACATGCAGCAATAAATGGAGAATGTACCACCCATTTATTGAGACTAAAGGCTCATGAGCTAGACTGTGAAAATGTTGAAATATGTGTATAGAAAAGTCTTTACAAAGGTGGGAAATGTGACTCAGTGCATGCTATGCAAGTATGAGGATCTGAGTTCAAATCCTGAATCCCCATGTTAAAAACCTGGGAAGCATGTGAATGAAATCAGGCAGTACATGGAAACTCTGTAATCTACCACTCTATCAAATATGGTGAGCTCCACATTCAACAGTAAACCTGTCTCAAAGATTAAGGTGAATCCTGGAAGAGGAAAATACCCGAAGTCAATATTTGCCCTCCATATAGACAGACAAATGTGCCTAATGACACACATAGACATATGAATGTATATGCATATATCCTTCTACACACAATAATAATAATAATAATAAAAGTTTCTTTAGATTCAATTTATTCTAAAAGCAAATTCAGCTAATATCCTGATAGCCCAGTTCACACTGGTTCATGTTAATATAAAACCTAAAATTCATTTTGAAAATCACAAAAAAGGTTACATTTTTTCCATTATGACACTGAAAACTACATGAAAATTATCATCTTATAAATTTACTTTCTTTCCATTTTTTTACTGTCTTATAAATTTACTATAATATCATATATGATCCCATCATTTCACTACATTACATCTAAAATAAAAACACATATCATATTTTATTTTCAAGATTTTGTTATTTTTCTGAATTTCCCTTAAACTTTTTTCTTTTTTTCCATATTTCTTTTTTCTCTTTCTATTCCTTCTTCCCTCCCTTGACCTCCATTTTCATTATAAAAATGGTTATACTTTTATGTTTCCCTATACTATCCATTTTAGTAATTTTGACTATTAATGTTATATTTTTCCTCAGTTCTCAGTGCCTCTGAGTGATGAATGTTCAAAGATTACATATATTCTAGTTACATAATACTGATGTCACATACATTAGAATTTATGCTTAGCACATCCATTCATTGTAGTTTAAACCAGAGGAATTCTGCAGTATTAACTGATTAGGTCACAGTCCGATAACTGCTAGGAAATCTTTTGATTATAGCCTGTTTTCAAATACAACTTCATCACCATTCCTAACTTTAGTATTCCTATTGGATTTCTAGATATTCAACCAGAGAAGGGGGATTGGAAATCAACATTTAAACCAAATAATTGTAAATTATTGACTTTTCCACGGGGTTAGGAAATGGTAGATAATGGGGTTGCTAGCCAGTAACAGATTAGGTAGTCTATATTTTTTAAATGGCTAACCATTGAAGACAATATAAATAGCTGCCACAAATTGGTTGTTATTCAAAATATATATAGTCCTTAAGAATCTCACAAGGAGGCTGGAGAGATGGCTCAGTGGTTAAGAGCACTTGCTGCTCTTGCAGAGGACCTAGGTGCAGTTACCAGCACCCACACAACAGTCATGATCATCAGCATGCACATGCATACATTCGGGCAAACCACTCGCACCAATAAAATAAAAATAAATACTTTTTTTTTGTTTGTTTTTTCGAGACAGGGTTTCTCTGAATATCTCTGGCTGTCCTGGACTCGCTTTGTAGACCAGGCTGGCCTCGAACTCACAAAGATCCACCTGCCTCTGCCTCCCAAGTGCTGGGATTAAAGGCGTGCGCCACCACCGCCCGGCAAAATAAATACTTTAAAAAATAATTTCTAGGTTGTGGAGAAAGGGGAACACTCGTCCATTGCTTGTGGGAATGCAAGCTTGTACAACTACTATGGGAATTAGCCTGAAGATATCTAGAAAACTTGGAATAGCTCTGCCTTGGGACCCAGCCATACCACTCCAGGGCATACATCCAAATGATTCCTCACCAAACCACAAGGTCGTTTCCTCATCTATGTTTATAGCCGCCTTATTTCTAATAGCCAGAAACTGGAAACAACCCAGATGTCCCTCAACCGAGGAATGGATTAAAAAAAAAACAACTGTGGTACCCCTACACAATGGAATATTAATCAGCCATCAGAAACAACGAAATCATGCAATTTGCAGCCAAATGGATAGAACCAGAGAAGCTCATCCTGAGTGAGCTAACCCAGGCTCAGAAGGATGCACATGACATCTATTCATTTATAATTGGATTTTAGCCATATAGTACAGGATAACTATACTACAGCCAATACACCAAAGGGAACAGGAACATAGACTTTTATTTTAACCTGTCCATGAGACACTTTGCCCTAGTTGTGCTGCCTTGTAGGCCCCCAGTGTATGAGGGTGCTCCTGTCCCTCATATAACTGCTGATCTGTTGTGGGGGACTGATATGTCGGGACACTTCACTCCAGAAGAGTGGGATGGAAGGGATAGGGGGTAGAGGGTGGGAGGATGGGACTGGGAGGGGTGGAAAGAGGGTACTATAATGGAGATGTAACCTGAAGTAATACACATTAAAAATAATTTAAAAACGCTTCTCAAGCCTTTCCTGCTTTATAAACATTTACTCAGTAAGAAATATTTTAATTCAGTATAAGTTAGTACATAGAATGAATTATACAAAACCAAAACCATGTTCAAAGAACAGGAATTATGCAAATTAATAAACATGTAAATTAAAAGAATGAGATACTTCATTATAACTAAATAAGCTATTTTCTGCCCTTGATAGTCTGTATTTTGATTTCTTTTGATAAGTGCCCACCTATATTAATGTAAAAGATTGAGACCATCAACAGTGGCCTCATCCAAATGAAGTAATGAAATATTCATCATACAATCATAGTTCAGTTTAGAATTAATGCATTCATTAATAGAGGGGCTCTTTGTCTTTCTTTAAATTGTCATTCCTGGAATAGTGAAATGGTTGCCATTTGATATTTTTAGTAAATTTAAATTTATTATATAGCCTCCAGTACTGAAAATCATGCTTTCTATCTATAGGCCACATTGCCTTAACCAGAAATAAAAAACATTTTTCACTATTTAGCCAAGTTATAGCCAAGAAAGTTGCCAGGACTTCAGCAATACTTATTTAGTCCTGAGTTTCATACACAAAGAATGAGTGGGTAACATTTACTGTGAATAAATCAATAAGATGGATGCACTAGAATTGAAGTTTGAAAAGGGCAGCCACCTTCTAAAAGCTTTGGATGCTAACTTTTAACTTGAGAGAGAGGGCTGAAAGTTGAAATTCACATAGTGGCATTCTAGCCATTATCTTTTTTTCCCCCTGTTCTAAAGCACGTATAACTCACTGAGACTTATGGCAACGGTGAAGACCTTTCCAGGCGATGAAGAAGCATAATAATTGTTCTTTAGCACTTCACAACGTTTTCTTTCCAGAAAAAAAAGAAATCTATTCATTTTAAAAACTTTCCAGCTATTGCTTTGGAATTTGTACATACTTTAATATGGGGCAATAATTCTAGTAGAAACAAGAGTAGAGAAGTCATACTTTTTATTTAAATGGATTCCCATATAACACAGACTGCCAAAAATAAAATTAGATAAAACACATAGACATTCCTGCTCCGTAACACACTATTTTCTTTTACAGTGGTAATCCCAAGAAGCATTTCAGTGTAGATATCTTTAAATAGTCATCTATAAGGATGCTGACTATGTTTTGTTTACAGTGTTCTGTTGGAATACTACATTTCCAGCCTCAAAAATAAAAGTGAGTTCTGAACAGAACATGGACAATCCACGCATAAACTCAACGCATCTTTGATTACCTCTGCAACATGTGCAAATCTGGGCCCATAAGCATATATCATAGAGTGTGCAGTTGTTCAGTAGATCTCATCTGTCTCTGAGGATTCATGTGTTTATAGTTACTGCTAGAGAGGAAGAGTTTCTCCAGTGGTTAGCACAGGGTGCTGGTGCTGCTATTCATAGCCCATACCCACTCTCCCGGAAAGAACGATGAGATTCATAATTATTAAAAATAAATAAATAAAAGAGGAAGGGGATCATTCTCTTTCATAGAAAACTGAGATTTTTTAAATGACAACAAAATAATCTTTTTCTGGTAACAGAATTAATTTGCTCAAAATAAAATGAAAATCACCTTTAGATGGAAAAGAACATGAAATCCTTGTTGCTAGAGTTGAACTTAGCTTTGCAGAATGTTTAGAGTTCTATATGAACCTTTGCAAGAATTTCACAAGGACTAAGCAAACAGTTTAAGTTCAGGTTAGTTTATTTCTTACGTAGATAAAAGCAATATTTGATAATTCTCTATGTGCTCCCTAGACTTATTTTCAATAAAGGTGTGTTTTTATGTAATATGTCTATATTTACCTAAGTGTATACCACATGTGTATGTGCCTCTAGAGGCCTGAGGATCACCTGGTACTAGAGTTACAGATAGTTGTGAAATGCTCAACATGGATATATGGAAAACAAGTCAGTCCACTTGAAGACTCCATTGCCAGTTTTTTATTAATTAATGTATTTATTGCTTCAGGTCACATCTCCACCATAGTGTCCTCTTTCCACCCCTCTCAGTCCTTCCCTTCCACCCTCTACTCCCTGACCCTTCCATCCCACTCCTCTGTAGTGCAGTGTCCCTACATAGCAGTCCCCCGCCCCAGTTCAGCAGTCATATGAGGGCCAAGAGCCTCGTCATACACTGGGGACATACAAGGCAGCACCATTAGGGAAAAGTGTCTCAATGACAGGGAGAAAAAGAAAAAGTCTATGTCCATGTTCCCTTTGGTGCATTGGTTGTAGTATAGATATCCTGTACTATAGAGCTAAAATCTGACTATGAGTGAATAGATGCTATGTGCATCCTTCTGAGCCTGGGTTATCTCACTCAGGATGAGCTTCTCTAGTTCCATCCATTTGGCTGTAAATTGCATAATTTCATTGTTTCTGATAGCTGAGTAGTATTACACCATGTAGATGTACCACAGTTTTTTAATCCATTCTTCGGTTGAGGGACATCTGGGTTGTTTCCGTTTCTAGCTATTTTAAATTAAATATCTTGAGAATTTCATACATGAACACAATATATATGTATCATTTCTATCCATTCTTCTCACCCCTCAAGTCCCCATGTATTTATCCATTTCCCTCTTGAATTTATAGCCTCATCTTCTGTAATTATAAGTCCACTTAATCTGGCTTACATTTAATGCTGACCACTAAGGATTAGATAATGTATTGGATGGTCACAATAGAAAACTTTTTTTTTTTTTCCTCTTCGGCAGCCCCATCTATGCCATGTGACTGCCTGTTGCCACATAGCTGACCTCTATAGTGTTTAGTCATGCTTAAGCAGTGTTATTTTTTGGTTTTTGATCATGTATCTTCTGTCCTCATCTAGACAGCTGCAGAGATTTACAATTCACCTGCACTGAGGCATTATTTTTTTTAAACTCTAATAAAATTATACTCCCTATTCCATTTGAATCTGTTATTTTTCCCAACACTTATTTATTTCTTCAAGTTCCATATCAATCACAGTCCCCTCCCTCCTCCCCCTTCCCCCTCTCCCTCCTATCTGCTTTTTTTAAAAACGAGGTCTATCTTCCCCCTCATCCAATAGCTCTCCCCTTTAGTCCAATAAAAGGTTCTTTTACTTGTAACAATAAATACAATACAAAACAATGAGAACAATTGTTTACCTAATTAGATAACAAGTATGAAAATTGTAAGGTGTAACATACATTCAAAATGTCCAGTCCATACATATTTGAGAACTGATAATAATATTCTATTATCTATGCATCATGAGTTTAAATAGTTTAAAGTACTATACCTAAGTCAGTCTCCATCCTAACTTGAATCTGTTCTTAAACTTACTTAGAAATGAAACTAAGAACCATAAAACCTGCCACAATTTTCTCAGTATTATCTGGTGATTATGAAGGAGGACCTCTTAAATTTCCAATAACAGTCTTCTTTAAACTCAAACTTAAGTACATTGTGATACACCTTTTTGTTGTTCAGCTTTTCAATGTGTACCTACTTTACATTGTGCCTTAGTTACTTTTCCATTGCTGTGAAGAGACACCATGAGGAAGGCAGCTTATAATAGAAAGCAAGTAATTGGGGGTTTGATTACAGTTTCAGAGAATTGAGCCCATGACCATCATGGTCTCAAGCAAGGCAACTTGCCAGCAGGCATAGAACTAGAACAGCAGCTGAGAGCTCACTGAACATACCTCCTCTTGTAAGGTCACACCTGATAACCCTTCCTAAAAGTTCCATCAACTGAAAACCACTCATACAAATATATGAGCCTATTGGAGCTAATCTTATTCAAACCAGGACACATTGTTTATATTGTAAACATGTTAAGCACTTTTAACTTATTATGTAAATTATTACTCTTAATTTTGTTTATCATATATCATATAACATGAAACTATTGACAACACAAAACTAAAGTCATTGAAATTTTGTGGTTTATTTTTGTAGTCTGGTGCCCATTTCAGTGTTTGGTACACAATAGCCACTCAAAAAATATTTGAAAAGTAAGTCCCAATACTTAGAATGCAGAGAAAGGCACATAGAATTTGGAAGGTTTTAAGTTTAAAACCTACTTACAAAAGGCATGCTGAAATTCAAACAAATTGTCCTTTGAGATCTCAAAATATATACACTAAAGGTTTGTTTAGCTCCAAAATATCAAAATAATTTCTTCTTTAATCCAAATTGAAAGATAATACTTTATATATTGTCAAAAAACCAAATTTGCTCCAGGAAAAATATTTCCTGACACCCCCCCCAAAAAATAGGTAGTGTTCCAGAGTTAGGATTGGGGCAGGGCTCTGTTCTTATCTTTCCAGGAGATTTAAAGCATCCATCCAAGGAACACAGGAACAACTAGACAACAGAAACCTCAGAAGAAAACAGATCAGACACCAAAGAAGACTAGTAGCCCAGAGGATCCAGCCTTGCAGACTTCCTTGATAGCTGTTTCTTCAAAAGTCTACAACCACAACAACTCAAAATCACTAAGATTGTTCAGCTCCACAGACTGTTCCAGCCAGAACTCCAGTAAAGCCCTGAAGTTCAGCTTCTGTCTATGAACTTCTTAGGACATTTAAATAGCTAAGCACAAAAGGACTGAACATCAAATGATTCTATTAACATTTTTAACCATGTTTCCATTCTTATGGGCCCCAAACAGGTTTACTACCTCCCAAATAAGCAAAAAGTCATTTTAAGAGAGCTACATCCCATCCCCAGAAAGTGAGGAGGGTGTTTTCCCCCACTTTGGTCATTTGATGGATAACAGAAAATCTTCCTATTTAGGGGAAGAGACTACAAGCTGTTAAATGGTCTTGTTAAATGGGTTTTGGAGGTTAGAGCCAGGGACTTCTCTCTTTCCTTTTCTGTATCCTTCTTTCTCTCCTATGTAGGAGTGAACAGACTTGAGAAAAAATGGGACATAAACATACTATAGGAAAGATCAAGAAAAAAGAACAGATTATTGAATATGCCCTTATACCTTTGTATATTGATACAAGAGTAATATTAAATTTGGCTAAATTGGTATTGAGCTTTGTATATTAATGCAAAATTAAGATTGTATTGGGCTACATCGGTATTGATCTTTGTATATTGATACAAAATTAAGATTATATTTGGCCACAATGTTATTTACCCTTGTATATTGATGCAAAATTAAGATTGTATTGACTACATAGGTATTGATCTTTGTATATTGATACATAATTAAGATTATATTTGGCCACATTGGTATTGATCTTTGTATATTGATACAAAATTAAGGGTAACACTTTTTAAAGGTATTGTACCTAGTAATGCTTAAAAATGCAATATGAAGTTTTGGCCTTTTGCTACCAACTGTCTTAAACTGTTTAGGATAATTAAGAAATACAAACTAATAGTCATGCAAGCTTATCATTTTGTTAGGTACTATGACAGTCTATCACAGTTACTTTCTAAGCTAATCAGAAATCAAGTTGCTAAGACAAGCAACATTTGCTGATCTAAATATAAGAGATAGATAGGGTGTGTTCAAAAACCTCAAGAGATTTGCAGAACATGGCATTCAAAGATGTTTTCTTAACTTAAGATTTTTTGATATCAAGACATGTCAGCTCCTGACAGCACCCCCTATTCTACTCCAAGTAGAAGATGAGCATCGAAGAATCTCCAGTGGGAGATGGTAAATTAGTGGCAAGCCTAACTCTTGGCAAGAAAAACCCCTTGCTTCAACTGTAGACAGAATGCTGTCCAAAAAGGACAAAACTTGGAAGCAGGTAAGTTGACAGCCTAGCTCTGCCAAGACAGGGTAGGCAAGTCCTTCATAATTCCTGCTCTACAATCAATGTCTGTCATTGATATATTTATCCCTCTCAGGTCTCTGAGGTGGTTGAAAAATAAATTGCTAGAGTCTCATAGTTAAATTTTGAGTTGTTTAGGAATCAAGAGGGTGTTCTGGATCTAAGAAGATGTTTTTAAAATTGTGATGCAAGTTAGGATGAAAGCTGAGTTAGATATAGAACTTTAAACTCATGGAGATGGTTAGACAGTAGAAGGTTAAAGTCAGGTGCCAAATACATATGGACTGGACATTGGGAATGTATGCTAAGCCATATAACTCTCATAATTGTGGCCTATTTATTTCTGTTGTTTTGTATTATATTCATTGTTATAAGAGAAAGAGCCATTTGTTGGACTGAAAGGGAGAGCTGTTGGGGGGAAAAAATATAACTTAAACTTAAAAAAAAGGGAAGAAGATGGGGGTTGAGAGGGAAGAGGGTGGGAGGGTGGGACTGGAGGGGGGAGTAGGATGGGGATTGAGATTGAGATGTAACTTGAGGAAATAAAAAATAAATTATTTTTAAAAAATTTCCAAAACTAACCTTTTTCGCAGAAAGATACTTTGGAATAATCTATAATAGATGGCATTGAATACATGATAAACACAGAGTTTTGTAATGGTGGACTTAAATAGTGCTGTTGTCATTGATGATATTAGTGGCAAGGAAAGATTGAGGGAGAAGTTGGTTTGTTTGAGAAATTGACCTGGGAAAACTATTAGCCACTGTTCACACATAGTCCTGCACACACATGTACCTACATGACACACTCACACTTTTTGGAAGACATTCTGAAGCTTAGTTTTAAGGTAAGGTGACTTCCCTTGTCTTTTGTAACATTTGGAAAATGACAAATCAAATAATAATTAACACACTGTAAAGGATTGTCTGAAAATATATGAGACAAAGTATCATATGGGAATCAACACATTGAGAAGAACTAATTCCCCAAACAGGAACCATAGCACAAAATCAAAGAAAGATCAGAAAGATTTCCAAATGAGCATCTGTCTGACAGATATAAACACAGTCATAGCATCAGTAAGACATCTTTATACATGCAGAGAGTGACGCTTTGCAGACAAGCTGACATCTCACTTTGGAGCTAGCTGTACACTACTAGCGGACATTTTACCAAGAAATAGTTAGGATACCACTCTTTATATATTGGTCAACCTGTTACAAAATTTATGAATGTTTTTTCATTTGTTTTTTTTTTTCAATTTCCTTACTTTTTTAACAAAACATTTTAATTAGCACACAAAACAATGGGTCTCATTATGTTTTCATATAAATGTAAATTGTACCATGTTCATATTCATCCCTCAACCCAGTTCTCAATAAATATGTTACATACTGTGTGTCAACTACTGAACAAGTACTGAGTCACTTAACTTTAAGGACTTTCCTAATCATCATTCCAACCCTGGACAAATTTACCTTATCATTTCAAATATCACATATAAATTTATTTTTTTCCTTTATTTTTTATTTCTTCAAGTTACATCTCAATCGCAGTCCCCTCCTTATTCCCCCCCCCAGTCCCACCCTCCCACCCTCAACCCCCCATCCTCTTCCCTTTTTTTTTCTTTTAAGTTTAAGGTATATCTTATTTCCCCCTACAGTTTCCCCTGTATATCTGACTCAACATTCATACTAACTTGCAACACAATTTTAAAAGTATCTTCTTAGATCTATAACACTCTCTTGACTCCTAAAAAACTCAAAATTAAATTATGAGACTCTAGCTATCTGTTCTTCAACCACCTCAGAGACATGAGAGGGATAAATATATCTGATTTTATAGGAAGTACAGGGCCTGCAGCTTCCCAAACTAAGAAATGACATACCGGTGGCTGCCTGGACAGTTCCCATTTTCTCTCCATACATTACAGCATCTCTTTTCAGTCGTTTGGCCCCGCTTCTCTGACAGACATTGATTGTAGAGCAGGGGTTATGAAGGACTTACCTACCCTGTCTTGGCAGAGCTAGGCTGTCGACTTACCTGCTTCCAGGTTTTGTCCTTTTTGGACAGCATTCTGTCTACATTTGGGGCAAGGGGCTTTTCCTACCAAGAGATAGGCTTGTGACTAATTCAATCATCTCCCACTGGAGATTTTTCGATGCTCATCTTCTACTTGGAGGAGAATAGGGGGTGCTGTCAGGAGTTGATATGTCTTGATATAAAAAAATCTAAAGTTACGAAAACATCTTTGAATGCCATATTCTGCAGATCTCTTGAGGTTTTTGAAGAGGCCCTATCTGTGTCTTATATAAGGGTTAGCAGATGTTGCTTGTCTCTTAGCAGGTTTATTTCTGATTAGCTTAGCAAGTAACTATAATGGGCTGTCATAGTACCTAACAGAATGACTGGCTTTCATAACCATTAGTTTACAGTTCTTAATTATCCTAAGCAGTTCATGACAGTTAGTAGGAAAAGGCCGAAATATCACATTTCATTTTTTTTTCTTTACCTCCTAATCCTTCCATCCCATTTCTCTGGGGTGGTGTGTCCTTATATAACAGTCCCTCATCTCAGTTGAGAGGTCGTATGAGGGCCAAGAGCCTCTTCATTCATTGGGGATCTACGAAGCAGTACCATCAGTGAAAAGTGTCTCGTTCCCCGGGAGAGAGAACTACTAAACAAACAAACCAATAAGCATACAATAGATAAAAAAGACTAAAAAATAGAAAAAAATATAACTAATATATAAAAAATAAATAAAGAATAAAAATTAAAAATAAGAAGTCTATGTCCAAGCTCCCTTTGGTGTGTTATTTGTAGTATCGATACCTTCTACTATATAGCTAAAATCCTACTATAAATGAATAGATGCCGTATGTGTCCTTCTGAGTCTGGGTTAGTTCACTCAGGATGAGCTTTTCTAGTTCCATCCATTTGGCTGCAAAATTGCATAATTTCATTGTTCCTGATAGCTGAATAATATTCCATTGTATAGATGTACTACAGTTTTTTGACCCATTCTTCAGTTGAGGGACATCTGGGTTGTTTCCAGTTTCTAGCTATTACAAATAAGGCTGCTATAAACATAGATGAGGAAACTTCCTTATGATCCCGTGAAGAGGCATTTGGGTGTATACCCAGAAGTGGTATGGCTGGGTCCTGAGGCAGAGCTATTCCAAGTTTTTTAAGATATCACCAGACTGACCTCCATAGTGGTTGCACAAGCCTGCATTCCCACCAGCAATGGAGTAGGGTACCCCTTTCCCCACACCCTCGCCAGCATGTGCTGTCATTTGAGTTTTTGATCCTAGCCATTCTGACAGGTGTGAGATGGAATCTCAGAGTCGTCTTGAGTTGCATTTCTCTGATGATTAAGGAAGTTGAGCACTTCTTCAAGTGTCTCTCACCCTTTAGGGATTCCTCCTTTGTGAATTCTCTATTTAGCTCTGTCCCCCATTTTTTGATTGGATTATTTGGTTTCTTGGCATTTAATTTCTTGAGTTCTTTGTAGATTTTTGGATATTAGCCCTCTGTCAGATGTGGGGTTGGTGAAGATTTTCTCCCAGTCTGTAGGCTGCCATTTTGTTCGAATGACAGTGTCCTTTGCCTTACAGAAGCTTTTCAGTTTCATGAGGTCCCATTTATTGATTGTTGATCTCAAGTCCTGAGCTGTTGGTGTTCTGTTCAGGAAGTTGTTGCCTGTGCCAATTAGTTCGAGGGTTTCTCCCACTTTTTCTTCTAGTAGATTTAGTGTGACTGGCCTTATGTTAAGGTCTTTGATCCACTTGGACTTAAGTTTTGTACAAGGTGATAAGTATGGGTCTAACTTCGTTCTTTTACAAATGGACATCCAGTTGGACCTGCACCATTTGTTGAAGATGCTGTCCTTCTTCCATTGTGCTGTTTTGGCTACTTTGTCAAAAATTAGTTGGCCATAAGTGTGTGGGTCTATTTCTGGATCTTCAATTTGATTCCATTGATCTACAGCCATTGATATATATTGTTATTCACGGAAATATGTGGGCAAGAAGAGAATGTTGATTAAGTTACAGTAGCAATATCACTATCTTCACAATTGCAGTTTAGACTAGTTAACCATCCATTTGTACAATTAAAACGTGATCAATTTCACTTGTGTTTAGAGGATGTTTTAAAACCATAGAAGATAGTTTCATTTGTTAATTACTCATATGAGGGTCTTCCATATCTATTGTCTAAAGCAGACAAATAAAGATGCTAAATCATTAAAATTATCACACCACATCTAACTCTCCCTCCTTCCCTTCCTCCCTCTCTTCCTTTTTTTATTCTCTCTCTCTGTCTCTTCCAGAATCAGTTATCAAATGTTAAGCTCAAATTCAAGAATATATGATGAAATACCTATTGTACATTTACATGTTCAGTGTATTCTTCCTGTCTACCCAGTCTTCAATTCTGTGCATTGTGAAATTGATAGGCGAATCAACTGTAGTCAGCCTTGTTATCCAGAATTTTTTCTCAGTAATTTATTTATTCATTTTACTTCCTGCTAGCAGTCCCCTACCTCCTTTCCTTCTAGTTCCACCCTTTCACCCTCTTCCTCTATTTCCTGCCATCCTCCTCATCATCAAAGGGAAGTCCCACCTGGCACATCCAGTTACATCAGGACTACATGTCTCTTCTTACACTGAGAGCAAACAATGTAGCCTAGCTAGAGGAATGTGATCCAAAAGCAGGCAACAGAGTACATGTCATAGACAGCCCCCACTGCCTCCATTTGCTAGGGATCCTCATGATGACCAAGCTGCTTATCAGCTTACTATCTGTAGGGTGCCTACATCCAGTCAATGCATGCTCTTTGATTGGTGGTTCAGTCTCTGTTAGCCACACTGGGCCCATGTTAGTTGACTCTTTTGATCTTATAGTGGGATCTTATCCCACGAGGTTTCCTCTATCCTTCCCCAACTCCTCCACAAGACTCCCAGAGCTCTATGTAATGTTTGACTGTGGGACTCAGTTTCTGATTTGATCTGCTACTAGATGGAGCCTCTCAGAGGACAGTTATTTTAAGTAATAGGTATGGTACTCATCCTTATTCTCATACAATTTCTGTGACATTTAAAGGGTTTTTTAATTCACCCGAAGGAGGAAATGTATTCACTGATTATAGCTAAAGTACAAATATTTTACAAGGATTCCTTAAATGTAACCTTTTCTTTTGTTCTGTGTCAGATATAAATGGATAATGAGAACTTAACAAATGATATTGTTTTTCCTGCACCACAGGTTTTTTTGAAGTTTGACTTCAAATAGATGCTTATATTGAGGGAATTTTTTTTAATTGGTACATAAGATGCATTGCTATCAAGTAATAATTAATTTTCTTGTGTTTTTGTTAGACCAGGTCCTTGTTCATACCACCGTTTATCGAACTATCCAGGCTTACATGATGATAGTTCAGTAAATATACAGAAAATTCATGTACTACACATAATATTGGGAAGGCCAAACTAACTTATGGTTCCAGTGAATCATGTATGCTAAGCAAGCATTCTGCCCTTATAGTTATCTCCATTGCCTCAATCCTTATACATGGGTTAGTACTTTTATATCTATTGTGTTTGGAAATAATCAATGATAATCAGGAAGACATTCTGATCTATGTGAAAATTTATTTGCTGAAATACTTTTAAGAAACAGAGATGTAAAATAATATTTTCATTATCAGTCTCCATTTTCATAGCTATAAGAAAATTAAAAACTCTGCTTGAACATGGCAAAAAAATCAATTTATTTTTTATTCTTTCTTACCAGTGTAATGTTATACCCTTCAGGCCACTAATACAAGCTGAGAATAGGAAAAACAACCATCCTTAAGAAAGAACATACCAACTGTTTATCCAATAACAAAAGGTCTTACCATAAAACATACCTATACATAACATTATTCACCTACAGTAGGTTGTATTTATGTATTTAGAAATATATGACATATATTTACATATATACATGATATATATAAATATATATGACATACAAATACATATATATGCTAATAGTTAATGAAAAAGAAGGTCATCAATTTTAAAGAGACAGCAAGGTAAAAGAGTATATGGCAGGGCTTATATGGAAGAAAGGGAAGGGAGGATGAGGTAATTTTATTATTACTTAAAAAAATAAAAGAATTCAAAAGGTCCTTGAATCATTTTAAGCAACTCCTTGCTTCCAAAATTTTAGTGATTAATAACTCTTTACAAAATAAGTCATAATGTTTTTATTATGAAATTTTAAAATTTCTAGATTACCTATAAAAACATCCACTCCCACCTACAGGAATGAGAATTGCCAAGCTTTTGGAAAACTTGAGTCTTCAGAAAATGGGAATAAACTAAGGAAAACACAAATAAAATCAGCAATACCACAGAAACTAAGAACTACCAAAATGCTACATCTTTCTCCTAATCTCAAATTATCTGATAAGCATTTTTGATATTTCGGTGAATGACAATACCCAGTGCTGTCTTGTCTAGACAATGAAGAGTAATCCATGCCCAGATTTGTCATTGAACTTGTTAAAAGCATAAACAATTTTGACATCTGGACCATACCCTGTTAGTGGCATGAGTTATGAAGATTCCATAAAAGTCTTTGCAAGCAGACTTTTGCAAAAAAAAAAGGGGGGGTTGCAAACAAGCTTTGGGGAGAAGCAAAATCTAAGAACAAGAGGTCTTGGCAAACACATAGTGTTCTCCAGAAATCAGGGAGCAGAAGGGACACCAAATTCTATGAATTGAGATCTTCAAAACTGGAATGAAAATATCTGTTTAAGGAACATAACGGTGACCCAGAATTCACTGACTGGATTCTTCAGATGGTTATTTCGCATCAGTTACTTCTAAAAAAATACTCGGTCTCATTGCCAGGACTAATGATATATTTATTATCTCACACATGTTAATATTACAAAACCTAATAGTAGTTACTGAAGTATATAGTAGTACCTAAACCCAACCATTTTACTTCTGTAATCAGGAGCTATTGGAAGTGTCAAACTGAAGAAGATATTCTGACAGACAAGGACAACAATATCTTATAGCAAAATGATGATCTGGTATGGTGGATGAAGACACTGTCATTTCTAAGAAAAAATGATCTAACAGCAGATTTCCTGGTTTGTGGTCTCTGAACAGTTTTTCTGCACATTCTTCCTCAATATTCCTTGAGTTTTAGATACAGGAGTTGTGTTATAGACATATCAATGAGACTAGATGTTCCATGACTACTTGTTCTATGAATTTGACCTTTTGAAGTACACTAATAAACATGCTTTAAAAAAAACAATAAATAAGGAATGGTAAGAGTGGAGGAAATAGCCTTCTCCAGAGATCAGACCCACCAGTTGGATATCCAGTACCAAGGGTCAACACTGAGTTCGCAGGTGGTATTTCAAATTTTAGATGTGTATCTGCACACACACATGCACACGCACGCACACGCATGTATGTATGTATGTATACATATATATATGTATACATAGACAGAGACGATAGATGGATGATAGGTTAGATAGATAGGTAGATAACTAGATGGATAATAAATAAACAGATGATAGATAGATGATAGATAGATAGATAGATAGATAGATAGATAGATAGATAGATAAATCTTAGATTCTTAGATTCTTGATTAGGTAGATGGATGGATAGATGGATGGATGGATGGATGGATGGATGGATGGATAGATAGATAGATAGATAGATAGATAGATAGATAGATGACCGATAGATAAAACAACTAAATAATAAGAGGCCATAAATTTGAATAGGAGCAAGGGAGCTGTAAATGAAGGTTGTTTAAGCAAGGAAAGGACAGGTAGAAATGTTGTAATTATATTTTATTTTAGAATATATGATTCAACAAGTAACTGGACTTTATTATATTCAAATATAGTTTGTTAACATTAGGTATAACTGCATTTACAGAACTATGCATGATGAAACATTTTTAAGTAAAATTTCAATTGAAAATGGAAATGTTTAATTGTATTATTTTAATTCTATAGTTTTATTAACAATAGAATCTTTTGTTTCACAAAAACTCATGTTAGATCTTATATTTTGTGCTATGCAGAATTTAAACTTAAGCCTTTCATCCAGAGTAGTGCATGCTTAAATAAGAGCTTATACTTGGAAAAGTATCCTTTGTATAGTAGAATTTTGAGAACTTACAGTCAAGCCTTGTAAGACAATGTTTTTGGTTTTTTATTTTATGTTACTTTTAATATCTGGCAATGCTGTATCATCATGGGGAATTGTGTATATCTCTGCACATCTTCCTCAACATATACAGTTCACTGTGTTTCAGTAATTTCATTGATTACTGAATAAACCAATTTTATTTTGTTATTTTGAAAATAGCTATTAAAATTCATGTTCTGGAGGTGCACATAAAAAACATGAATTTCATATGAGGAGTGGTGCACACAGCTACAGTCATAACTCTCAGGAGATTAACACAGATGCAGAAGGGTCTTTTTAGGCCAAGTTGTGCCACAGAGGAATCTCTTGGCCAGCTGGGGCTACTAAAGAGACCCTTCTCAAACAAAATGGAAAAGAAACTAAAATAGGAGGAGGAGCTTTTCAGATGATTTATGCAATGATCAAGGACTACTTTGTTAATTAACAAATTAGGTAACATAACAAATTTTATAAATAACAAATTTGTTAGCATCAACAAATTAGGTGACAGTTGTTGAAAATTTTTTATATTAAATTACATTACTTATTTGACCAAGTATAAATACTTTATGACCATTCTTGGGAGAATATAAACACACATCTTTTCCACTCAGATAAGGAAAAAAGACAGACGAAGAAAATAATTCTAACCATGTCAAGCCTCCCTATCCTGACTTTACTGGGGCTACTTTATGGAGTATTGGTGACTTAAAGGTAATTGCATCACTAAAAGCCCATGACAGCCTGGTGGTTGAGTTGCAGAAGCTGCATCCTTAGAGCTCTCTGGACAACTTGAAGGCACAACAACACAGCATAACTCCCCCCACACCACCACAAATTTTCAATTGTTTTTATACCTGTGTTCTCTCAAACACCTTTCAAGAACACAGGCTTCTATTTCGTTTATGCCTTGATAGGCTTACTCTCAGTTATTTATGTTTGAGGCCAATTCTGGATTTTACTTTTAATGATTTTATTATCTAAATTGTAATTGATGGGAAAATAAAAAGTCTGCTGGTTTGTTTTTGGTACAAAATAGAATTTCAAATACCATCTATTTTCAAGCATGCTCTTTTTTCCCAAAATAAATTTAGACTATATGTATCCATTATTTCCACATACTTCCAGAATTTTGCATCAAATTGAATTAAACTCATTAAACATCAATGTCCTATTTATGGCCTGCATCCAGAGCCTGAAAATAAACACTCTATTTTCTATTTGCAAAGATTTTACTAACTTCACATAATGTACTGAAACTGTGCCCATGTTGTAGTAAGATATTTTATTTCACTACTAAAAACCATTACCAGAAAAACATTTTTTTTCTTTTTGTTTTCACACCATTTCATACTTCTCCATTTACTGATTTATTTCATTTGGTTTTCATTACTCTCGATCACTTGGAACTTCCATACATAAGGTCATTGTTGATAATTTCTATTGAATACTTTAGTCATTGCTTTTTATTGCCTTTGGTGTTCTAAATAAGGCAAATGAAATTAAAGCAAAATGGCAGTAATCAATGATTTGAAATTTTCAATGATTTGAACATTTACGTTCTGTTCTGGAAGATTTTGCATTCCAATGAAAGCTATGAACCAAATCATAAATGTCCTGCTGATGAGTATTAGTATGGTCTCCGAAAAAAAGATGAAACACAAGCAAAGAAAGAAAAGAAATAAGCATTATTTGCAGACTGTGCATGTGTTTGTTGTCTTTTGTCCCATGCAGCTAATTATTGTGATTCATAAAATGTTAATAATTAGAGAGTACATGGATACACAGAATAAAAGTGAAGCTCATAAAAATATAAAAAATATGAAAACCAAGAAATAAAAATGTCTTTATTTCATAGTATTACTTGTTCTATGATATTGCTAGTTCTCAGAAGGAGGTAGTAAAATTTAAACATTGTAATTTGTAAGATTTTTCTCCAGAATTGTAAAAATGGAATTAATATGTCTACTCATAGCCACATCCCCTGGCTTAGTTAACCTTACTATTTTCTGCATTTTTCCTATCAAACTACTCTTTTTTAAAAATTTTCCTGTCAAACACTTCTTTAGGAAAGTTTACATTATATATGTAATAATATCTTCAAAATGTATCCTCCTATTTCTGAGTATATTTCTAAATTACTTGTTCTCTTCAATATTTGCAAATTAATTATTTTTTCTTTTTCTCTTTTCTTCAAATATTTCTTTTTTTAATACTTTTTTATCAATTGATTTTTTTCAGGATTTTTTCAAGTTACATCTCAATCAAAGTCCCCTCCTCCTTCCCCTCCCAGTTCCTTCCTCCCTCCCTCCTCCTTGTCTCTGTCTTCTCTTTCTTCTCTGATGACAGGAGCCCCCACATATCAAACCCTCTCAGTTCATCAGTCACATGAGTACTAAGAGCTTCCTCTTATCCTGGGACCTGGTACGGCCGATCAGCTAGGGCAATTTGCTCTACTAACAGGCAACAGGGTCTATGAGTCACTTCTGGATGCAGGTTTTATTAGGATAGTTATGCTAGATTCCTGTCTGTGTCTGTGGGTTGTAGGATAGTTGTCCTGTGCTATATGGTTAATATCCACTTAAAACTGTGCATACCATGTGTATCTTTCTGGTTCTGGGTTAGCTCACTCAGGATGAATTTTTCTAGTTCCATCCATTTGGTAACAAATTTCTGATTGTTTCTGATAGATGAGTAGTATTCCCATTGTGTAAATTGTGTACCACATTTTTTAAAATCCAATCCTTAGTTGAAGGACATCTAGACTGTTTCTAGTTTCTGGCTATTATGAAAGAAGCTGCTATGAAGATGGTGTCCTTGTGGTTTGGTGGAGAATCCTTTGGATATATGCCCGGGAAAGGAATGGCTGTCTCTTGAGGTAGAGCTATTTCTACTTTTCTTCAAATATTCCTATAAATCCATACTTAACTTTGTTAAACAGGAGACAAAAATTATTTTAATAAATTTTGGATATATACATATATCTTCAGTGTAAATATATCTAAAATTAGAAATAATCAAAGAAGTACACAGATGTTCAATTTACATAAATGTACTAATCTTTGACAAATAAATGGAAAATATTCACAGATTTGCCTTTTACAAGCAAAAAAACACAAACTCTAATCCGTTAAATCAAACATTTATGCAATATGTCCTACAGATTATATGAAATTCATTTACTTCATTTAAGTACTCTGTATCTTTGCAGTAATTTTCTTGAACTTTCTAAGAAACATTAAATCACATTAACCTTTATTCTGCAAGAGTTACATATTAATATCAGTCTTCTTTATTTATTTCTCAGAGGGCAGAACAGCATGAGTGAGCTTTGAAATTACATGGCTCTCTAAAATTTTATTCTATTCTCCAGAGGCTAAGTTTGTGACCTGGGTAATTCATTCTATCTTATGGACTCTCCACTTTGTATGCATTGAAATAGAATTAGGAATGCAAACCTAGAATTCATAACAGAACTAGCCATGGAAATAATTTCAATTTATATTTAAGTATATTTGCAAATCAATTGTTGGAGGTCATTAACTGTTTGATTTAACCAATAGGAATATTTTAATCTATAAAAATTTTAATATGTTGATTGACAAAATACTAGAATTTTAATGAAAATATGAAATTTTAATAAAATACTAATACTTAAATCATAAAAGCAACAATTTATTAACCTGCAGTATGAGTTATATTCAGATATTTATTCAGATAAATTTCTACTTTTGCTGGTGTTATTTAGATAATGTCTTTATAGAGTAGAAGCTGGAAGTTTTAAAGAAATTTATTGAAAGAGGAATTACTTACTGTCTTCCTATGTCTTATGACTTGTCTTACATTAAATGAGTTCAGTTTATGAAGAGAGGAAAACATAGTAAGAGTAATGCAATTCATAAATTAATACATTTTTATTATTTCATTATTGTCTCAAGAAACTATAAGAAGTTTGGCTAGTAAGAACATATTCATATTATAATTATTAATTAATCCATGTACATAATTTGAACTTGGATAGTTACGGAAAACACATCCATCATTGAGATAAAAGAGGGTCCAAAAAGCAAGTGAAAGCCGAAGGTGAACGTTCTCATTTTGTGCAGCCTCCTGTGAATATCAAAGAGTTTCACGAACTTTGTTTAAGTTAAATCAGTATAAATTAATAAATGTGATATGGTAAAACTGGTGTTGTATTTGCAAGTAACTAATAACAGTAAATATCGTCATAGAGAAATTTCACATAGACTTGATCAAGCAGACGAGCAGTTTTTATAATTTTCTTTCAACATTTGGTCATGATCAGGAGCAGACTTCCTGAAATAAAATAATATGGTGAGATATACTTCATACTGGTTTGAATACAGTTCATAGCATAAAAAATTCTTTTCTCCTTGGGCATATTGTCTTAGAGTCCAATATGTCATCAGGACCTCGAAACCTAATGGTTTCTTGAGAATAATTTAAACAAACATTTCTGCAGATGAGATTCATATTAGATTCATAAAAGAAAGAAGGAAGGAAGGAAGGAAAGAAAGAAGGAAGACAATACCCACTGGGTATCTGCATTGCAGAAGCGTGAAATTAGATCTGTATTTATTCCTGTGACCAAACACTAACTCCAAGTGAATAAAATGCCTGGAAACTCCTAAAAGAATAAAGACAGTGCTCTACAAGGTATAGAATTAAAGGACTATTTGACCAGGCCACTCTTTGCCTAGGAATTGGGGGAAAATAAGTAAGCCAGTAGTAGGCAACTTGACTGGGGTTGAGGCCTCCTGTATCATAAGGCTGCATAGCAAATGCCACACACTGTTTAAGGGATGTGTGGTTATTTACTTCTCATTACGAAATATCCATAAGGACGGTGTCATCAGGGTGTGTCAGCCTCTACCTGACTTTCATCTGAAAGCTTCCCTCCATGCCTCTCCCTGTATTCTAGTGTTGACCAGAAATCATTGCCATTCCTTTGTTAATAATACATTATTCTAATCTCTACTTGAACTTGAAGTTGTACTTGTGCTATCTCTTAGCATTACCAAGGACTTCATCTCCACCTGTCTTTAAATGTCATTCTTCCTTTGGTCAATAGTCACCCTGCATTTGAAGTCCATCCTGCTCCATCATGGACTAATCTTAACAGGCTGTCTTTGTGAATGACTCTGTTTCAAATTCACACCATATTCTGAAGCATTTTGATTTAGAGAATTTATTTTCTTTTTTTTTTTTTTACTTTTTTGTGGTTTATTTATTACTTCAAGTTACATCTCCATCACAGCCCCTCTCTCCACTCCTCTCAGTCCCACTCTCCCACCCTCTCCCCCTTCTCCCACCTATCCTACTCGTCTTGAATGGGGTGTCCCTACATATCAGTCACCCTCAGTTCAACAGCCATGTGAGTGTTAAGAGCTACCTCTTGCACTGGGGGGCATATAGGGCAACTCTATTAGGGCAAAGTGTCCCACTAACAGGTAATAAAGTCTATGTTCCTGTTCCTTTTGGTGTGTTGGTTGCAAGATAGTTATTCTGCATTACAAGAATTTTTTGAAGAGTACATTATCAACCTAATACCTAAAAGGGAATTAGAGATGAAAGTCCATCCATCAGCAGTAGGCAACAGTCTTTGGATGTAACCTTATAAACATGAAAGAAACAATGAGGTAGGTCTCATATTTGAAGGAATAGAAAAAAAATATAGGATAAGAATAATACAAGAAAAATAATTGATTTATAGAAATACAATGAGATTTATTACAAAATGCAGTGATAATATTTCAAATGATTATTGGAATTTAAATTCTGGAGGGAACATTTCTCCTATGTTTTCATGATATACTCCATTTTAGAAACACATGCTTATCATATTGCAATTCTAAAATTTTCATAAAGCAATAATTTTTCAATTAGCAACCGTTCCCTTTGAGTCATCAAGATAATTAGAACAATCTGACACATTAGAAATAAATTGATTACTCATCAAAACTTTTCTTGTGAAGCTAATAATTAAATTCCGTTTCACTTTCTTAGTTTGCAAGGCAGTCTTCTTCTACTGCTCTTCTGTGAAGAAAGGTTTTCATTTTAACAGGAGATATTATAAAGTTTGATCTGAAAAGGGTTTTACAAAATAGTTGTGCCTTGTCAAAGATTAAGCAGAAGAGATGAGAAGTGATTCATTTAAGGCAGCAACATCGGTAACAATGAACTATGAAGGGTTTTATTTTTATAATAGAACTAATTCAAGAAGTAACTATGGAAAAGTTGAAACCCCATGAGCTTGTAAAGCACAGTGATGTAATTATTCTTGCTTTCTCCTTCTTTCACAGGAATGAAATCACTTCAAATAAAACTATTCAAAGGAGACAAACCCCCCCCACTTCTCATGCCCTCCAAGCCCTGGAACATTCTGTTATTTCAGTGACTTCAGAAAGAAGTCTAAGGATATGAATGACATTGAGTAGCATGAACATGATTTCCATTTTTTGCATTCATTTCTGGAAAATGGCTTTATACTTTATTATTAAACACACACACACA
This sequence comes from Lophiomys imhausi, assembly GCA_907164525.1. NCBI lineage: Eukaryota > Metazoa > Chordata > Mammalia > Rodentia > Muridae > Lophiomys > Lophiomys imhausi. The sequence goes on from CAJQZJ010031536.1 coordinate 12,304,604, forward strand.
CACACACACACACACACACACACACACACACACA
>CAJQZJ010031536.1:12304647-12323781 GCA_907164525.1 Lophiomys imhausi
ACACACACACACACACACACACACACACACACACACACACACACACACACAAACATACATACACCCCAAGCTTCCTTTGTGATAAGTGACATTGTTAATAAATTATATATTTTTGGTTTTGCAGAAGAAATTTGCTTCAAAAATTAAAAACTCAATTTAGAAATTATATTTAGTAGTCTTTTTTAATAATTTATTTTTTATTTCTTCAAGTTACATCTCAATCACAATCCCCTCCCTACTCCACCCTCCAGTCCCACCCTTCCACCCTCCTCCCCCTCAACTCCCCATCCTCTTCCCTTCTTTTTCTTTTTTTTTTAGTTTAAGTTATTTCTTTTCCCCCCCAACAGCTCTCCCTTTCAGTCCAACAAATGGTTCTTTTTCTTATAACTATAAATACAATACAAAACAACAGAAATAAATAGGCCACAATTATAAGAGTTATATGGCTTAGCATACATTCCCAATGTCCAGTCCATATGTATTTGGCACCTGACTTTAACATTCTACTATCTAACCATCTCCATGAGTTTAAAGTTCTATATCTAACTCAGCTTTCATACTAACTTGCCTCACAATTTTAAAAATATCTTCTTAGATCCAGAACACCCTCTTAATTCCTAAACAACTCAAAATTTAACTATGAGACTCTAGCTATCTAGTCTTCAACCACCTCAGAGACCTGAGAGGGATAAATATATCTGATTATATAGGAAGTGCAGGGCTAGCAGCTTCCAAAACTAAGAAATGATATACCAGAGGCTGCCTGGACAGTTCCCATTTTCTCTCCATATATTACAGCATCAACCGTCAACCGTTTGGCCCCATTTCTCTGACAGACATTGATTGTAAAGCAGGAATTATGTAGGACTTGCCTACTCTATCTTGGTAGAGCTAGGCTGTCGACTTACCTGCTTCCAAGTTTTGTCCTGTTTGGACAGCATTCTGTCTACAGTTGAAGCAAGGGATTTTTTCTTGCCAAGAGATAGGCTTGCCACTAATTCAACAATCTCCAATTGGAGATTCTTCGATGCTCATCTTCTCTTTGGAGTAGAATAGGGCGTGCTGTCAGGAGCAGACATGTCTCAATATAAAAAAAAATCTTAAGTTAAGAAAACATCTTTGAATGCCATATTCTGCAGATCTCTTGAGGTTTTTGAAGACCACCTATCATAATAGTGAACATGTCTTTCATTAACATATTTAATTCTAATTGCCCATTATATTCCAAGTTTTCTAAGATATAGCCATACTGACCTCCATAGAGGTTGCACAAGCCTGCACTCCCACCAGCAGTGGAGGAGGGTTCCCCTTTCTCCACAATCTTGCCAACATGTGCTGTCATTTGAGCTTTAGATCTTAGGTGTGAGATGGAATCTTAGAGTCCTCTTTAGTTGCATTTCTCTGATTGTTAAGGATGCTGAGGATTTCTTCAAGTGTTCTCAGCCGTTAGGAATTCCTCCTTTGTGAATTCTCTATTTAGCCCTGTTCCCATTTTTTGATTGGATTATTTGGTTTCTTGGCATTTAATTTCTTGAGTTCTTTGTAAATTTTGGATATTAGCCCTCTGTCAGATGTGCGGTTGGTGAAGATTTTTTCCCAGTCTATAGGTTGCCAATTTGTTCGAATGACAGTGTCTTTTGCCTTACAGAAGCTTTTCAGTTTCATGAGGTTCCATTTATTGGTTGTTGGTCTTAGGTCCTGAGCTGTTGGTGTTCTGTTCAGGAAGTTGTCACCTGGAGCACAGAGCATGTCTATCTAACTGTTCTTAGGCCTAGGTCTTGAAGCTTCTAGCCTCCTTACAATCTAATCTTCTCCAAACCCCGGGCATTGATGGGTTCAGCTTCCAACCTCCTTCCTGCTAACCTAGGCCTAAAATGTTTTCAGCTGCTGAGACTTTCTGCTGAATAAACTGACCCTCTCTAGTTCTTTCTGAATTCTGGCTAGCTGGTTCAATTCTATTGTTCTGGCTCAAAACCCCTCTCCAACCTGACTGTTTCAAACTGGATTCTCTCAGCATGTCACTCAATGGCTCTGCTTGGGAAAAAAAAAAAAAACTGCCTCTGAACTCCACAAACTGAACTGCACCAAACTGTACTGTCTCCACGAACTCTGTTGTTGTGTCACAGAGCTGGTCTTAAGTAGCTTTTCTTTACCAACTGTTCTCATGAGAGTTGGACCTATCCTATTTCTGACTTATTCTGTCAAATCTTTCTGTGATCCATCACTTGTCTGCCCCTCAATTAGATATTATTGTTTGGGATTAAAGGTGTGTACTAAAGGAGAGTCTATATTCCAGCCAGAGAGGTTAAAGATGCTTATTCCAGTCAGAGGAATTAAAGATATATATTAAGGGCATGTCTGTATTCCTTCCTGATCACACAGACCTAGGTCTTTGAATGTGATCCTTTGTTAGAATAGCCATGCTGCCGGGTTAAAATGCCTCTACATAAAATACCAAGCATTAATTAATCATTTAAATGTATTAATTATGATAGATATAAAATCCTTGTCTAGGACAGTGACATCTCTTGCATTCTAGCTTGCAATGTGAAACACTAGCATAAATGAGTTCCTATTATTTTTAGTAAGAATAAAGAAACAATTCAAGGTATTTCATAGTTTTGTGAATTGGTGCCTGAAGACATCTGTTTCAAATGATGTGTGGTCTGTTCTGCAATAGGATGTCTTCAGAAATCTTCACAATAAAATTATGTTAAAACTGAATCAGTATTATTTTACTTATTTATTTATTTTTCTGAATTAAATTTCTATAGACAAGCTAAGTAGAATTAAATAAAAAGCAGCTCATATTTTCCTATATATTACAATATTTGGAATGTTTTACTCATATAATATTGATTAGGTTACAAAGAAAACTGTGAATTCAAAAGCAAACCAAAATATAACTTTGATAGATTGGGGTGGGTAAATAAATCCATCTTCAGGGACAATTCTAAAATCAGAAAAAGAAGACACTTCTGAAGAGAGCTGTTTTATTACGGTTTTAAATGCACTCTATCAGTGATTTTTTTTATTTATTTTATTTTTTTATTTTTATTTTTTGGTTTGGCTTGCTTTGGTTTGGTTTATTGAGACAGGTTTCAATATGTAACCGCTTTGACTGTCCTGGAACCCACTGTTAAGTTTCAAACCCAGGACAAGTGAGTGAGGTGCGCATTTAAAATATCAAAGCACCAGACTTGGCCTCTAGTTTCTCCCAGAATTCTTCAGTCCCTACTTGTTCCTGGGTATTGCTGGCCTAACCTGCTACACTGAACTCCCCAGCCCAGGTGCTGGGTTGCCCTTACCCCTCATGCTCTTCCCTATATAATCCAGACATTCTGGTTACCTACCCTCCTTTGGCTCCTTTTGTACTTTATACTTCTGGCTGCTGTACTTGGTTCCTCACTCTTCTTTCTCCACTTTTTTTTTTTGAGAACTCGTCATATAGATTTTTTATTATAATGTTTATTTATTAGATCAAATTATATCTCTATCATATTGCCCTCTTTCCAGCCCTCCTGGTTCCGTCCTCCCACCTTCTCCTCCCTCTCCCACCCATCCCATTCTTCCGATGTGGAGTGTCCCTACAAATCAGCCCCTCTCAGTTCAACAGTCATATGAGGGCTAAGAACTTCCTCTTGCACTCGGGGTCAACATTGTAGCACCCCAGGGCAAATTGTCCCATTTTGTTTTGTTAGTTGTAGGATAGTTATCCTGTACTATATGGCTAAAATCCAATTTTAAGTGAGTAGATGTCATGTGCATCTTTCTGAGTCTCGGTTAGATCACTCAGGATGAGCTTTTCTACTTCCATCCATTTGGCTGCAAATTGTATGATTTCCTTGTTTCTTAGAGCTGAGTAGTATTCCATTGTGTAGATGTACCACAGTTTTTGCCTTTTGTTTTTTTTATTTTTTATTTCTTCAAGTTACATCTCAATCACAATCCCCTCCCTACTCCCCCCCTCCAGTCCCACCCTCCCACCCTCTTCCCCCTCAACACCCCCATCCCCCTTTTTTTACGTTTAAGCTATATCTTTTTCCCCCCAACAGCTCCCCCTTTCAGTCCAACAAATGGTTTTTTCTCTTATAACAATAAATACAATACAAAACAACAGAAATAATTAGGCCACAATTATGAGATATTTTCCTGGGGGGTATGTATGCTGAACATTGTTTTTTATTTATCCATTCATTAGTCATTTGTGCTTTTTCATCCTATCTGTTAAATTTATTTGCTTGTCAATTGTCCTGTTCTGGTATTTAATTTTTACAGTTCTTTATAGATTCTAAGTAATTTTTTTTCATTCTTGAAGAAGTTTTTATGTGAGTCTATATACAACATACCAGTCGCTTCTCCCAATTGTACAACCCATTTGACTTCATCTTGAGTGTATGGTAATGTCATTGTACTTATTTTGATATTTGATATTTGCTTTCCATTCAGAATGATCTCCCACAGAAGCCACGAAAGTTTATTTGTCTTACAGCTTTACACACTTATCAGAACAGAGCCTGATATTTTATACATGATAATCAATATACCCTTTGTGGAAATACCCATTGGAAGATGCAAATTTCAAAGTACACATTATAAAATTGCATGAATTTCACACTTGAAAAATGGAGATACTATTGCATCTGATATTTCTTTGCCCAAAATGCAACTTGGGGAACTAAATGTCATTCGACATATTAGCCAATTATAAGGACAATAAGTGTTTTTCTAAAACTACAACAGATATTTTACAAATGTTACAAAATAAAATATTCCACAAAATCAGACAAAGAGTGCATCAACAAAGCCCCACTCCTTCTCTAGTAACATTCCATGTGCATTTTACAGAATGCAGCCAATTCTATTTATATAATCCCCCAAAACTATGATATGTTGTGAAATTAAATACAAATTGAGGGGAAGAAGACTTGTTCCAAAATAAACTTTGGTGCAGATACAATTTCTCAGCTGAAGACCTTCCTTGCAGATTAATTTCAGTGAATTTCCAGAAGTCAAAGAGTAAATTGATAAATATTATTAAACATTGAAGGATGAATGTGAATCTTTAAGGTGTATGATGTGACTTTCTTGGGCACCTCCTGTGTATCCTCAGATGCCCCTGTAAAGAAAGGAAGAGTGCCTTTCACTTTCAAGTACCTTTGGGAATATGTTTAAACACTAACAGTTAGGAGAAGGTTTTGAAATTGAATAGTTCGGAGAGCTGAGCACACTGGAGGAGTTAAAATGCCTGAAGTGAGAAGTTTGGAATTGTATTGAAAACAAACAAAAACAAACCTAATAGCCCTTAAGTAGCTGGTTTCAAGGGGAGAAGAAAATATATTGAATGCAAACAGTTTTTAACAAAGGATAATTTATAGTGAAAAATGTCAGTTTGTTACTTCAGAAGTCTTAAACACACAAACTATTAGATATTAAGCCTATTTCCATTTTTAAGCAACCATAGAATTTAATATGATCTTCACAGTAAGGAAGTTGTAAAAGTATTAAACGTAATGAAAAGCAAATGATTTAAATTTCTGTCTCTTTCTATCACATAATATAAAACAAAAACACCATAGTGTTATAGGAAAAGATTCTGCGAAAGCCATCCATTTAGATGGAATTATTTAATATTGAACTACTCATCTCATATCAATACACCTGTGCTACACGTACAGTATAGATTAATTGACAGGGATAAACTGTTATCTTGTTTCATTGTAATAAAGTACACAAAATAATTCTAGTAAGAAAGAAAAATGAAATTGAGTCTTTACAGAATTAACAAAACTCAAGTGTTTTTCCTCTAAGAGACTCACACATGACAAACGTAGTTCCCTCAGGAATGATCTCTGACACTATGTCTTAAGTGTCTATCAGATAATTTTTCTAAAAACTTAGTGCTCAAGGCTGTTTATTGAAGGTCGGTTGTGTTTTTGTTTTTGGGGGGTTTTTTGTTGTTGTTTTTTGGGGGGTTTTTTGGTTTTTCAAGACAGGGTTTCTCTAACAGCCCTGGCTGTCCTGGACTCACTTTGTAGGCCAGGTCAGCCTTGAACTCACAGAGATCCGCCTGCCTCTGGCTCCTGAGTGCTGAGATTAAAGGCGTGTGCCACCATGCCCATACAGTTGTGATTTTTTTTTTAAAGTATTGTACCCAGCTTCTGCTTAGACAGTCTCCTTTTGAGGTGAACACTGATGATTGAGTGTGCACACAACTAAGTCTTCCCTAATGGGACCATGTAGCAAACAAGTTCAGCCTTACAACTCTTTTTAACACAAATCCTCCAGAATTGTTGGCTCCATTATATAATGCCATAGAAAACAAATATTCCAGTGAGCCTTGCATTTTAGTGTCCTCGGTATAATTCCATGTCTGTCTTCTAAAGGACTAGAGCATTGCCTTTTACATGAGACAAAAGGTGCTGATTTGAAAATAATGTTCTAAAATGCAGTGTTTAAAGAACTTTGTTAGAGCAACCTGTTTTATCTTGGTAACACTACTAAACTTGGTGCAATGATATTTATTCTCCATTTGTGAAGATGACATATAGCACCTCATTAGAATTTTAGTTTCCTGATCCAGACAATGAGAACAATACAATTCTCAAAGTGCCGTAAGAATAAAAAGTCGAGCCTGTATAATATGTCTATCATGTAGAAATGGTAGGAATGTTAATTATTTTTAATTTCTTCATATTATATTAGCTGTTTAATAGTATAACATAAAGAAAGTGGTTATCTAAAGTGCACCACAATCCAATAACTCATTTTCACAGGCATGCTGTGGATGTCACTCATCTCAGCTAAATAACTTCCTGAGATTCCTCTCACCTCTGAGATTAAGTTGGTGTAGGCTAAGCTTATGTGAGTATAAATAGAGGAATCTATTGGCATTTCCACAAAGAGAGAAAACCTTCCCTTCTAAGTAGTGCCAGGAAGCTACAATTAACATCAAAAGCTTCACATTAAACTAGAAGGCAGAAGTACAGACATAAATCACAAGCAGATTACTTAAGGCTTTTAAAAGTGGACATTTACACCTCCCATTAACAAATTAGGGTGAAAAGCTTATATAAAGAGAATGAGAAGACAGCAAATCTACACAGAACCTAGTGGTTTGATATCCTATTGATTTTTCTATAACACAGATGGGTACTTGATGGGTAATTTACTCCATGATCACCAAACATGTGTTGACTGACTTCAGATGCCATTATTATGCAAATTATATGACAAGATAGTGAAGGCACACTTTAATATAGTTTGTGTTTTTCTTTGTGGTGTTTTCTAGTTACGTAATGTGATCATCAGGAGGTGTTCTAAAACAGATTTATGGCTATTACACAGCCATCAAAAACAACGAAATCATGTAATTTGCATAAATTACATGATTTATGTAATAGAACTAGAGACGCTCATCCTGAGTGAGCTAACCCAGACTCAGAAGGATGCACGTGGCATCTATTCACTTATAATCGGAGTTTAGCCATATATTACAGGATAACTATACTACAACCAATGCACCAAAGGGAACATGGACATAGACTTTGTTTCCTGTCAATGAGACACTTTGCCCTAGTGGTGCTGCCTTGTAGGCCCCCAGCATATGAGGAGGCTCTTGGCCCTCATATGGCTGCTGATCTGGGGCAGGGGACTAACATGTAGTGACACTGCACTCCAGAGGAGTGAAATGGAAGGGATAGGGTGTAGAGGGGGGCAAGATGGGACTGGGAATGGTGGAAAGAGAACACTGTGATGGAGATGTAAGCTGAAGTAATAAATAAATATTTAAAAAAACTATTGCTGACTTGATTACAAATGTAGTAGCAAAATAAAGGGAAAAAAATCAAAGATTGTCATTCAAACCCCAATTTTTGCACCTATCCTTTGGAGAGGTTGTTAAATTTATTTACTACATATCACCCAGTTGAAGAGAAATTGTAGGTACCAAATATTGGCTCCCTGGTAGATATTTTCACCTGACAAATTATTACTATCAGCCAAATATTTAACTTTTAGGGATTTATCATAGCTATAATTGCAAAATACATTAAAAGGGATGTTCCTTATGATGTCTATTTCAAATCCTGAATGAACATTAAAAATAAATTCACACACATCAATTTTATGATGTCTCACTCACACTGTGTAGTCTAAGTATTTTTGACTTCTATAAGAGTACTGAACACTTTGATTCTTCCCAACTACCATTTATTTTTAACACATGCTATTGTCTTGAAATTCTTCTGCCTCCAAATTTTCTCTTCAGATATCTCCACATGTATTAAACTATCGATCTTTTCCTTCAAGTTGGTTTTGTATTTTTGGCTTTTCTTGGTAATTGCATTTGCAATGTGGTCTCTTCTACATACTGTAGTTTTTTCCATCATTATACTATGGATTTCCAATGTAATGCACATTCAAATGTAGCTTATTAGTTTCTCCTTTTGTATTCTTGCTAAGATGGCAATCAAATCATTATCTGGTCAACAATTTTAAGACATTCCATGCAGAATTTTAAAAATCATTAGAATCTGAAATCATTTAATCTAACATACATGTTTATGATTTATTCACAACATATCTCTCCAAATCCATAGAATGAACAAACATTAAGATGGAGTCTTAATGAAAACACATGGTCATACTTAAAGTATAGTTGATTGTGATGTATCTGACGAAGCTGATCACATATATCAAACATTCCTTTATGGTGTAGGTGGATATAGGAAGGCTTACAAATAGTGGTGACATGGGTATCTGGGAATCTCTCAAAATTCTACTTAATTTTTCTGGGTATCTAAAACTGTTTGGGGAAAAAGGTCTTTAATAGAACATCATAGACACTGGGGAAGAACCTATGGGTTATTTTGCTAACTGTTCATATTGTCAAAGTTCCTTCTAGATATATATGTTTATATCCAAAGAACTGGTATACTCTCAACTGGTCAGAGAAGTTGCATATTTGTAGCCAGAGAGCAAGAGGACTACTGTTAAATACTGTCTTCTAAACACAGCATGACCATTACACCCATGAACTCATAGCATCTTTGATTACCTGTACAAGATTTGTACAACATCAAGTTAATTCAGATGAAATTTCAGAAGCACTGCCTGGTCTCATGGCCCGGAGTAGTGGAGTTCACCCAACTGCCACCACAGGCAACAAATATGTGATGAAGAGATGGGAAAGATAGAAAAAAAAAAAAAGGGAGGGTGTGCGATGTGGAGAAAGGTGGAACAGGAGATGTGATGGCAGTGACAAGTGAGAAAGAAGCCTGAGGTCAACATACTGTCATTGTCCAGTATGGTCAATGGCAGGTAATGTACAACAACCTGGAGCTTATGCAGAAAAAGATTCAGGCCCTGAACTTGCCACTTGGCTGTGAGATGCCCTAGTCCCTGGGCAAAGATGGAGGCTCAAGATGAGTAAAGGTTCACTTTCTGCATTTGGTCTCCTTGAAGGACTATTATAGTCCTGGAAGCCATAGAAGGCCATGTTGTTGGCTGCCATTCACGATGTTGCCCCAGGTTGTTATGAAGCCTGAGATGCAGGGGTATGCTGATGTGAGTGGCCTGCCTAGCCATCTGACACCACAGGGGGGCTTATGGTCTGTCAGCCGCTGAGGGCCATTAGTGGTTCATGGTCTGGGAGGCTGCCTGAAGCCATGGGAACGTCCATGGGACTAGGAAAGCTGACCTTGATCCTGGAAGGAGAAATGACCTTTCTCCTTGCCAGCAGCAGCTAGGTGGCACAAGCAGAGGCATGGACACAGGAGAGCCGGACCTGTCCCTCTTGCATGGCTGTCCTCAGTTGATGGATGACTTCTGACATGGATGTGGGTGGAGAAAGAGTCATCTTCCCTTGAGAGGCTGCCCAATAGAAATGTAACTATACCCAAGTGAGTATATAGGCAAAAAAAAAAAAAGACTTTTTTCCCTTTCTTTTCATTTTATTTTATTTTTTTTGAGGGGAGGCCACAGGTGGGGAGCAGATATGAGATGACTACAAGGTGAGCTCAATCAGAGTGCATAATGTGTGATTACCAAATAATCAATAAAAATAATTTTTTAAAATCAGCAACATAAAAGGTTTCTCAAAGTGCAAACAAAATTAATTTAAAAATCAAATGTGAAAAAATAGCATAAAATAGAACTCCAGAATGGATGGAGGAGGGACTCATGAGTCCCCTCCCTAAGCTGAGGTACTCTGAGCAGTCAAGGGCATCTGGGGGATGGACAGTCACTCTTTTTCTTGGGGTTACGATCACTGGTAAGTTGTCCACGCTACCGTAGATAGCCTCACATTCATGAATAAATGGGCAGCATTAAGTGGACACAGTATGTACTAAAAAGGAAGAAGGGAGTCATATGGTTGGAGGAGATTGGTGAATTAAGAAGAAGGAAATAAGGAGTGTATAGGATTGTGACATATTGTATACATGTATGAAATTCCCCAAGAGCAAACTGAAATTTTTTAAAAATAGGGAGTAGAAAAATAGTTCAGTGGTTAAAATTAGGTACTGCTCTGGCAGCAGACCCAAGTTACGTTTTTAGCATCTATATTATGTGGCTTACAACCATCTGTAACTCCAGCTCCAGAAATTCTAATAGTCATCTCTGGTCCCTGTGGGTCATCTGTACTCCAGTGATGACACCTAAAACTAGACATTCACATATATACATATTTAAAGAATTAATGTGAGGATACAACCACCAAGTGCACAGGCACAGTCAACAGATCAATACTGATGCAACCCTTACGTCCACTAAACATGGACCATCTCAGAAGAAAATGAAAGATTGTGTCTGAAAACCAGGGCATCTGTGGCCAGACGATGACTTCTAGATCTAATAATGGAACTGTACCCAGGAAATCTCCACAGTATAGTAGCTTAACCAAAGCTTACATAATGGATACACTGGTTGACATGTAAAAGTAGAAGGTGAAATTTCATACTGCCCATCCCTAGGTAGGAAACTTTGTTTAATCAATGCCTATAGCGAAAGGAAGAGTTTTCTCCAGAGTTGAAGTCTTTGATACATTTTACAATACCATTTATTCATTTTTAGGCATATATAAATGTAAGCAACATAAATAAACTCAGCGTAATGTACATATATATGTATTCATGATATATATTAACAGTAATAACTAAAGAAATGGACGCAATAATAAATTTGAGAGAGTAAACATGCATGTGAGGAGTTTGAAGTGAGAGGAGACTTGAGATTGATGTTAATACAGTATTAAATTCTTTTACAAAATATTTTAAAATTAGAACAGAGCAAAAGTTTAAAGCAAACTGAAATGCGTTCATGATGTAGCATCTTAATTTATCTCTTTTCAACTGACCCAAACCCTTCAACAGTCATAAAAATTTACAATTCAAAGTTTTAGAGGAGTGTCTCTTTTAGATTAATAAAAATGGTAGTTGAAAAGAGAAGAATGTCTTTAAGAAACCACCATCACCAAGAAACACTTACTAAAGGGCTCTCATCTTCTGAACAACAAAATCCCCACACGAAACAATGAAACTCATTTAAATGCAAAAGAATTTCTGAACCACAGTATAGCCTTGCTCTTGGACTTTACAGTATTAGTTGGAGCCTCTTCACAAGAAAATCAATTAGCTGAGATAAATTACCCAAATAAAAGTACTCTAGTAGTTTTACTATTTTTATCAGTTAAGAAATGACTTTGAAATTGAGTGGTGCTTTGGATACGGAGTGGGGTAGGAGGGAGGCAGAAGGTTTTGTTTTTTTGCTAACATTGTTAATTAATCAAAGAAAAGCATATCTCAAACCATCACCATTTTTTTCCTGGGTGCTTTCTTTTAACAAGGAGTAAACTAAAGATTCAGAAACTCTGCTTGCTTGTTGATGACTTCCCTTCCAAGCTTCTACCTGCAATACATAACTACAATCTAGTTTACAGACAGTAAGAAATCAACAAGATCACACAATGTACAGAGGACTACCTTCTGTTATTTGCCTTCCACCCTCCAGTGGCATATGCTATGATTCCAACTTATAAAGTAGTTACTTGATCATTTACTTAGACAAACACTTGAACTTAGGTGAATAATGCTACATTAAATAATGTTAACAGCAGAAGACATTATCAAGGCTATTGTTGAAATGGTATGGTATTGTCCTACAAGCCCCTTACACACCATATCATAAGATAAATGGTTTAATCCTGGTACTCTCATGTCTTAAACAAATTTGTTAATATAATTTGCAAAAAAATGTGTAAAAATAAAACATTCTTCTCACAGTTTTTGAAAAGCATATGCTGTATAACACAAATTGAGATGTATGATAATTATTTGTCTCCTAATATTATTCTTTCCTTTTGGCAGTTAGTTCCCTCAATATCTTTGACATGAATCAATCATTTTTTGTGATTTTTATCTGGTGTTTTCCTTATAATTTCATATAAATTGAATCATACTGTATATGCTCTTTCTGAATTATTTCTTTTCAGATAATGTTTATAATGTATTCTCATTGTCTATAGATCAAAAAATCTTGCTTTTGGTTGCAGGGGAATGCCCCACTGTATTTAGGACTAGCAGACTATAAATTCATCAAAGGTGGACATGGAGATTATTTTGATCTCAAGCCTATTATATGAAATAAGTGGCTATAAATATTTTTGCACAAGTGTTTCCCTATAGATAAACAAGAAATGGTTCAGTTGTTATGTCACATAGTAACTATTTGTGCAATTTATAGGAAATTAACAATTTGTTTCTTAAAGTTGACAGACAAATAGGATAGATTTTTCCACGTTATTTTGAGTTCTATTTTATCACCATAATCTACCATTTGGTATTATTAATTTATTTTATTTCACCCATAGAAGCAGAGCAGTAATAATATTTTGTGGTATGAGTTTATTAAAATATCCAATTATGAAAATGTTTTTGTTTAATCTCAGGTGTGAGGCTGCTTAAGACACAGGTGTAAGTATTAACTGTCTTGTGAGCTACCAGGGGTGTGGCTTAGCCAGCTGAGTATGTTTAACTCAGAGGACTAAGAAAGGGATAAAAGGCCACAGCCCCTAGGAGAAGGAGGCTCTGCAAAGAAGTAGAAGAGGGGAGCTTCTGTTATCTCTATCTAGCTTAGAGTTCTCAACCTATATCATTTTCTACTCTCATTTGCATTTATCCACCTATAACATCTATTAGACCTATAAATATTTCTTAAATCCTATATATCTAAGCTCAGTTTTAAGATTATTCTAATTATTTTACTGTCTTTAATACCTATGCCTCCAGTCCAATCCTCATTGCTACCAACCCCCCAACCCTGGGTGGGAAAGAAAGAAGGTTAAAGGTGAAAGGGGGCATAGTTCTCTTTGGGCTACTTCCTGCTGATTAGGGAGGTTGGGTTCTTTGGAGGTAATGCCAGTCTCAGTGGAAGTCCAGCAAACCAGGAGACAGCAGCAGGAAAAACAAGCAGCAGTTTGGGGGAGCACCAGCAGCTGGGAGAACAGCAACTACTTTCTTCTTTGTAGCCCCTTTTCGCCTACTTCTTTGTAGAGCCCTTTTTCCTACTTCTTTGTAGAGCCACCTTTTTCTTCTTTATAGAGCCTCTTCTCTTCTTTGTAGCCCCCTCTCTTCTACTTCTTTGTAGAGCCCACTTCTCCTTGGGGCTCTAGCTTTTTAACCCTTTCTCAAGTCCTCTGACCTAAACTTGCTCAGCTGGCTAAGCCATGACTCTGGTAGCTCATGAGACAGTTTATACATTACACCTGTGTCTTAAGCAGCCTCATACCAGAGATTAAACAAAAACATTCTCATAATTGGTTACTTTAATAAACTCATACCACAATATTCTGTTATTTTGATTAATATTTCCATCAATAACTAATGAGGTTGTCATCCTCTGGTATGCTTATTGACCATAATGTGACTTTCATGAACACAACAGTTGTACACACACACACACACACACAAAACAATCAAGCATAAAATTTTATACACCTTGTACATAACATATATATTTCTGGGCTGTATTTTTATTTATTTTTATATGTTCAATATATTTTCATATGTCCTTATTCATTCTTTCTTATTCAAAATATTTGTTTGTCTCATAAAATAAATCAGTATAACGCCACTGTATTTTTTTTTAGAATGATTGGGGTCTTTCATGACCAAAATATGAAGATCTAAGGACTTTGGATGCTGAAAACTTTCCTTCATCAAATATTCACCTGGGACAGTGGCTTTGAGTTTCCTGTTTGCTTTTGTAGCTATATGCATGGCAGAAGCAGGCATCTTAAATAAAATTACAGAAAAATGACAAAGAGAAACTCCTGAGACTAGGAAGTTTTCTGTGCTGATTTAAATGAGAGACTCTATAGGCTCATATATCTGACTGTTGGATCAACAATAGCCTACTACACTCCAGTTCTCTCTCTCTCTCTCTCTCTCTCTCTCTCTCTCTCTCTCTCTCTGTCTGTCTGTCTCTGTCTCTGTCTCTCTCTCTCTGGATGTAAGTTTTCAGCTACTGATAGAGCACCACCATGGTTGCCTATTGACATTCTTCAGGCCGTGATGGTCATTTTTGATAATGATGTTTGGGTCTTCTAACTCTATACTGATTTTTGCTAGAGTATTTTCAGTTTCTAAAGAGGAATATTGAAACTTATATAGAAAATTCTTCCTTTGCCTACATCTTATAATGTGAAAATCAGTACTTCATTCATTTAATTAATGCACATTTATAAATATTGTGTCTTCATAATAGATTTATTATTGTGGTAAAATATTCTCACTGATAATTTTTTCATTAACATGTACTTTGCATATTAAAATGTGTTCCTTATATTCATACAAATAGTTTTACACTGTATACATTTTTATCCTATTAATGTGACTTTATATTGAAACGCATTTATTTTAATAACAAGTATTTTTTATTGCATTTATTTATTACTTTTAATTACATGTCCATCACAGTCCCCTCCCTCTACCCCTCTTGGTTCAAACCTCCCACCCTCTACCCCTCTGCCCCTATCCTACTTCTCTGATGTGGGGTGCCTTCAGATCTTAGCCCCCCTCAGTTCCGCAGTCATATGAGGGCTAAAAGCTTCCTCTTGCACTTGGGGCCTACATGGTAACTCCACTAGTGCAAAATATCCCACTAACAGCTAACAAAGTCCATGTTCCTGTTCCTTTTGGTCTGTAGGTTATAGGATAGTTATCCTGTACTATATGGCTAAAATCCAGTTATAAGTGAATACATGCCATGTGTATCTTTCTGGGTTAGCTCACTCAGGATGAGTTTTTCTAGTTCCATCCATTTGGCAGCAAATTGCATGATTTCCTTGTTTCTGATAGCTGAGTAGCATTCCATTGTGTAAATGTACCACAGTTGTTGTTGTTGTTGTTGTTTTAATCTGTTCTTCTGCTGAAGGACATCTGGGTTGTTTCCAGACTCGAGCTATTACAAATAAAGCTGTTATGAACATAGTTGAGGATATGTCCTTACAGTTTAGTGAAGAATCTTTTGGATGTATGCCCACCCAGGAGTGATAGATATGGCTGTGTCTTGAGGTAGAGCTATTCCACATTTTCTAAGTATCTTTTAATTATACCACCATAGAATCTTAGATAATTTGAATTTATCACAAATTCTTATTTTGAAGTCAAATCTATACCCATTCTGACAAATTATATTCATTCTTATACAATAATCATCTTTTTCTACTCCTTTTCAACACTTAGTATTTATTTTTCTGCTCTCTAAGGTTCTACCAATTGTAGTTTGTTGGTCTTGCTGTTTACAGTAATTTCTGTATATTTTGCAATATACATTTTAATTCAATATAGTTATCTTTAAATAATATTTACAAATACATGCACAAAAAAGAGATTTACAGTGGTAATATTGCATTATCTTGCTGTTTAATTATTGTTTATTGACTTATATTTTAATGCATATGTTTTAAACTCTATAATCTCTTGTTTATAGACCTTTGTTTAAGTCAAGCATCACAATATTTCAGTTTTTCATTTTATTTTGAGAACATACTTTACAGATTATTTTTGAACATATAAATTTCTTTGTATGAGTTTCTTAGTGCACTGTTTCCAGAGTTTTTCATTTTTTCTGTGTTAGTCATTTTCCAAATTCTAATATCTTGTTTTATCTGAAAGACATTTTAATGGCAAGTCTTCTAATAGCAAATGAAATTTCCTGTTTCCATATATAATGAATATTTTTGTTAGATATAGAGATCCATTGACACATACTTACTCTCATATTTCTAGTATGTCATTTATTTCTGTTATTTTCCCTAATGTGAATTTTTTTAGACAGTGTTTCTCTGTGTATTTCTGCCTGTCCTGGACTCATTTTGTAGACCAGAATAGCCTCGAATTTACAAAGATCCACCTGCCTCTGCCTCCCGAGTGCTGGGATTAAAGGCGTGCACCACCATGCCCAACGAAATTTTGATTTATTTACTATCACTATTCTTTCTAAATGTACATGATATATATATATATATATATATATATATGGAGTTTTGTGCCACAGCATGTGTCTGGAGGTCAGAGGTCCATAATTTTGTGGAGTCAGTTCTCTCCTTTTAACTTTATGTGAAATTCTTAATTTAACATTTTTATGTATAGTTCTTGTTTCAAGATTGTAGCTGGAACTCTAATGATCAAAAATTTTAAATTAAAATGACTACTCCATTTCTGAGATAGTAACACAAATCATAATGCCATATAAATGACACAATAAAATTCAATTTAAAAAAATCTAGCCAAAACATGTTTAAGTTAAATTTGTACTCTGATGACTAAGAGAAAGGATATGATGAAGTAGAGAAGTGATTGTCAGTGCTGCCACATCAGTCAATTTAATTTTTAACTCTTCCAGAGAGCACATAACCCAATGGGAAATGATAATCATCATCAAAGATAATTGTATGACATCAACCATAAATGTTAGTGAATTTATAGTTACAGCACTATTGCAGTTTGGAGATTTTGAGAGAAATTTACCAAAGTGGTTATAGACTAATATGCTTTTAGGAATTTCTTCTGTTTTTATTATTAAGCATAGTAAAGAATCAAAGGAGTGAACTCTGATATAGGCAAAACCATTTCCCAGTTCTATAATGAAACATGATTAGCCTCATAGAAAATCATTATGCTCTAAAACATTTCCTGTGTTACATGTCCACACTAAATTTCATTCCATAAGAAGTAAACTGTTAGCCGGGTGTGGTGGCTCACGCCTTTAATCCCTGCACTTGGGAGGCAGAGGCAAGTGGATCACTGTGAGTTCGAGGCCAGCCTGGTCTACAAAGCAAGTCCAGGACAGCCGCTGTTACACAGAGAAACCTTGTCCCCAAAAACCAAAAAAAAAAAAAAAAGTAAATTGTTTAAATGTTTTAACTAAAAAATAAAGATGAAAACAATAGAGCAACATGGTAGTCACAACATAACTGTGATTAGAAAGCATGGCCAGTAATTAGGAAGTTCAAAATAAAGAAAGAAGTATTTTGTACTAGTACTCAAAATGTATTTAGAGTTACTTACTCTGAAAGCATAGATTCCTGTAGTCACATAGGCTGCTGGAAAATTAGTCCTTCAATATTCTAGACAGTTTTAAGTTGCAGTGCCTCTCAGGTCTCTGTGAATCTATGACTAAAGGATTACCTGTAATTTTGTATTTAAAAGAAAGCTTATGGAAGTTGTTTCAATGTTCTAATACATAGAAATTTCAGAATGTATGAAATCTAAAAATATATATTTTTTGCATTCCAGTATTTCTAGTTTGTATTTGTATACCGTGAGCCTTTCTCTCAGGTGCCCACATGACAATGTCACTGGCAGTCAGAACACTGATATTTTTAACATTCAATTTATTTAAACCTAGGTACTTATGGGAGGTGCAGAACTATTGTGTATGTTTCAGGAATGCCTCTGTGTAACTACTGACAAAAAGCCTGTAATCATCAGCATACCAATTAAGCAATTCTAGTGTCACTGTACCAAGAGAGTGTATACTGTCATAATAAAATATACACACAATAGATACTAATCAATGCTACAGAAAAATGCAATGATAGTATTTTGTTTAGAGGTGTGTGTCAAATTGTATAATTTTGTAATATCTTTTTGCACACAAATATACAAATAATAAATGAACATGTGTTTACACATAGTGTATACATATTAATCTTTCCACACTCTTACAATTAGTTTAAGTTTCAGAGCCATGACAATTGAGTTTATACTCTTACTGAAAGAATTGCTTTTTAAAGTAGTGAAGTCTTTAAATGGTGTAGTGAAATTTAGTATTTCATATCTGTAAATATTCATCAAAACAAACTTGTTTAATGAAGTTAGATTGTGTAATAGCAGTTGTATAAAATGATGACAAAGATTTTTCATTCAAATTCATGCCAAAAAATAATTCAGCATGGACCTCCCAAATGAATATTTGTATATATTGACAAAACCCAAAACCGAGTGTCTGAAAATCTTTCTATCACAGTGTGTGTGTGTGTGTGTGTGTATAGAGAGAGAGGGGGATAGAGAGAGAGAAAGAGAGAGAAATGAACATACATACTTTAACAGATAAAATCTATCCTTATCTATGAATATTTTGTTTATAATTACTATTTGAGTAGTATGCAGTTGTTTTGTTTCAGTTTTTTCTGCTGTAGTTTATAATCATGATTGTACTCCAAAGACCCATTTGTTAAATAATATATTCTCATTCCCAAATCAATAGAACCATGCTATTCCAAAGCCTTTGAAATCCTGAGCAAAAATAAAAGGTTTTCTTTTTTTTATACCAGGTATCCATTACATTGACAGATAAATGACTAACTCAATTTAATATGTGAATATCATTAAATCAAGTTTGCTATGGATTTGTATATAAAGCTTTCTTTTAAACTTTGGACTTATTCTTGATACTTGTACAGAAATAGTTTTTTTTTTAATTTTAGTATGGTTGGGGATGTTGCATCCAGTTGGTACAGTGGTTGTCTAGCATTCGCAAATCCCTGGGTTTGAACCACAGTATTTTGTAAACATTGTGGTGACACACACACACACACACACACACACACACACACACACACACACACAC
>CAJQZJ010031536.1:12323791-12392238 GCA_907164525.1 Lophiomys imhausi
CACACACACACACACACACACACACACACACACACACACACACACACTTGTACTTCTAGAAGAATTTAAGGATAATCCTTGATTTCATAGAAAGTTTGAGGTTACCATGGAAAACACAAGACTGTCTCAAATTTTATGTATATGAGGAAAACCTGTTTGTTAAGTACATTGCCACAATGTTAGTTATTTTCCTCAGAAAAGAAAGCATAATTACAAATAATCCTTTCCACCACTTTACAAATTATAAGGTATTATTGAAAAATTGACTCTAAATTTATGATTGGGAAGAGATGAATTCTGTTGCATGTACATGTATGGAGGTTTGCTTGCCTGTTTGTGAGCTTGTGGAGGCTAGAGGTCAAGTATGAGTGTCTTCTTCAATCATTCTCGGTCTGATTTTTTTTTTTTAAGAAGGATCTTTTCACTGAGCCTAGAACTAAATTGCCTTGGCTGTGAGCATTGGAGTCTACCTGTTTCGATGTCCGTGCATAGGGGTTACAGGAATGAGCCACCAAACACAGATTTTATATTCCTTTCTTTAAGTGTTTTATACTTTCAAGTGGAGTATGAAGTATATTTCACTAGAAAATGGGTGAGAATAATATAAAATTTACTACAACAAAAACTGTATGTGTATTTTTGTTCATATAAATTTTAGAGTACTGGCAAGAAGTTCAGGGAACTAATATATAACCATCTGATTTGTCTTTTAGAGTCATTTATGATTTTTTTTAATTTATTTTTTATTTCTTCAAGTTACATCTCAATCACAATCCCCTCCCTACTCCCCCCTCCAGTCCCACCCTTCCACACTCCTCCCCCTCAGCCCCACCATCCTCTTCCCTTCCTTTTTTTTTTTTTTAGTTTAAGGTATTTATTTTTCCCCCCAACAGCTCTCCCTTTCAGTCCAAATAATGGTTCTTTTTCTTATAACTATAAATACAATACAAAACAACAGAAATAAATAGGCCACGATTATAAGTGTTATATGGCTTAGCATACATTCCCAATGTCCAGTCCATATGTATTTGGCACCTGACTTTAACATTCTACTATCTAACCATCTTCATGAGTTTAAAGTTCTATATCTAACTCAGCTTTCATACTAACTTGCCTCATAATTTTAAAAATATCTTCTTAGATCCAGAACACCCTCTTGATTCCTAAACAACTCAAAATTTAACTATGAGACTCTAGCTATCTATTCTTCAACCACCTCAGAGACCTGAGAGGGATAAATATATCTGATTATATAGGAAGTGCAGGGCCTGCAGCTTCCAAAACTAAAAAATGACATACCAGTGGCTGCCTGGACAGTTCCCATTTTCTCTCCATACATTACAGCATCAATCTTCAGCCATTTGGCCCCATTTCTCTGACAGACATTGGTTGTAGAGCAGGAATTATGAAGGACTTACCTACCCTGTCTTGGCAGAGCTAGGCTGTCGACTTACCTGCTTCCAAGTTTTGTCCTTTTTGGACAGAAGTCTGTCTACAGTTGAAGCAAGTGGTTTTTCTTGCCAAGAGAATGGCTTACCACCAATTTAATCATCTCCCACTGGAGATTCTTCGATGCTCATCTTCTACTTGGAGTAATATAGGGGGTGCTGTCAGGAGCTGACATGTCTCGATATCAAAAAATCTTAAGTTAAGAAAACATCTTTGAATGCCATATTCTGCAGATCTCTTGAGGTTTTTGAAGATGCCCTATCTATCTCTTATATTTAGATAAGCAAATATTGCATGTCTCTTAGCAACTTGATTTCTGAGTAGCTTAGAAAATAACTGTGATAGACTGTCATAGTAACTAACAAAATGACACGTTTTCATGACTATTAGTTTCCGTTTCTTAATTATCCTAAACAGTTTATGTCGGTTGGTAGCGAGAGGTCAAAACTTGACATTTCATTTTTAAATACTACAAACAATACCTTTAAGAAGCGTTACCCTTAATTTTGTATCAATATACAAAGATCAATACCAATGTGGCCAAATATAATCTTAATTTTGTATCAACATACAAAGATCAGTACCAATGTAGCCCAATACAATCTTCATTTTACATTAATATACTAGGGTCAATACCATTGTGGCCAAATATAATCTTAATTTTGTATCAATATACAAAGATCAATACTGATGGAGCCCTATACAATCTTAAATTTGCATTAATATACAATGATCAATACCAATTTAGCCAAATATAATATTAATTTTGTATCAGTATACAAAGGTATAAAGCTATATTCAATAATCTGTCCTTTTTTCTTGTTATTTCCTATACTATGTCTATGTCCCATTTTTCTCAAGTCTGTTCACTCCTATATAGGAGAGAAAGGAGGATACAGAAAAGCAAAAGAGAGAAGTCCCTGGGTCTAACCTCCAAAACCCATTTAACAAGACCATTTAACAGCTTGTAGTCTTTTCCCCTAAATAACAAAATTTTCTATTATCTATCAAATAACCAAAGGGGAAGAACACCCTCCCCACCTTCTGGGGATGGGACGTTGTTCTCTTAAAATGACTTCCTGCTGATTTGGGACGTAGTAAACCTGTTTGGGGCCCAAAAAAGAATGGAAAAATGGTTAAAAATGTTAATAGAATCATTTGATGTTCAGTCCCTTTGTGCTCAGCTATTTAGATGTCCTACGAGGTTCATAGACAGAAGCTGATCTTCAGAACTTTACTGAAGATCTGGCTGGAGTAGTCTGTGGAGCTGAACGATCTTAGCAATTTTGAGTTGTTGTGGTTATAGACTTTTGAGGAAACTGCTATTGAAGAAGTCTGCAAGGCTGGATCATCTGGGCCACTCGTCTTCTTTGGTGTCTGATCTGTTTTCTGCTGAGGTTTCCGTTGTCCAGTTGTCCCTGGATTCCTTGAATGGATGCTTTAAATCTCCTGGGAAGATAAGAACAGAGCCCTGCCCTAATCCTAACTCTGGGACAATTACCTTTTTTTGGGGGGGTCAGGTAATATTTTTCCTGGAGCAAATTTGGTTTTTTGACAATATATAAAGTATTACCTTTCAATCCGGATTAAAGAAGAAATTATTTTGATATTTTGGAGCTAAACAAACCTTTAGTGTATATATTTTGAGATCTCAAAGGACAATTTGTTTGAATTGCAGCCTGCCTTTTGTAAGTAGCTTTTAAACTTAAATCTTTCCAAATCCTATGTGCCTGTCTCTGCATTCTAAATTTTGGGATCAAAGACATGTGGTTTCCAACTGATGGGATTAAAGATGTGCTCCTCCACCCCTGGATCAAAGTTTTTATCTGTTTAGAGTTTGTTTTGTATCAGGTGGCCTTGAGCTCTGAGATCTGCCTGTTTCTGTCTCTAGTATGTTGGGATTAAGGGTGTATTCTTCCCCAATGATGTGACTAAGGGTGTGCACCATCACCACCCTGTTTCTTGTAACTCTAGAATTTATAAGACAACTAACTCTATAGTGATCCTCCTGTCTCTACTGGAGGTAAAGGCATGGGCTAACACCATGCATTATTTTACCTTAGCTCTAAGTTTTTTCAACTCTTGGAGGTTTGTAAAACCAGGTTGAACAGCTGTCACCTTTAATTTATTTACAGTGTTTTAAACCTGTTACCTGCTTTTTAATCCAAACCATGGAAATAGCCTATACCTCTACAAAAAAAACCAAAAAACAAAAAAAACTTTTAAGCTGCTATCAAGTTTGTGTAATCTCTGTAGCCACCTGCAGTCTAACATTCTAATCTGAAATTAAGGCCATTTTCTTTTCATGCCAGTAAGGTAAATTATAGTTTGAAAATTTTATATTGTATTTTTATTATATTTTTAAGCTTATTAATTCTTTTCTTAAAATAGTATTATTTATTTCTAGAACATAGTTTCCTCCCTCCTCCCCTCTTGGCCCCTCCCTTCATCTCTCCTTCCCTCCCTCTCTCCTTCCCTCCCTCCCTCCCTTCCTCCCTCCCTCCCTCCTTGTTCCTCTACTTGGTACTCTCCTTCTCCTCAGATGAGGTGGGTCCTCACATATCATACTCCCTCAGATCTTGCGTCATGTGAGGCCCAAGAGCTTACACTCGTACTGGAGCTTGATAAGGCACACCATCTAGGGTGTGGGGTTCCCCTAACCTGCAGCAGATTCCATGACTCACTGGTGGGTAGAATTTTTCCTAGGATAGATATGCTAGGTTCCTGTCTATTTGGGTGTGTGGGTTGTAGGATAGTTATCCTCTGATGTATGGTTAATATCCATTTGTAAGGGAATACATACCATTTTTATCTTTCTGGGACTGCGTCAGCTCACTTAGGATGAGCTTTTCTAGTTCCATCCATTTGGTTTTGAATTGCATGATTTTCTCATTTCTGATAGCTGTGTAGTATTCCATTGTGTATATGTACCACAGTTTTTTTATCCATTCTTCAGTTGATGGACATCTGGGTTGTTTCCAGTTTCTGGCTATTACAAATAAAGCTGCTATGAACATTGTTGAGGCAATGTCCTTTTGGTTTCTTTTCAGATCTTTTGGATATATGCCCAAGAGGGGTATGGCTGGGTCTTGAGGTAGATTTATTCCCAATTTTCTAAGATATCTCCAGATTGATTTCCAAAGTGGTTGCACAAGTTTGCAGTCCCACCAGCAATGGGGGAATGTTCCCCTTTCTCCACATCCTCGCCAGCATGTGCTATCATTTGAGTTTTTGATCTTAGCCATTCTGACAGGTGTGAGATGGAATCTCAGAGTTGTTTTAAGTTGCATTTCCCTGATAACCAAAGATGTTGAACATTTCCTCAAATGCCTCTCAGCCTTTAGAGATTCCTCTTCTGTGAATTCTCGGTTTAGCTCTGTACCCCATTTATTGATGGGGTTATTTGATTTTTTGGTGTTTAATTTCTTCAGTTCTTTATATATTTTGGATATTAGCCCTCTGTCAGATGTTGGGTTGGTGAAGATCCTTTCCCACTCTGTAGGCTGCTGTTTTGTTCTAAGGACAGTGTCCTTTGCCTTACAGAAGCTTTTCAATTTTATAAGGTCCCATTTATTGATTGTTTGTTTTAGTGCCTGAGCTATTGGTGTTCTCTTCAGGAAGTTGCTACCAGTGCCAATGATTTCAAGGCTTTTTCCCACTTTCTCTTCTATTAATGTTAGTGTGTCTGGATTTATGTTGAGGTCCTTGATCCACTTAGACTTAAGTTTTGTACAGGGTGATAAGTATGGATCTATTTGCATTCTTCTACATGTTGACATCCAGTTAGTCCAGCACCATTTATTGAAGATGCTTTCCTTTTTCCATTGTATGTTTTTGGCTTCTTTATCAAAAATTAAGTGACCATAGATGTGTGGGTTTATTTCTGGGTCTTCAATTCGATTCCATTGGTCAACTGGTCTGTTTCTATACCAGTACCATGCTGTTTTTATTACTATTGCCCTGTAGTACAGCTTGAAATCCGGGATGGTGATACCTCCAGATGTTCTGTTATTGTACATGATTGATTTAGCTATTCTGGGTCTTTTGTTATTCCATATGAAGTTGAGAATTGTTTTTTCCAGATCTGTAAAAAATTGAGTTGGTATTTGGATAGGAATTGCATTGAATCTGTATATTGCTTTTGGTAAGATTGCCATTTTTATTATGTTGATCCTACCTATCCATGAACAAGGGAGATCTTTCCATCTCCTGATATCTTCTTCAATTTCTTTCTTCAGGGTCTTGAAGTTCTTATCATACAGGTCTTTCACTTGCTTGGTTAGAGTTACCCCAAGGTATTTTATATTATTTGTGGCTATTGTGAAGGGTGTTGATTCCCTTATTTCTTTCTCAGCCCATTTATCTTTTGTGTAAAGAAGGGCTACTGATTTTTTTGAATTGATTTTGTATCCGGCCACCTTGCTGAAGGAGTTTATCAGCTGTAGAAGTTCTCTGGTGGAATTTTTGGGGTCACTGATGTATACTATCATATCATCTGCAAATAGGGATACTTTGACTTCTTCCTTTCCAATTTGTATTCCCTTGATCTCTTTTAGTTGTCTTATTGCTCTAGCTAAAACTTCAAGTACTATGTTGAAGAGATATGGAGAGAGTGGGCAGCCTTGCCTTGTCCCTGATTTTAGAGGAAATGCTTTAAGTTTCTCTTCATTTAGTTTGATGTTGGCTATTGGCTTGCTGTAAATTGCTTTTATTATTTTTAAGTATGGTCCTTGTATGCCTGATCTCTCTAAGACTTTTATCATGAAAGGGTGCTGTATTTTGTCAAAAGCTTTTTCAGCATCCAATGAGATGATCATGTGGTTCTTTTCTTTCAGCTTGTTTATGTGGTGGATTACATTGATGGATTTTCTAATGTTGAACCACCCCTGCATCCCTGGGATGAAGCCTACTTGATCATGGTGTATGATACTTTTGATGTGATCTTGGATCCGGTTTGCAAGGATTTTATTAAGTATCTTTGCATCCATGTTCATAAGGGAAATTGGTCTGAAATTTTCTTTCTCTGTTGGGTCTTTGTGAGGTTTAGGTATCAGGGTAACTGTGGCCTCATAGAATGTGTTTGGCAGTATTCCTTCTGTTTCTATGTTGTGGAAGAGTTTGAAGAATATTGGTGTTAGCTCTTCTTTGAATGTCTGGTAGAATTCTGTGCTGAAACCATCTGGGCCTGGGCTTTTTTTGGTTGGAAGACGTCTAATGACTTCTTCTATTTCCTTAAGGGTTATAGGACTGTTTAATTTGTTTACCTGTTCTTGATTTAACCTTGGTAGGTGGAATCTATCAAGAAAATTGTCCATTTCATTTAGATTTTCCAATTTTGTGGAGTACAAGTTTTTGAAGTAGGACCTAACGATTCTTTGGATTTCCTCAATGTCTGTTGTTATTTCCCCCTTTTCATTTCTGATTTTGTTGATTTAGGTATTTTCCCTCAGCCTTTTAGTTAGTTTAGCTAAGGGCTTGTCTATTTTGTTGATTTTCTCAAAGAAACAGCTCTTGGTTTTGTCGATTCTTTGTATTGTTCTTTTTGTTTCTAAGTTGTTGATTTCAGCCCTGAGTTTGATAATTTCCTCTCGTCTGCTCCTCTTGGGAGTGTTTGCTTCTTTTTGTTCTAGCTCTTTCTGGTGTTCTTTTAGGTGGCTAGTATAGGAATTCTCCAGTTTCTTTTTGAAAGCACTTAGAGCTATAAACTTTCCTCTTAGCACTGCTTTCAATGTGTCCCATAAGTTTGGGTATGTTGTGCCTTCATTTTCATTGAGTTCTAAGAAGACTTTAATTTCTTTTTTTATTTCTTCCCTGACCCAGAGGTCATTGAGGAGAGAGTTGTTCAGTTTCCATGTTTTTGCAAGCACTCTGTTGTTTTTGTTACTGTTGAAGCCTAGCTTTATTCCATGATGGTCTGATAAGTTACAAGGAGTGATTTCAATTTTCCTGTATCTGTTGAGGCTTGCTTTGTGACCGACTATATGGTCGATTTTGGAGAAGGTTCCGTGAGGTGCCGAGAAGAAAGTGTATTCTTTTGTTTTTGGGTGAAATGTTCTGTAGATATCAATTAGGTCCATTTGATTCATGACATCTATGAGGTTTATTATTTCTCTGTTTGGTTTCTGCATTGTTGATCTGTCCAGTGGTGAGAGTGGTGTGTTGAAGTCTCCCACTATTAATGTGTGAGGTTCAATGTGGGATTTGAGCTTCAGTAGTGTTTCTTTAATGAATGTGGGTGGTCTTACATTTGGGGCATAGATGTTTAGTATTGAAATTTCATCTTGGTGGATTTTTCTTTTGATGAGTATATAGTGTCCTTCCCCATCTCTTTTGATTAATGTTGGTTGAAAATCCAATTTGTTGCATACTAGAATTGCTACTCCAGCTTTTTTCTTGGGTCCATTTGCTTGGTATATCTTTTTCCAGCCCTTTACTTGGAGATAATGTCTATCTTTTTTCCTGAGGTGTGTTTCTTGTAAACAGCAGAATGTGGGATTCTGTTTTCGCATCCATTCTGCTAGCCTGTGCCTTTTTATTGGGGAATTGAGTCCATTGATGTTGAGAGATATTAATGACCAGTGATTGTTACTTCCTGCCATCTTGATGTTGGTAGAAATAGTGTGTGAGTGAGCTTCTTTCCTTTTGTTTCTGCTGCAGGCATGCTATTTGCTTCCTGTGCTTTCTTGTGTGTAGTTAACCTCTTTGGGTTGAAGTTTTCCTTCTAACATCTTCTGTAGAGCTGGATTTGTGTATAGATATTGTTTGAATTTAGCTTTGTCATAGAATATCTTGTTTTCTCCATCTATGTTGATTGACAATTTTGCAGGGAATAGTAGTCTGGCCTGGCATTTGTGGTTTTTTAGGGTCTGCAAGATGTCTGTCCAGGCCCTTCTGGCTTTTAGAGTCTCTGAAGAAAAGTCAGGTGTGATTCTGATAGGTTTGCCATTATATGTTACTTGACCCTTTTCCCTAGCAGCTTTTAAAATTCTTTCTTTGTTCTGTACATTTAGTGTTTTGATTATTATGTGGAGGGAAGATTTTCTTTTCTGGTCTAATCTATTTGGGGTTCTGTAAGCTTCTTGTACAGTTATAGGCATCTCTTTTTTTAGATTTGGGAAATTCTCTTCAATGATTTTGTTGAAGATATTTTCTGGTCCATGGAGGTGGGACTCTTCTCTTTCTTCTATTCCTATTATTCTGAGATTCCGTCTTTTCATTGTGTCCTTGATTTCCTGAAGGTTTTGTGTCAGGACTTTTTTAGATTTGACATTTTCTTTGACAGATGTATCCATTTCTTCAATTTTATCCTCTGAGCCTGAAATTCTTTCTTCCATCTCTTGTATTCTGTTGGTGATGCTAGTGTCTGTAGTTCCGATTCTTTTCTTAAGGGTTTCCAGTTCTATGGATGTCTCAGATTGGATTTTCTTCATTGCTTCAACTTCCCTTTTCAGGTCTTCCATTCCTTTAAGTGCTTTATTCATTTCCATCACCTCCTTTGCAGTACTTTGTTGTTGCTCTCTGAGGTATTTGATTTCCTCCCTTAGGCCTTCTATTATTAGTATAAGCGTAGGATTAAGGTCATTTTCCTTTGCTTCAATTGGGTTCAGCTGTCCAGAGTTGTCTGTGGCATTATTGCTAGGATCTGGAGACATCCTAGTGTTTTGGGTTTTTTTTACCATGTTCTTGCGCTGACCTTTTGTCATCAGATAGACCCAGGTGTTATCTGTTTGTTTCTTTTGTTACCTGACCTTGGTGCTCAGGAAAACTCCCTGCCCTGGGGGTTGGCTGATCCTGAGATCC
Source organism: Lophiomys imhausi (assembly GCA_907164525.1). Lineage (NCBI taxonomy): Eukaryota > Metazoa > Chordata > Mammalia > Rodentia > Muridae > Lophiomys > Lophiomys imhausi. The sequence continues at coordinate 12,333,041 of CAJQZJ010031536.1, forward strand.
TGGTGTTTACCTCCAGATGGCGGGCAGATTCCTGTAATAGACTGACTGGCTCTCGGAGAGGAGGGTGGCTGCTGCTCTCCTCAACTGCTTGTGACCCAATTGGACCAATATAGAGGGGATTGGAGTGGGGAGAGGGCTAGCCTCTGAGGACCTGGGAGCTGACAGGTCTCCTCAGAAAGGCAGGTAGAGCTGTGGTTGGGTCTGTGTTCTCCTCTCACTGACCCAGTCGTTCTGGCTCCCCAGCTGGGCTGACTATGCAGGCAGGGAGCTCCACCCACAACAGATGCCTGCTGCTGACTGCCTCAGATGCTTGGGTGCTAGGGTGAGTGACCCACCCGCCCCAGTATTTGTGGAGAACACACTGTCCCGGGCTCTGTTTGCAGGCAGTCTTGGCTCCTAATTGCTTTGCTGTGACTGGGTTAGGTCTCTGCCTCTCCGCTACAGTGCACACTGTGCCACCATGTTGGAAACTCCGGAAAAAAATAATCTCACTTACCTTTGCTCTTGTGGTGCGGCTCAAGTGCAGGCTGGATATCAGGCAGACAGGCGGCGCCGCTGGTCTGTGGCTGGAGCCGTGGGCTGGATCCGCTCCTGGGCTAGATCTCTAGCCAGAGCTCCTCTCCAGACCGGTGACGGAGCTGGCTGATCTCAGGGTTGTGTTCCCGGGAACTGCGTGGGCTCTTTTACCTGGTGACCGGTCTCAATGTTCGCTGTGGGCATTCAGACACCGTCTGTGCTTCACTGTAGGCTAGGGGACCTCACATTCACTCCACAATGACTAATCTCATTCACCTACTACTCAGATGCACTGCTCTATGGTCGGCGCCATCTTGGATCCTCATCATTTATGATTTTATATTTACGTGTACATGTGTTTGCCTGCATGTGTTTTGGGGTTCTGTGAGTCCCCCCCAACCCCAATGGGCCATTGTACATCTGAGGTCTCAGAGTGCAGAGGAGCTTGGGAACAGGGTCTCTGGGAAGTGGTGAATAAAAACAACCCGGGAGACTGTGGAAGAACAGCTCATTTATTGAAATAGTGGGACTAGCTTTTTGAGTCAGGGGAGAGGGGAGGAAATGCAACTAATTTGCATATGTGAACCTATTGAAGCCAGGCAAATACCAAAGACTGCTGGAGAAGGCAGGGGCTTTCCAAGTTAATCAGTTTGATTAACAGACTGAGGGACATGATGGTCATGTGATTATGAGAAGCTAGTTCTTCAGGGAGGAAATAGAAGCCTAACTGGCTTTCTCATGATGTGGCCTTTGTCTCTATGGGGTTAAGTCTGTATAGACGTACTCCTGATTTGGGTAGGGAGCATCCCCACTCCTACTGTGCTCTCTGAGATCTGTCTGGCATATGGGCAATGTTTGGGAACTGAACAGGGTACCATGTGTTTTAAGGACCCATCCGTCCCCAGAACAGCAGTTGTAGACAGTTGTGAGCCAGCTGCAACGGGTGCTGGGAACTGCGAGTGGGTTCTATGGAACAGCATCGAGTTCTCTTAAACACAGGGCTTTCTCTTCAGCCCTTCATCTGTATTTTTCAGGTCATTACGTATTTTTAGTAACACACCATGTATTTGAAATTAATAGACTCATGCTGATTCACTATAAACTAATGGCATACTCTATTTTTTAAGTTACCTAATGCTCTTTTCTGTTCCACAGCCTCATTCACAAATTGTTGGCCAAGCTTCTATGGTATTCATAGTTTTGAGTGATAGTTCCTAGAAATTTTGTAGAATGTTTATAAATTAGATATTTTTTTCTTCCACTTGGAGTGGGAAAAAAACAAAACAAAAAAGTCTCATAGGACATCAGGGAGGAATTAAGTTATGTTTTGTATTTTCATGTCTGTTCTTACACTTGTCCTTCTATGCCCCTTGAGCCAGATGCTTTACTCACTGAGGTTGTCTGTATCAAAAGCTCTCCCCTTGTAGCGACACTTCTTTTCTTCTGAGGCTACAAGGTAAATGCAGTTTCACGCTTACTAATCCTAGGGTATTTTACTTCCTCTCATGATTTCCCAGACCCACAAAGTTCTTTGTAAACAGTCCCTAGATTAAACTGTCCTTCAATCATCTTAATAGCGGTATGCAAGTTCTTTCCCCCCACTGGTACCCTGAGTACTCCACTATTGATTCAAATTTAACTCTTCCTGACATTGATGCAGAACTTACTACCTTTAAATGTATCTCGATGGAACTATAACACTGATATGAGAAATTGTTTGATGATAATTATTACTATTCTTAGATTAGTGCTTCCATTCCTTTGAAATGCATCCACATCTTATGCCACCCTAAATAGTGGTTTATCTCTTCCTATTTCTTTGCTCTATGGAAGTTGCTAAAATTTCAAATTATTTCATTTTATGAATTTTTTTACCCATGCTCACAAGGATTATCTAAATATTTATTTATTATGGCCATGACCATAGGGAATAGCTTTTAGCTGTTATTTTATAATATTTTGGTACTATGTATATTATATATGGGTGTTATATATTATATATATATTATATATGTGAATTATGGGTTGACTAGCTCTTATGTAAGAAATTCCATTCACTAAGTTCTCATTGTAGACACGCAGGTGCTTTTATCTGATCCAGAAGAGTCAAGTTTTCTAGCTACCTTCTTGGCTAATCACATGAATAAAGACACCATGTACTCTCTATTTGAGCCCTTTTGTCAGATGAACACCAAAGTTTTATTAGATTCTATTTCTTGTTGCAGTAAAACTAAACAGGCATGATTTACCCAAAAACATGACCATGAAATTATTTAAACATAATATATAAGTTTATACTTAAACCTAGTAAACATGTATATTTAATACAGTACTTAAAACTAAGGTAATTTTCTATCAGCAAAACAAATGAGTTGTTTTGGAAAATGAAACAGAGGATACAATTAGCAAGGGCCACAAACAAACATATTTAAATGGGAAAAAAAGCCTCAAAATGACTTAGCAATATATAAAGACAATGTAATGAATTATGGGATCTTGGAGAAAAAATTGGCTTCTGCTATGCATACAAAAGCTTGTCAATCTCCCTACCATAGTAACATAAACTGGGTGGTAATAATGTATATATATGAACTTTATTAACATTGCTCTAAATTATTGTAGGAAGAAGGCCTGTTGCTAAACAGCACATGTATGTGACTGGACTTCCACATAGAGCCGGCCTGAGACCTGCCCAGACATGCCCAGAGACTGATGACATCACATCAGGTGAAGAGACACGAGCCAATGAGGAAGAGCCACAGTAGCAGCTTGAAATCTGGGAACCAACAGGATGCTGTACAGAGAGTATAAAGGAGCTGTTGGGGTAGTGTTAAGCATTCTAAATGTTAATTAATTAGTCCTGCTTTCTGTCTATTACTTACATTGAATCTGATTGGTTAAATAAAGTGCCGAGGCCTGAGATTGGGCAAAGACAGAGAAAGGTGGGACTTCCTGGGATTAGAGCAGGAAGTCTGCACTTTAGACAGAAGATTAAAGCATTCCAGCCAGCAGCAGCAAGAAGAAGGCATTCCAGCCAGGAGCAGGAAGAAGAAAACACATGCCATGGGTTAGAGAAAAGAACCTCATTCCATATGGCCAGGAACATCGGCATATTGTGGAGAATGGCAGTCCAAGGAGACGTATGTATATATGGGGTCATATTTGGGTAATAGAATTAAGAGCTAGCTTAGATGGGCCAGGATTGCACAACTCAGGCCAAGGCTTGTTAAAATCCACGTGCGGTGTCTGTGTACTCATTTATAATGTCTGCTTAAAGATTAATTGTTGCAAATCAATCGACAATAATCTAAATACTGGTTAAATAGTTTAATTAGCTATATTTTTTTACAAGGGGCATCCTCTTCCTTGGAATAAATGAGTATGCTGTTGTGACTTGCGTGACTCCCTGAGTCTGTGTCATTGACTCTAAATGAGCTTACACCCTTCCCAAAGGTCTGGGCCTGGGTCTCAGCAATAGCAAATGTGTCAAAATATAAAGTACAGTAAGAACAACAGTGTTGTGCCTCTGCAGTAGGATCTTGAATCAAAATACTTAGTATTTAATTAACACACTTGGAATGTGAAGCATGATGAGATTTTATTAGACCAATGTGCATGTTCCATGACTTCCATTGGAGTTTGGGTAATACAAATCTTGTAATTTGAAATGCATCTTTGTTTGAAAGTCTTTTTTAAAATAATTTTTTTATCTGTGACCCTTCATTAGGTCATTAGGATATACAGAAGAGTAACTATGATTAAGAATATAATGATGCATTATGACAAATCAATATATTCGTCAACACTTCTAGAGTGAATAATCATAGGTGTTAATTATAAGATAATTATGAAGACAGGGTAGTAAGACTCTTTAAAAGATTTTTTGTGTCCTGGCTTTAAACTGAATTTTTGGGCCAATATCCCGGATGTGAGAAAAATAAATGTGCTTAAAATTGTATTAATTCTTCCCATGATGAGATAGTGGCTATAAATTGATCTTCAGAATATTCAATTTAGCTGAAGTCTTCCTTGTCAAGTAATCAATATGTTTACTGAATAATAAAAGTATTGTCAAGGAACTAGAGAGACAAGGTTATTTGGGAGATATAACACAGGACTGGGAAGTTGAATGTTACCATCCTCAGTGAGAGCCAGTGGTATGTAAACATCTGTTTACATGTTTCTGGGGGATAAGAGTGAGGTAAGCACTTGACCTCATGAGTAAACACTGAGAAAGGATTCAATAAAAGTGTTCTGCTGACAGATGATGCAGTACTCACTGATGGCTTTGATGCTAATTTCAGAATTTGTAACTACTTTAGGAGTTGAATTAAAATGCAGAGACCATCATGACTGATAGGTAATATCTGATTAAACAGTTTCTTTTTGTTCTTTGTCTTTCTTTTCATCTGTAATCTCTTATAGGAATGAAAACATGCCAGGTGTATATTAAAATGGCTGTACTATCTCCTGTTATTCTTTCCCCTGGAATTAGCTGTGGTGATCACATTTATCATTATTCAAATTGTGAAAAATAGGCACAGGGTTCTGAAAAGAAGGAAGCCTTGAAGAAGTGTCCTTGATGCTGAATGAGGCTTACACAAATGGCAACCTATTGAGCTCAAAATAAATGAGGCAATTACTACTCAGTGTTACAGATGGAGAAGCTGAGTCACCAGGGGCTAAGTGACTTGCTTAAGGTCACAGAAGAAGCCATTAACAGTATTATGTCTCCATATCCCTTTTTTTTTTCCTTCTTTCATGGCTTCCCTGATACAGAAAGTGGCAAAGAAAGGTAAACATTCTTTCTATACATAGTTTGATCACTATTACAGTTTGTTTTGTGGAAACAAGGAAAGTTTAATTTTTTTTTTGTTTCAGTTTGCTTTTTAACCACATAAAAACATTTTAGTTTTTATTTATTTTGTCCTTGTCACAGCAGAAATTGGTTAGTTTGGTACTGTCACCCAAAAGAGAGATCGAGTAGAATAGAGGAGGATGTTCTACATGTTAAGAAACTATTTTATGTACAAAATTCTTTTTGTCTTTCAGCTACTTATTTATGTAGAAATCAGTTTGTGCAATATAAATTTTATAAAACAACATTTTTTATTTTATATTCCAGAAATCTATAGTACTATATATATTTTTCTTGATAGACATTTTCTGATATTTATAAATTTAAAACGGAAATAAAATGTTTAAATGTAGCAGACCTAAGGAAAATAGTAGTTGGAAGGTGCTTTATTTTATGTCAGGCATTCAACTGGCCATGGAGGTATATATTCCTTTTATTTTGTCTACCAATAGACTCTATTGCTTTTAGTAGTTTTAGATTTTTGGGAGAAATTGAGCAGAAGCTAAAATTCTTAAATATCTTATTTTTTCAATGATATCACTATCTTTCTTTTTGAGAAATATTAAAGATATATATTTTCATCTATGTATCTATCTTCTATCTATATATCTATCATTTGTCTATTTTCTATTTCTCTATCTATTCTTATGGGGTGGTGATACATATTATTGCCATGAAAGCATTTTACCTTTTAAAAAATTACATTTTCACACAATGTTATATTTATTGGCACCATGAGATCCATTCTGCTCACACAAATATGAGTTCATTTCATGGATGAGGACATAATTCTCATTTTTAAATGAAGGCAATCACTTCATTCCATCTGCAGATGGCTCCATATTATGATTATGTGAGATTTAGTCTAAAACATGACAACATGTACCTTCTTGATACAAATATACATATTTCTTGTAAGAAGTTAAGGTCTTTTATGTAAATTTTATAAAATATAAACATGGACAAACACATAGATATAAATACAAATTTCCATTAATTTGTACGATATTTTCTCCGGTTGTTCAGCTTCTTCTCCCAGCCAACTATCACCCAGAGAGTCTAATCCTATATGTCAGAGGAACACAATATTTGTTATTATTGATGTCTATTTTAAAAATATGACTTATAACCAAATAGCATTATACCACAATATTCAAGTCAGTAGACTGAAATAAGTATATTCAGGTCATACTTTATAATTTAACTTTTTCTCTTTTCTTTTGCATTCAGAACCACAGTTATTATTATCCTCTCTCTTGAAGCATGTTTACTTTTCCTTTGGTTTAAACTTGACATGCTGTCTACCTTTTCAATTCTCTTTTTAGTGTTTCTGGGTTTTTGTTTTGTTTCATTTTGTTTTGTTTGCTTGTGGGTTGATTCCCTCTCCCTCCCCCCTTTTTCCTATTTTTCTTACAGAACTTGAAATATATTGATTTGTATTCTCCTTTGTTCTATTCTTTTTAATATAGTTTCCATGAATAAAACTACAAAAGAATTGGTTATGGTGCTAGTCAATTTTAACTTCTTATTACATTTTGGAGAATGGTTTCGCAAACAAGAATGGAAGCATTATAATTTGAAGATGACATATTCCCTAAAGAGGGTCATATATGGAAGGTTTGCTATATAGTTATTGGATTGAGTGTTAAATGAGACAGGTGGGCTCTGAACAAATTATAGATTAACCCACTGGTGAATTACAACTTTAGTGGCATTGTTTTTAACAGGGTTAGAAAGTAGAGCAAAATGTAAGAACTGGTTGATGAAATAAAGTCGCTTAATGACTTTTAGGAATAAATCTTTATCCATGCCTGTTCTTATCACCTTTCTCCTTCCTGTCCACTCAAATGTTATCTGCACCTTTTGACTACATGCTTCATGCTGATATTTAACAGCACAATTGACCAACCACACATTAACAGAAACTTTTCAAACTGAACCAACAGGAATCACTTCTTCTCTCTAGTTGAGAAAATCAGACATTTGTAACAATAACTAAAATTGACCAGAAACCAATGAAGACAAGTATGTAGTTGTTTTCGAGACTACCAGTTGATGTATACAAAGGAATAGACTTTTAAACTAGGGGACATTTGCAAATGTTTGTTGAAGAAGGAGAAAGGAGGGCTAGATTTCTGCAAAGAAATTTAATGATGAACTCTGGGGTAATCTCAGATGATGAGAATTACATCAGAATGAACTTAGTACAATCTGTGGTCATGATGGTTTTGGTTGGGAACAAATATTCTGCTAGTAATTAAGATCCTTTCACACTGAATTGTAAAAATGAACTAGCCTACATTTTATCCACTTCCTGTGACTTTGTAGAAAGCTGTGTTTAGGGTCTGTAACTAATATTGCAGAGGAAATTTTAATCTGAAGCCAATGATTTAGATGTGGACTTGATATTTCAGAATGTTTGCACCCAAATTTATAGTGAAGATGGGGAACTAAATGCAAAGCAGAAGAATTGAAAAGTTCAGTTTGTCCATGTAGAAAATTAGGGCTTGGCTATTTAAAAGATTAGTAGGGACTTTGTAAGCTGTGTATTTCACACTGGGGAGAGGGGAGATAAGAGAGATGCTCTCAGAGTAAGGATGCAGCAAGACCACATCCTTCCAGACTCAAAATCTAAAAGTAAATACTTATGTAATAACACCTTAAAAGGAGAGAACTATTAAGGAATTGTGCTCAGAGAGAGTTGCCTAACCAATTAAATCCCAGTAATTCATCTAACAGGGTTTATCTTCCATGACTCTCAAAGATCATGACAGTCATACACCAATGTGTCCTTGCTCCCATTCTCAGTGACAGCAGACTTTGGTCCTGGTACATATGATGTTTTAGTTTCAGACATAAAGAAAAGAAGTTATGGCTTACAATGGACCTATTGAGATGACAGACAATGCAAAGTATGGTCAGATATACTTCAGGCAACCCCTAAAAGAATAGTACATGGAACTGTGAAAGAAAAGCTGAAGCTTCAATACAGAGCTGGGGAAACAGTAGACAGCAAAAACCTGTGGCATCTGATGTTGAAAACTGCAGACAGTAAACAAATGATGACAGTGACTGAGTGGGTGGTGGGGGGGTTGTTCACAGCTGGATAGACCACAGAGGCAAGACAATTAGAACCCTTTGGATATCACATTACTCTAACAAAAACCTCAAGTAGTAGATATTGACCAACAGAATATAATCTTTGCCTTAATGTGTTTAGTTTTGCTTTTTTAAAAAACATATTTATTTATTACTTCAGGTTTCATCTCCATCACAGTGTCCTCTTTCCACATCTCCCAGTCCCCCTCCCACCCTCTGCCCCCTATCCCTTCCATCCCACTCCTCTGGAATGGAGTTTCCCTGCATAACAGTCCCCCACCACAGTTCAGCAGTCATATGAGGGCCAAGAGACCCCTCTTACACTGGGGGCCTACAAGGCAGCACCACTAAGGAAAACTGTCTCATTGATAGGAAACAAAGTCTATGTTCCTGTTCCCTTTGGTACATTGGTTGTAGTATAATTATCCTGTACTATATGGCTAAAATCCGACTATAAGTGAATACATGCCATGTGCATCCTTCTGAGTCTGGGTTAGCTCACTCAGGATGAGCTTCTCTAGTTCCATCCATTTGGCTGCAAATTCAGGATTTCATTGTTTCTGATGGCTGAGTAGTATTCCATTGTGTAGAGGTACCACAGTTGTTGTTGTTTTTTTTTTTCATCCTTTCCTCGGTTGAGGGACATTTGGGTTGTTTCCAGTTTCTAGCTATTATACATAAGGCTGTTATGAACATACATGAGGAAATGTCCTTGTGATTTGATGAAGAATCATTTGGATGTATACCTAGAAGTATTATGGCTGAATCTTGAGGTAGAGCTATTTCAAATTTTCTGAGATATTGCCAGATTGATTTCCATAGTGGTTGTGCAAGCTTTCACTCACACCAGCAATGGAGGAGTGTTCCCCTTTCACCACAACCTCACCAGCATGTGCTGTCTTTTGAGTTTTTGATCTTAGCCATTGTGACAGGTGTGAATCTCAGAATCACCTTGAGTGGCCTTTCTCTGATGCTTAAGAATGTTGACCATTTCTTCAAGGGTCTCTTGGCCATTAGAGATTCTTCTTTTGAGAAGTCTCAATTTAGCTCTCTACCTCATTTTTTGATTGGATTATTTGGTTTCTTGATGTCTGATTTCTTGAGTTCTTTATATATTTTGGATATTGGCCTTCTGTCAGATGTGGGGTTGGTGAAGATCTTTTCCCAATCTGTAGGTTGCCATTTTGTTTGAATGACAGTGTCTTTTGCCTTAAAGAAGCTTTTTAGTTTCATGAGGTCCCATTTATTGATTGTTGGTCTTAGAGCCTGTGCCGTTGGTGTTCTGTTCAGGAAGTTGTCATCTGTAACAATGAGTTCTAGGGTTTTCCCCACTTTCTCTTCTAATAGATTTAGTGTGTCCGGCCTTATGTTAAAGTCTTTGATCCACTTGGACTTAAATTTTGTATAAGGTGATAAGTGTGGGTCTAATTTCATTCTTTTACATGTGAACATCCATTTGGACCAGCACCATTTGTTAAAGATGCTGTCCTTTTTCCATCATACGGTTTTGGCTTCTTTGCCAAAAATTAAGTGATCGTAGTTGTTTGTTCATTTCTCGGTCTTTAATTCGATTCCATTGATCCACTGGTCTGTTTCTGTAGCAGTACCATGCTGTTTTTATTACTATTGCTCTGTAGTACAGCTTGAAATCTGAGATGATGATACCTCCAGATTTTTTTATTGTACAGGATTGATTTTGCTATTCTTGGATTTTTGTTAGTCAATATGAAGTTGAGAATTGCTTTTTCCAGGTCTATAAAGAATTGTGGTGGTATTTTGATAGGAATTGCATTGAATCTGTATATTGCTTTTGGCAGAATGGCCATTTTTATTAGGTTGATCCTACCTATCCATGAGCATGGGAGATCTTTCCATCTTCTGATGGCCTCTTCAATTTCTTTCTTCAAGGACTTGAAGTTCTTGTCATACAGGTCTTTCACTCGCTTGGTTAGAGTTACCTCCAGATATTTTATATTGTTTGTGGCTATTTTGAAGGGTTTTGTTTCCCTAATTTCTTTCTCTGTTCATTTATTTTTTGTATAAAGAAGGTTTTCTGTTTTTTTTTTTCTGAATTAATTGTGTATCCAGCCACCTTGCTGAAGGTGTTTATCAGCTGTAAGTTCTCAGGTGGAATTTTTGGGATTGCTTATGTATACTATCATACCTTCTTCTTAGCACTGCATGGAACCTTCTCCAAAATCAACCATATAATCAGACAAAAAGAATGCCTCAACAGATATAAGAAAATTGAAATAACCCCCTGCATATTACTAGACCACCATGGAATATAGCTGGACTTCAACAACAACAGAAATAACAGAAAGCCTACATACTCATGGAAACTGTATAACTCTTTACTCGATGACTACTGGGTCAGGGAAGAAATAAAGAAGGAAATCAAAGACTTCTTAAAATCCAATGAAAATGAAGGCACAACATACCCAAACCTATGGGACACAATGAAAGCAGTGCTACGAGGAAAGTTCATAGCACTTAGTGCCTTTAAAAAGAAAATTGTGGCAGCTCATATTAGCAAATTAACAGCAGAACTGGAAGTACTGGAAAAAAGAAGCAAACACTCCCAAGAGGAGCAGAAGGCAGAAAATCATCGAACTTAGGGCTGAAATCAACATCTTAGAAACAAAAAGAACATTACAAAGACTCAATGAAACCAAGATTTGGTTCTTTCAGAAAATCAACAATTAGCCAAATTAACTAAAAGGCAGAGGGAAAAACCCAAATCAACAAAATCAGAAATGAAAAGGGAGAAATAACAACAGACATTGAGGAAATCCAGAGAATCTTTAGATCCTACTATAAAAATCTATATTCCACCAAATTTGAAAACCTAATCACCATATCTCTTCAACATAGTACTTGAAGTTCTTGCTAGAGCAATCAGACAGCTAAAGGAGATCAAGGGGATACAAATTGGAAGCGAAGAAGTCAAATTGTCCCTATTTGTTTTTATTCCTCTTTCTGCCTCACCATTTTCCCTTTTAAATCTTTGCCACCACATTTTAAAAGATTATAAGAGACTATAGCTAGAAATTTACCTTGACTATCAAGAGGAATCTTCAGATATGGATATTACAAAAAAAACCCACTGGGACTATCCATCACATCATATTGTCTAAATTGAATAGTGAAACATTTGTTCACTAAATTTTTGAAGCATAGTTTTTGTCGTTATTGTTTTCATGCTTAAAATTTTACACATTTATGTACCGTAACAAGCCTATTCATTTCTATTGTCTTCTCATGTCATATTGGTTTGTTTCTTTGTTTATTTGTTTGTCCGTGTTGTGAAATACTTACTGTAGTTAAGGAATTATCAACTTATGAGTCTGGGTGACCCAGGAGTGTTTCCTAGAGAACTGGATGTGCAGATAGCTACAGTAGACTCTTTCTCTCTAAACCAACATGAGCTGTACTGTGCCTTTACATGAATTCCAGTATGGTGTTAAGTATCTCCTCAGGTCCAGTGGACTATAGACAGCTTATCACAGGAAGGAACTTTTGAAACTAGAAAATAAAATAAATCTGACTTCATTTTAAGGCAGTTTTTGTAGATATTTGTCAAATAGGCTTCTGAATTTATTTTTAAAAATGATTTTAAAAGTTTTCAAAGCAAAATCTAAGAGTAGGGCAGCAGGGTACAGATTTGAAAACAGATAGTCATTAATTCCTCTGCATATCACCTGCAACAATTTTATGCTTTCCCAGAGAAGCCAGTTGTTTTCTGGTTAGACCTCTATATTGGTTCCTTTTCTCATTTGTGACAAAATATCGGACCACAACAGTTAAGAATGGAAGCATTTGTGTTGGTTCATACATAGTGAAGGAAAGACATGGAAGCAGGATCCATCTGAATTGAATGTGCAATCAGAAAGTAGAGACACATACACAGACAGACAGAAAGAGAAACAGACTGACTGACTGAGAATGTGCTGGTGGTGAGCTTATTTTCTTCTCTGTTTTCATCCCTGAACTGCACTCCCCCATCCCATAGTGTCACCCACACTGAATAAAGGTCTTCTCTCCTCAATTATACCCTACTAGAAACTCCCTCATTGCTACACCCAGAGTTGTTACATTGTGACTTTAAATCAAATTTAGCTAATATTAAGTCTAACCATGACAGCTTCCCACTGACGCACTGAAGCTCATTCAGTGTTACAGAGTAACCTGATATAGTCATTTAAGTATTAACCTCACAAGAATGCCTTCTCTGAAACACCCAGAGAATTCTTAGACCAAATAGTTTAGTAGATCCAACATAAAACAAAGCTCTTACTATAAAAGTTGTCAGTGACAGTTTAGTTTAAAACAAAGGAATTATTCGTGACATGGAAGGATGGATTTGAGTGTCCATGACATGGTCTGCAATGGAAGAGGTTATATGACCTTTGATAGTCACAGGACAATAACACAAAGTAACACATTTACCCATACATGAGTGTGGAAAACAGGTAGGTAGGTTATAACAAAATAGAAAATCTCTGCTTGCAGTGTTTAGTTGGCATCCAAAGACGTTCATGACTGTTGTATTGGTGGCTGCTAGTGGGCTGATCTACCTGGATATTCTAAATATTTTAAGTCATAATCATAAAGATTATGTCAGACAGATAAAGAGAGTATTAATAAAGGGCGATTAAAGTAAATAAAAAGAGTCTGAGATAATTTTGGCTTTGGATCTGCAACTTGCAATCTCTCAACAGCCACAAAGCTCTTATCAGTCGATCAATATGCAGACTCTTCAACAAACGTTACATTTTCAAGGAACCTCGGTTTACATTTGCACTGCTTCTAAATCAAGAAGTTGATACCTAAAATTAAACTTCACAAGTCATCACTTGTCAGACCTATATATACCTCTTCTTCCTCTCCCTCCATCAAAACATGCTTTAAATCCCAAGGAAGAAAAGAACACTGTCGTAATTCCATCTAACAGGATTTAATTATCCCAAAAAAACACTAAATTTTCCACAAAAAAGGATACAAACTACTCAATTATTGTTCAGTTCTCATCTCCATATTTGGTAAGATAATAGTATAATGTAGTCAGCAGTAATACCTTAATATAATATAAAATGTCATATCTTATAGGCATAGCAAGAAAAATAAGGATTTTTATATGCAAAATATTAATAAAAAGAAATATTCAGCAAATCATTGTCTTAGTTACATGACTAAAGCTTTGTCACTTTTGTAACACATGTGTACCCAATAGAGTCTGCACCCCCATTCTGCTATGAAAGAAACACAGCTGGCTGTGGTTCTTTACCTGTGGGGACTACAATTTTTTTTTTTTTTGGTTGGTTGGTTGGTTTTTTTCCCTCATTTTACATTAGTTCTCATTGCAGATCTTTGTAATGCTAATGGATACATTAGAGGACTTGCAATTTTCTAGAACTTCTCTTTTCCTCTGATGTGTGCTATCAGTTTAATACATTGTTGGCAGTCAGGATCAATCACTGAGTCAACACACCAACATTTTTAATTGCCTATCAAGAGCAGGTATACTAGAAGCCAAAATTAAGCTAGTACCAGGCATACTATTCAACTCAATAGAATTATTATGTGTCTAGGTAAAACCATTGTTCCTTTTGAATATAAAATATCTAGGCCAACAGAATGTAAGGCCTCAGTGACAGAGAACATTTCTTTTTTCAGAGTGGTTCAATATGAGAAATATTGTTTGGTGCCCATTCTAATTGCATTCCTTGACTAACAGACCTGAAAAGGAACAAAATGGGTCTGTTTAGGAAGAAACAATATTTTTATGATGTGACATGATTCAGAACACCTAAAGAAGTTCCAGAAGAAATCTCTCTCAATTTACAGGGTCCTTCTGCTTTTCAACTGTTCTTTATGAGTATTCAAAAGGCCATTTTACTAGTCTATAGGGACAATTGTTTCAGGATGGTAAAGTAAGAACAGTGAATTCCATTAACATGAACCAACTGCCATATCTAATTTGATGCTTCATGAATTCCTGCCTTACAAGCATTGCTATGGAGAACGTCATGACTCAATTGGTAGGCATTGAATAAGCCAATAGATGATAGTTTTGAGAGAAGCGCTCCATGTAAGTAGGGCAGATCTATACCCAAAGTACCTATTTTATCAAGAACATAAACCTCCTCCATCTATGACAGCAATTGTTGCACATGGTCCAGTAGACACAAAACTGGATGGTCTTTAAGAAAATGGCACCATTTTGAGGACCAATTATTAGCTCTGCTACTGGAAGTTTGGAAATTTGTTGTCATATACAAATAAGGCATAGTTAGTGGAAGTCTACATTGCTGAGCCCATAAATAATCTCCTCCTTGAGAATTTTGGATATGAACTCACTATGTTTGTTGTAGTGCAAAATCAAAGCTTTTAGATTTGAAGTGCAACATTGGATATTCTGACTAAATTTAGTTCTTTATTTCTCTCTCTCTCTCTCTCTCTGAGTAATGGAGATAAACTGCACCTGTATATACCAGGAAAGCATCTTGCCAATAAACTCCCCCAGATCCAACTTGTTATGAATTTTCCATTGATTTTTCTCACTATAGTTTCTATTTTTTGAGTACAAATGTCTTACCAATAGGTGTTACCATTAAAATGTCTTACCAATAGGGTAGAGTTTGTGCCATTTCTTGTCCACTAATATCTATCTGTTTCACGCCATCAGATATGATCTCCCATGGAAGTTCAAATGATTAGAATCCCTGTAAAGAACTAACTTGTGACACAGGACAAGAAAGTTATTACATCCTCAAGGAAAAAACAATGAAAGTTTTCTGTTGACCTTCTTCACCTGGTAGACTTTACTAATAAAAGTGGAGGAACAATAATATTCTCATTCAATAGTTTCATATGACATACCAGACAATGCAAGTATTTTCCTCAAGGAACAAAAGCACACCATGTCTATAAACTGTACCTATTAAAATTAGTTATGTCATGCTACATTATTCTCTCTTTGTAGGGGTCAATATGGTAGGAGAATGAAAACATAGTAGCAATCATCTAGGAGTTTGACAGAAACACTTATTACTTTAATTCCTTCAAGACTGGCATATTCCTTCTGAATTTCTATTTTTCTAGAGAGTCTAGTGAATTTTATTTGACCTTTCTCATGATAGCAGTCTTTACTTCACCAGTCAGGGAACCAATCTGGTGATTTTCCTTGATGTTTAATATGTCTTTATTTTTCATTCCATAATTGAGAAAAATGACAGGATAAACTTAGGGACACAAGTGGTCCTATCTATGACTGACCTGGGAAAAACTCCATTTCTTATTTATCCCCATATAGAGGACTTTTAACCCAGCAACATGGCTACTCTGGCAACAGATCACATCCAAAGATCTAGGTCTGAATGTTCTGGATAGAATATAGACATGGCCTTAATACACTCCTTTAACCCCAAACAATGATGTTTAATTGAAGGGCAGACAAAGTGACAAATTTGACAGAATGAGTCAGAGATAGGATACGTCCAACTCTCACAAGAACAGACTGGAAAGAGAGGATACTTAAGAGCAGTTCAGGGAGACAAAGTAAAGTTCATTTCAGTGTGGTTTTGGTTGAGTTCAGTCAAGTTCTTGTACTTCCGTTGAATTCTTGCAAACATTGCAGTCAGTGCAGTTCAGGTTGTGGAGTTCAGAGATGGTTTCTCCAAGCAGAGCAATTCAGTGAAAAGCAAGAGAACCCAGTTGAATCAGTCAGCTTGGAGAGGAGTTTTGAGCCAGAACATCTAAGTTGAACCAATTAGCCAGAGTTCAGGAAAAAAAAAAAAGCCTAGAAAGTGTGAGCTTATTCAGTAAGTCTCAGAGGCTGAAAACATTCTAGGCCTAGGTTAATAGTTGGGGGCTGGAAACTGAAGCCTTCAAGGTCCAGGATTACAGAAGATTAGATTGTATGGAAGCTAGAGGCTTCCAGGCCTAGGCCTAGCGATAGACAGAAATGCTCTGGACTCAGCCCAAGCCAAGTGTTCATCAACCTTGGGTAAGATTCTCATCTCATCCTCCCATTTGAGGAAATAAAAGCTACATTTACAGCCCCACAACCTGACAGTGAGATGCAATAATGTTCAAGTCTCCTGAAATCAATGTCAGTTCAGAACCAGCATCCATTAATCCCTACATGGTCTGAATATTTCCTTTCACATTTACTTCCCTAATACTGCAGCGAAAATCCACCAGACTCTTTGGAAAAAAAAAAACTAAATGAACATTTTATGGTATTAAAGTTGGTTGTAAATAGTTATAATTCCTTAGGGGAATCCAGTCTCCCATCTATTTAAGACACTCTGGATCTACAAACTGACTGTAATATTGAAATTCATCAAAGGACTCCAATTCTTTTCTTGTGATTCATGCTACACTATTGCTTTTTTTTTCATGGAATTTTTATTCAAATACAGATCTAGAAAGAGCTTAGCAGGCTTTTCACCCTTATTGCTCCTACAAAGATCATGATATACTGGACAATGTGGGTTGGGTAGGTACAGGCATGTCTGTATGCACTTAACTCTGCTGTCTCTCAAGGTACCACTGTAGCCTTGCTATTGACAGCAGAGAACCAGCTACTTGGCCCTCCAAATCCTGCTATACAGTTGTACCTATAGCATTTGCATTTTCCACATCAGTGGCAGTATTTCACACCACAAGTTCTGAACAACCAAGAAGGGTGATCTCAGAGCATGAAAGGATGCTGAGAATCTCTTTTCCTAGTCAAGATGCAATGTGTGTCTTTCCAGGCGGTATGTGTGGGGACATCAGTAAATTATAATCTACCCTAACACTCTCATTCCTAAGAAGTCTTTGACGACTTTCTACTAAGTATACCAAGGCAGATCTAGGTCATGTACTGTTAGCCACATTTCAGTTTGTTCCAGCCTTTTCCATTTATTCTATTACAGCCTTTTCAGTTTATCTCTACAGGTTAATTTGTAGGAAATTAAAATTCACAGATAGGAAAGGGAAACTTGCTTTCATGGCTAACAAAATGAATTATATTTAAAGTTTTGCTATCTCTAGCTTCATAGGGATCTTCCACCCATTCTCATTCTAACTTTAATGATAATATTTATTCTTAATATGTTCCTATAAAATTATAAGCATTTTCTAAACCCTCCCTAGCTCCCAAATAATGACAGGGAGATTTTATATTTATTAATAATAGATTTAGTCACTGTAACTGGAAAGATTCTCAGTTAGCTCAATCTAAATTAATGTGACTAACACTGGCTGGCTTCCCAGCCAAGTGGCCCATTACCTGGCAACTTGGTCTCACCTTGGCTGCTCCTTCTCCATTCCTGTTCTCATGACAACTCCCTCCTGGTTACTCTTCTCTCCCTGCTCTCCATCTGGGCCCCTTCACTGGGGTCAGAAGGCTCACCTTTTTTTTTTTTTTTTTTTTTTGCACAGCTATTGGCTGTTCAGCTCTTCATTAACAAATGAGAAGTTATGGAGAACAATTTTTACACAACATTGAGACAGGAGATGCTTCATAAAAATGATAGTGCCAAAATTTGGACTGCAACCAGATCTGTGGATACAGAAATCAACATTTGAATACACAGTGCACAAAAACATCCTCTGTTAGCTCCCTCATTTTAGCAGTGGACTCTGTCTATGATATTGAAATTTCAATTTTTATTGTCCCAGTCACTCTGGGCTGATTCCTGTTCCTGAGTTCAGTTTCCAACACCATCAGGTCTATGGCTATAGAATATGTATCTATTTAGGGAAAACCAAACACTTTCAAATTGTTATAGAATTCTATGTAGGAAGGGAAATCATTGGGCTCAACCTTTTCTTTCCTTACTTTGGAAACATGATGAACAAACAGCGATTGGCTTTTTAAACATTAGTTTGGGGGAAAAAATTGAGATATCCTATACCTATACACCACCAGAGTTTTCTCTGAGAAGCATTGGAATATACATATTTGATAGTGAAATCCCATGAATGTAACTTTATTACCATGTCAGAAATTAAGTACTTATTTCATTATATTCAATAAAATTCAAAACCAGCAAAAAAAAAATTACCCTTATACTTCTGCTACTTGAGAATAGTTGTTGGAACCAAATTCTTTTTTTTAATTTATTTATTTATAGCTTCAGGTTACATCTCCATCATAGTGTCCTCTTTCCACCCCTCCCAGTCCCGCCCTCCCACCCTCTACCCCCTATCCCTTCCATCCCACTCCTCTGGGGTGGAATGTCCCTACATAACAGTCCCTCACCCTAGTTCAGCAGTCATATGAGGGCCAAGAGCCTCCTCATACACTGGGGACCTACAAGGCAGCACCATTAGGGAAAAGTGTCTCATTGACAGGGAGAAAAAGAAAATGTCTATGCCCATGTTCCTTTTGGTACGTTGGTTGTCATATAGATATCATGTACTACATAGCTAAAATCCGACTATAAGTGAGTAGATGCCATGCTTATCCTTCTGAGCCTGGGTTAGCTCACTCAGGATGAGCTTCTCTACTTCCATCCATTTGGCTGCAAATTGCATCACTTCATTGTTTCTGATAGCTGAGTAGTATTCCATTGTGTAGATGTACCACAGTTTTTTAAACCATTCTTCAGTTGAGGAACATCTGGGTTGTTTCCAGTTTCTAGCTATTACAAATAAGGCTGCTATGAACATAGATGAGGAAACTTCCTTGTGATTCGGTGACGAATCATTTGGATGTATAACCAGAAGTGGTATGGCTGGGTCCTGAGGCAAAGCTATTCCAAGTTTCTAAGATATCCCCAGACTGATTTCCATAGTGGTTGCACAAGCCTGCACTCCCACCAGCTATGGCGGAGAGTTCCCCTTTCTCCACACACTCGCCAGCATGTTCTGTCATTTGAGCTTTTGATCTTAGCCATTTTGACAGGTGTGAGATGGAATCTTAGAGTCCTCGTGAATTGCATTTCTCTGATGGTTAAGGATGCTGAGCATTTCATCAAGTGTTCTCAGCCTTTACGAATTCCTCCTTTGTGAATACTCTATTTAGCTCTGTTCCCCATTTTTTTGATTGAATTATTTGGTTTCTTGGCATTTCATTTCTTGAGTTTTTGTAAATTTTAGATATTAGCCCTCTGTCAGATGTGGGGTTGGTGAAGATTTTTTCCCAACCTGTAGGCAGCCATTTTGTTGGAATGTCAGTCTCTTTTGCCTTGCAGAAGCTTCTCAGTTTCATGAGGTCCCATTTATTGATTGTTGGTCTTAGAGCCTGAGCTGTTGGTGTTCTGTTCAGGAAGTTGTCACCTGTGCCAATGGGTTCAAGGATTTTTCTGACTTTCTCTTCTAGTATGAATTCTAGTATGAAGAGTAATGTGTCTGGCCTTATATTAAGGTCTTTGATCCACTTGGACTTAAGTTTTGTACAAGGTGAGAAGTATGGATCTAATTTCATTCTTTTACATGTCGACATCCAGTTGGACCAGTACCTATTGTTGAAGATGCTCTCCTTTTTCCATTGTGTGGTTTTGGCTTCTTTGTCAATAATTAGTTGCCCATAAGTGTGTGGGTTCATTTCTAGGTCTTCAATTTGATTCCATTGATCCACTGGTCTGTTTCTATACTAGTACGATGATGTTTTTATTACTATTGCTCTATAGTAAAACTTGAAATCTGCGATGGTGATACCCCCAGATTGTTTTTTACTGTACAGGATTGATTTAGCTATTCTGTGCATCAAATTAAATGTATAGAAACTTGAAACATTTCCTCTAAACTCAGGAACAAGACAAGGATGACCACTTTCGCCATATCTATTCAATATAGTACTTGAAGTTCTTTCTAGAGCAATAAGACAACTAAAGGAGATAAATGGGATACAAATTGGAAACGAAGAAGTCAAATTATCCCTATTTGCAGACAATATGATAGTATACGTAAGCGATCCCAAAAATTCCACCAGAGAACTCTTACAGCTGATAAACACCTCCAGCAAGGTGGCTGGATACAAAATTAATTCAAAAAATAAGAAGCCCTTCTTTATACAACAAATAAATGGACTGAGAAAGAAATTAAGGAAACAACTCCCTTCACAATAGCCACAACCAATATAAAATACCTGGGGTTAACTCTAACCAAGCAAGTAAAGGACCTGTACAACAAGAACTTCAAGCCCTTAAAGAAAGAAATTGAAGAGGCATTCAGAAGATGGAAAGATCTCCCATGCTCATGGATAGGTAGGATCAACATAATAAAAATGGCCATCCTACCAAAAGCAATATACAGATTCAATGCAATTCCTATCAAAATACCAGCACAATTCTTTTTAGACCTGGAAAAAGCTATTCTTAATTTCATATGGAACAACAAGGAACCAAATTCTTTTTTAGTTGACGTTGTTTAGAAAAACAGAATAGTAGAATTTAGTTCATAGAGTTATGCAACCTGACCAAAGACAAATTCTGGTTAGTAGGTTTACAGACTTGAGGTCTAGGGAAGGGCTTCAGTTTGATTCTGAAAGGTACCTGTTCACTGACTTTCTGTCACTGTGCTGGCATTTATTTAACTTTTCTTTTTTCTTTTTTTTTTTCTAGAGAGTTTTACAGAAACATTTGGAATAGCATTTGATCAAATACCTAACTACTGTGATGAGTCAAAAAGTTGACAAAACCAGCCACATTTCTGCATCTAGAAAATGTAATTGCTATACATCCATTTCTGAGAAAGACATCTGAGTGAAGCACCAGTTCTGTCCAGTGCAGATACAAATCAGGAACCAGTGGTGCACTGTAGTAAGGGCTGTGAAGAATGAACTCACATATTCATGGTACTTTAGTTGAAATCCCCATGTGTATTTTGTTCAGATCTACCATGTGATTCAACAGGAATTGTTCAAAGCACAGGCACAGTGTCAGGACAGATTTTCTCCTTATTTTCTCATTTCAAAGCCCAGGAATATTTTTCTGTACTCTCTATGAGTCTATTTGAATATGATATCTATGGGCTCTATATATTTTAATTAAATTAAATGTATTTCTGTTACAATGTGTCATACCTAATTGATAATATGGTTATAGAACACTAAATCTCTCAATGTCAAATGCAAGTTTATTTTGTAATGCTGTCAATCTCTTTGGTCATTTCTATTATGTCTTTTTCTACCTGAATTCTGTATATTATCTTCTGTTCAAGCCACTGTCTTAGTGCAACCATTTACTTTACTTAGCAGGCCAGGAGGCTAAGTACGGTCAAAATGGTTAGAAAGGACTATATTTAAACCTATCAAATCGGGAAGTTTGTTCCTTCTCAGGTGGGGTCATTGTCTAACACTTCTATCATGCTTACATTTATTGCATTGCATTTATCAAGCAGAATGCTGAGGTTATGAAGGTGATTCAGTCCTACAATACCAACATATTGGAGGCTAAGGTAAGATGACTGAAAATTTGAAGCCATCCTGGTCTGTGTAGTGAGATTTTTGTCTCCAATAAAAAGGAAAACTGAACATTGTTTTAAGTTCATAAGTATAACTTTTGAGCTTCGTTAGAATTTAAAATATATGGAGTTAAACTACAAAACAAATAAATATGTCTTTTATCCTAAAAGTCAACACTGTAGGCATAATATCTGATAAATAGTAAACACATGGAAAACTTTGAATGCATGGATTACAAAAATAGGAAATTAATGAGAGTGCAAAGAAAAATAAAGAAATTGAATGAAGAAATCAAGAAAGATATTAGAAAAATGTTGTTCTATATCTACATAAGAGTGAGGTAGATTGGAAAAAAAAAGATAGTAAAGAAAGACCTTGTCAATTTTCTTTCAGAAATTTTAATCAAGGACAGAAAGAGTGTTTATGGAGTAATATCATTTTAAACACAATCAAGTATTCAGTATTGTATAATTATTCTTATAAGTTGTCAATACTAAAAAATCAGTGAAGTTAATATAATTTGTTAGAGTTTTTGTTCTAAGTTGAAAATAAGAAGGAATTATAATTAATTCTACTTAATATGCGAGTCATCAGTAATACTGACAGTGAAGAAAAGGAAATAGGGATGGATGGAATGGTTTGACAAATGTGCTCTGTAAGGTGTACTTGAAATCAATCACTATTAATCTTGCTCAGTTGGGTGAGAGTGTGTTTAACTAGACTGCTTTTCTGACCTCATCACTTGCTTTAGCTTTTATTTTTTTTTTTTAATATCTTCAAAGATTGTCAATGGGATTGTTCTTTAGACTATTACAATTGTTTAAGGGAACCAAGTAATGACAAGATTGTTCCTTTGGCTTGTGAAAAGTGATGCACTCTGGCCTTCAAAAAAGAAAATAAAGAATTCATATATTTTTTAATATTCTATATTTGGAATAAGAAGAAAATGAGATAGGAAAATAGAAATCCAAATAAAAAAAGCAAGCTATTAAAGAAAATAGAGCTGGTGGTCTCTATTTGGGATTCAATGAATTATTCTGGCTTAATGAAATAAGTTTAAAAGTATGATTTATTTATTTTGTTTTAGTAGTATGCATGTTTTTCTGTGTACCGTGTGCAAACCTACCACCCACTTAGGCCAGAAGAGGGCATCAAATCCCCTAGAACTGGAGCTTCACATGACATGAATCACATTGTAGGTGCTGAAAATTGAACCTGGTTTCTCCATAAGAGCGAGCCTCCAGTGTTCTTACCTGCTGAGCCATTCCACTAGTCCTATGTGATATATATACGGGGTGTATACACACATATACATATATGTGTGTGTATATATATATATGTATATACGTGTGTGTATATATATATATTTATTTATCTATGAACATGCATGCAAGTTCTAGTTAGATAACTACCAAAGAGGATGAAGAAAAATGTGACTTATATAATTATGTCATTTGACTCTCTTCCATATGGCTTGTTATCTCCTGTTGTGTTCCTTATCACAGAATCAGAATGATCCTTTCACTAGGAAATCTGATTATCTTGCTTTGCACATATTCTACAAAACATCCTATCTTCTTCCTTACATTAAAAAATGACTTCTCAAATCTTAAGTTGTCAAACAACCTCAAACTACTTTCAGCATTTTAGGTTTTACAGACTGAAAACTTGTGAAATATGACTCATGATTTTAATTTTCTTTTTCTAAAATTCTAGATATTGTGAAGCAGTTTTATTGCCTAGCCTGAAATATAACTCCCCATTATCAGTACATTTACATGGTGTTCAATCTGTGCCACCAAATGTTTACACTTGACTGGGTAATTTTACAGTCCTTTCAAGAGAAGGAAAAGGTTAGTTATCATTTGTATTTTTGCATATATTTTTTTCTATTTGCTAGGTCATTGTCATTATTTTTTGCCAATGAAATATTAGTAGGATTATTTTCCTTTCCCAATCCTTGGGCTTCTTATTTTATGTGTGTCCACACCATCAATAACACATATCTAGGACCACGTGATGGTCTAAGGATGAAACACATGAGGAAAAGAGCTACAAAATTTAACAACCATTTCCCACAGCTGAAGTGAGATTGTTCTAGCTGTGCACAGATTCAGTGTAGGAAGCTAGACAAGTCTGGAAGGGTTTGCTACACAGCTTTATTTTGAACGTTTCTTATAAAACTCATTGAAATTTAAATGACAAGTATCAGGACTAAGAAGTAGGACTTTTCTGGGTGTGGTGGATCACACCCTTAATTCCAGCACTCAGAAGGCAGAGGCAGGAGGATCTCTGTGAGTTCAAGGCTAGCCTGATTTACAGAGCAAGTCCAAGACAGCTAGGGCTACACAGAGAAACCCTGTCTTAGAAAACCAAAAAATTCAAATTAAAAAAATGTAGAACCTTTCAGAGGAGATCAAGTTGGGAGAAACAACTCCTGTAAGTGAAAAATGGTGTTATTTCAGGGGTGATCTATCCCTCTTTGTTCCCAAATTTCTTCCTGTCTCTCCTAAGGCAAAAGTGAGGAGGTTTTCATCAGACTCAGTCCCCTGTTTCAGACTTCCCTCTCTCCCAAGATGTGATTCAGATATATTTTCTCTGTTTTTGCCCTCTCAGGTCTAGCTCCAGTGTTTGTTAATATAGAACAAAATGGACAAAGACATATCTCCATTTCATATGTTTCTTCATTTAATATTTTGTGCTATACTCAAGCAGCATACTTTATACTTGTCCATCAGTATTCTCAGTAGCAATTAGAATCTATATCTGCATCAACCGCTACTATGCCTACTCTGGTTTTCAAGGAGAAAAGCATGAAATAAATATTTGTTATATTTCTTGAATATAAAATGTTATTATGCTATAATGGAAAATGTTACATTTTATTCATCTTCTCACCACCATTCAAACTTTAACATCTGTTATGCTATATATTATATGTTCGTGTGTATGCATGTGTAAATGTAGCATGCTCACATGCATACAAATATAAATATAGATGTTCTCTTTTAGAATTGAGTGCACAAACAAGACTGAAACAATGGCAACATCAATGGCCATGTTAACCTGGAGGGAGAAATGTTTTCAGAGACCCACCTCTAGACAAAGGAATAAAAGGCAACTAGGGATAGGGATTGATGAGAGAAGAGGAATTACCCTCTCTCAGGGTTGAGCTCTCTTATTTATTGTTAAATGCATTGGAGTTAGACCTGATACCATATATACACCACCAAGAATACAAACTCAGGTTGTATTTATATATTTGTTCATACACTCACACACATACACAAACACACCCACACATACATACACACACATAAGTGTGCGTGCGTACACACACACACACACACACACACACACACACACACACACACACCAACAACCACAAAAATCAACAAAACAAACCATCAACCAGAGACTGAGAGGGGCAATGGACATAGGAGGCTTGGGGGCTACCAGGGATAGAGAGGGCAGGAAGTGATGCAATGCTGTTCTATTTAAAAAACACTTAGCAAAAATAAAAACAAGAAAGTGTGGCTCACTGATTTGCTATGGCACTCTGTGACTATGAAGCCTTTGCTTTTCTTCTTTGGAATATTGTATTCATTTCTACTGAGCTTTTAGATTTTAATGTCAACAATGTCATCTATTAGCAATTTACTATTACCAAGCAGGCTTCTATATCAAAATGGCTTGAGCAGACAAATATAAGGTACATCTGTCAGAGGAAAAACACAGACTTGTAGCCTCAATTTTGCCCATTTAACTGCTGAGGCAATTAATGAGGCAGTACTTATGTGTGAGGAGAAAGAGATCTTTGCTTATACTTCATGCAAGAGTTATATGAAACTGTTCTTAAAGCATGGCTTTTAGTGAAAATAGAGTTTGTAAAAATTATTTCTGTCATGGGCTACGGTGCCTGTTAGTGGAACACTTTACCCTAGCTGGACTGCTATGTTGGGCACCAGTGGAAAAGGAAGCTCTTAGCCCTTGTGTGACTGATGAACTGAAGGATCTTGATAAGGGTGGGATGGTCTTCACCCAAGGAGAAGGAGAGGAGGGAGAGGGGAAAGAGGGTGAGAGGGTGGGACCAGGAGGGATGAAGAGAGTGGGCTGTGATCTAGATGTAACTTGAATAAATAAATACATAAATAAATAAATGAATACATAAATAAATACATAAACAAGTGTTTTAAGAAATTTCAAATAAGCTTCTTTCTTACATGCTTAGGCTCAAAGCAAAAAATTATAATCATTTGTGAAAATGACAGAAATATGCAGATTTAGTTCCTTGAAAGACTAATACAGTGCTTTCTAAAGTTCATGCTTAATCCAAGTATATGTCCTCATTTGATATGAACTTGTAACTTTACTGAAGTAGGAGATCCACCAAGAGTCAGCATGAGTTTCTGTTATGGCAGGAACCGTCTCTAACCTTGAATCTTAGCTTTGCACCTCCCCCTTGTTTAAGAGAAGCTAGCCTGCCACATCACCCTTTAATAAATAGTTACATGTACTGCTGGGAATTATGTTAAAACATCTAACTCAATCCTCTTCTCTCCTCTAACAGTAAACTAACATCTCCAGAGTCTTGGAGAAGAGGAGTTTCATAATCTGCTCTTTCAAAAGGTAAATTTACTCCTGATTTCTTCCCTATGTTGGCTTCAGATAGTACATTGGACAGGTAAAAAAAAAGATCATTACAGATTCTGCTCATTGTCCTTTCCTTTGAAATATACCACAGTTACAGCAAAATTAGGATCAATATTTTAATGAAAATTTTAAAATATTTTAATTCAAATGTTTAATTAAAATATATTAAATCATCTTAAGTAGATAAAATATTTAATTAGCAGTTACCTATAGAAAATGGAAAATTTTGTCTTAAGATTGTAAAAATTTAATTGTCTTTTCCAACACATTGAACAAAATGATTTCTTAATTTGAATCTGTCAACCTACTGATAAATGATCCAAGGAAGAAACCAACAAACAATTTTTTTCATTACTGTAATATTAAAGTGAAAACAATTATTGGAAAAATCAAATCATCTTCTTAGTTAATTTGACTATAAGCATCATTAATCCTCCATTCCACCCAAATTCAAAAGCTGTAATGATTTAAAATAATAATGATGATGATGATGATGATGATGATAATAATAATAAAATCACTGAAAATGTAGACACACTAGGATAACATAGAAGATATTTAGATGAGGAAATAAATTGCTTAGTGTCACTTCTCTTTCTAACTTAGGCAAACACATTTATACCAGTAGTACTAGCTTTTAATTTGGGGTTTTCTAACTTAAATTTGAAATTTGATTAAAATATGCAATAGCATTTCCCCGTGTTTAGTCAGTGATACTTTTTTCTTTGTATTATTGGTTTTATAAACAAAGTACTGACCATGTATGTACTTTGTCCAGAATCTCCTTAACTATTGCAAATAATCTCTGTATTGTATTCCATGAAGACTGAGGCAAGGCAACTATTGCTGATGAGCCTGAGAGACTCAGTTTGCTTGTGGTCTGCATATTGAAAGCATAAGTTCACAGACTGATATCTGGAATTAGTATATGAGGAAAATGCTTTCCAGTGAAATATTAAGAGTAGGCAATATACAAAACTTGAATGACTCATGCACAATGGCCATAGAAAATTATTTTATTTTCATGCAGTGTAGGGTGTAGGTAGATATGAACAAAAATAATTTCAGAATATTTTTTAGTGATTAAAAATAAAGATATTTTGAGGACTGAAAAGAAAATGTTTTTCCTATTAAAATAGTCTGTATTTTCTTTTTACTACCCTTGAAATAACTCGCATTAGTTAAACATGATTCTATAATGCAGGATATAGAAGTGGAAGATTTTTTCAAAAGTAAACTTCTTACTGCTTGAATTTTTGATACAATATAATTATTTGGACTGGAGTAACCTTTGCCTTACTTTTGTTGATTAAAATTCTCCCTCTAAATCTGGTTTTAGAAAACCATTAGAAATAAATACTACCCCATTAATGATGTTTCAGCTGAGTAATTAGTGGGCATTGTAGAGTCTTTGTGTCAGAACATTGCAAAGACTTTCTTGGAATAGAAGCAAACATTAATCTGGAATAATTTAATCTATTTATATTTAATTCACACTGCATAAAATTTTGTGCTGCTAGCCCTTGAGCTAAGGGCTAGTATCTGTTTCTATTGCATTTTTAAAGTTATAATCAAGAATATATAAGAAAATAATAGGAAACTCAAAAGAAGTAATTAGCAAGTTGATACATTAGCAAGCCTCCTGTATAGTAATTACAGCAATTAGCCAAAGAAGATACACTGAGAGTTCCAAAAATGCATTTGTATTTCATACATTTTCTCTTAACTGTTTATTCTTTTCCCTCTCCCTCATCTGTTCCTGTTTATGACCCTCCTCCTGCTTGCAGTCTTTTCTTCTTTGCGCTCCTTTCTTCTTCCATAGTTGAGGCAACAACTGATTGTAGATTGAATTAAAAATGGATGCCTGGCATGACTTTCTTCTCTCCAAATACATAAATATGTGTTACAAAGTGGATCAATAAAAATATTCTATGTTGGTATGGTGGTTTGAATAGGTATGGTCACCATAGACTCATGTGTTTGAATGGTTGGCCCATAGAGAGGGCAGTACTAGGAGGTGTGTCCTTGTTGGAGTAGGTGTGCCTTTGTTAGAGGAAGTTTATCACTGTGTGGGGAGGCTTTAAAGTCTCCTATGTTCAAGATACAAAGTGTGGCACACAGTCTCCTTGGGCTGCCTTCAGATTAAGATATAGAACTCTCGGCTCCTTCTCCAATTCCATGTCTGCCTGCATACCACCATGCTTCCCAACATGATGATAATGAAATAAACCTCTGAAAATGTAAGCCAGCCCCAATTAAATGTTTTCTTTTCTTTCTTTATTTTCTTTTTTCAAGACAGAGTTTTACTGTGTACCCCTAGCTGTCCTGATCTTACTTTGTAGACCAGGCTGGCCTTTAACTCATAGAGATCCACCAACCTCTGCCTCCTGAGTGCTGGGATTAAAGGTGTGTGCCAAATGTTTTCTTCTATAAAAGTTGCCATAGTCATGTCTCTTCACAAAAATAAAAACCCTAACTAAGACACTTGGATAGCATCCATTTTTAAAAAATGTATTCCTTTTTTTTCTTTTCTTTTTTTTGTGATAGTGTCTCTGTGTAATAGTCATGGCTCTACTGGACTTGCTTTGTAGACCAGACTGGCCTCAAACTCAAACACACAGAGATCCACCTGCCTCTGCCTCCCAAGTGCTGGGATTAAAGACCTGTGCCACCATGCCCAGCCCAAAAAATGTATTCTTAAGTGATGCCATTTACTCCCTTAACAACTACACATATACCTCTCTTTTCTCTCTTAAGTTCATGTTTTCTCTTTATAATAAATTATTATTCATACTTAAACATATAAGTACAATCAGCTTAGCCCTTTTAATGGTACTTACCTATATGTCTTCAGGGTTAACCATTTGGTAATATATAACAAGTTTGTATGCTTTTTCCAGGAGAAGATTAATTCTCTAACTCTTAGCATTCCATAAGGAGCCTACACACAGGTGTAGGGTTTAGGCTGTCTGGGCTTTCTGGGTACATGTCAGTGTGTCCACTATTGTTCTTGTTTTCCTCTGTTACTAAGTCACCTTTCTCACATTGTCTTTTTTGTCCTCTAGTTTTGCCAATGTGATGCTTTGAGTTAGAAATGTCTCAAATAAACAAAGGTATGGAAAGATGCAGCTGCCAATTATTGGCACTGATTGGGAATGATTAAATGGTGAAGTCTTGATGGTTAAGCATTCTTAATGTTTATTGGTCCTGTTTGTTGTCTGTTACTTAATTGACTCTGATTGGTTAAATAAATGCTGAGGCCTGGAGATTGGGCAAAGACAGTGATAGGTGGGACTAAGGTTTCCGGGCTTTTTGATAGAGAGCATCTGGGGAAGAAGACTGGAGAAGAAGCTAGGAGTAAACAAGAAAGATATGCCATGGGGTAGATTAAAGAAGATCCTTTCACGTGGCCTGGAACATCGAGTTAGCATGGAGAATAACAGTCCAAAAGGTAGTATGTATATATGGAGTCATATTTGGGCAAATAGAATTATGAGCTAGCTTAGATGGGCTAGGATTGCACAACCCAGGCCTAGGCTTGTTAAGATCCATGTGGTGTCTGTGTGTATTCATTTATAATGGTGGGTTAAGGATTAACACAGCTGAATCAATTAAATATAGTATAAATACTATAACTGTTTAATTAGCCATTTTTTTCAACAAAGTGTTGTTGGAGGAAATATGTTGCTAGAGGTGGATTTTGAGATCATACATCCTTTTCCTGCTCCCAGTTTACTCTCTGTGCTTAAAATGTTTGCAGTTAGAGACATGAGCTCTTAGTTTACGGCTCTCATTGATTACTGTGAGGTCTCCTCACCAAAATAGACTTATCTTTTGGAACCATAAAACAAAACAAACTCTTCTATTAGTTGCTTTGAGTCAAAGTATTTTACCACACCAATTGAAACTAAATAATGAACACCCAATTCAATTTTGTATTTCACTTTAATAATCATCATTTGCAATGATTTGTCTATCTTAATAACCTCATCAAATGATTACTTCTTTATGTTCTAATAGTTTTACAGAAAATTGTCACTCTTATATGTAGTCACTTCTTTAGCAGCTACTAAATTATATATTTCCACACAAAAGAAAAGTTTAGAAATAAATATTTAAGGTTGCTTTTTTTCCTGATTCTTGTGTTTTCCAGGTTTATGATACAATTCAAAAACATACATGCTGAAATAAAATATATGAATTAATTGATAGAATTAATATATTTTTCCTAAAGGATCATGTAAGATAATGCTTTCTGAAAAAAAAAAGAATAAAAAGCATGAAGCAATTCCCTGCTTCAAGTTTTCAAAACAAAATATACCTTAGATTTTTATTATTATTATATTTTATAAATATCCAAATTTGTTAACAAGCAAAAGTAGTAGTCTGATAAATAAAACACTAGAAGTATCTCAGTGTTTATTCCCTGACAATTTTACAATGTCTTATTAGAGTAAGATTCTAATTTAGTGCCTGACATTTAACAGCATCACAATAAACACTTACTAGATTGCATTGTTGACAAAACTGACTACCTCATAAGTGTATGTTTTCCTTTTTCTCTCTCCATGATGCACACACATCTTAGTGGTCTACATGGACTTGATTTTTAAATGCATTCTTCACCACTTTCTAATAACTGACAGTGGGTCATCTCCCCATTTTGTAATAAAGTCCCAAGTTACAGAGATATCATAGTTTGTACTTTCTCATGTGAGAAATATTAAAGTCTAGTAACATTTTTGTTAGTATATAGACAATAGAGCCTACTTCTTTTGTCCCCATTAATTAATGTGTTTGCACCAGCAGTAGAAGAGTTTCTAAAAATACAATAACTATTTTTAGATATCCTAACTTTTAACCACATGATGGTGTGAAACGGAATTTGCATTTTCTTCATTAAAGTACACAGTTGCTGAGTCCCTAGAAATCTAACATATTCTGAACCCTATAGAAACACACATACATTCTCTCACTACTTGGCATCTGTGTACACAGGCATAGATGAGAAAATGCTTTTATTACTACAGTCAAATTAGTTTTCCTTTGTGATTATTTACATTTTAATCATAGTTAAATTATTTTCTAAAGCGGGTACTATAAATATACTCTTAAGAGTTTTCATTAACACTGTTAGATGTTGCCCCTTTCAACATAGAAGGTACTCCTCCAATAATTAATATTTGTGTTTTTATGAGAAGCCAGTGTTGTAGAAAGAGCTCTTGCACTGGGCCTTAGCAAATAAGCCTCAGGCTTAAAAAAGACATTCATGAAAATTGCTGCATTATCAAAGAAACTTAAAGGAAGCAGGTAAATCCCCAAATAGATAACTTTCGATTTTGATTATGTTCTTTTTCCTGGAAGCAAGACATTGCAATCGACCTAAACCAGAACAATGAAAAAAGTCTAGAAATAGGTGCATAGCTTGGACTTAGAGGGCAGAAGATGAACAAAGCCCTGGATTCCATGTCAAGCACCAAAAATGAACACAAGGAATTCTCCTCTTTATGAAAAAAGTAGCCTGAAGTAACCTGGCTTTACTGATCTGTTTCCTGGGGGCCTCCTTACAAAGCCCACCATTCTACTGTTGCCTACTGGGAAACTTCATTTTCTTCTGAGGAATGAAGGCTGACTCTATACATGAATCACAAAAAACCTAAGCATATAATTAAACAATTTTCTGTCCTTCTGTCCTTTGAATAGGCAGATTTATATCTACTTCTGCTTTTTCTTGTATGAGTAGAGATGGAGAGGACCTGAAATAGCCTTTATTTAAATAACTAAACAATTTTGGATTGGAAAAAAAAAGTGAATCAATGACTTTGGTAGTAGCATAGCATGTTAAGAGTCTGAATTAAAAATCAAATACTTTTTAAAAAATTGTCCATTTGGAACCTGAAATGTTCCCACCTGTGCAGTAGTGACTTCACTGTTAGGTGAAGGGAAACAGCTGCCATCTGAATGATTCCAGACCCACTCCACAGAAACAGGGGACAGTGCCTGATACAGTTAAGTCAGGCTACCACACCAGGTATGATGAGATAGGAGGCAAATGCAGTGAGATCATTTCTGATGGTTACTATATTTACAGCACCTAAGCTGATACCTAAGTACAGGTACCTAAGCTTATATTCATAGATAATACGTGACTGGCAGCTTTACTCAGAAAACCCTCTGCAAACAATGAGGAGTGATGAATGGAGAAACTCTTGGGTACCCAACATTCAGTAATTATGTGACTGATAAGGGCCCAGCCCTAAAACCCACCTCTAAGGCTCGGGAAAACTGAAGAAAAGGGGATGAGAAGTATACAAAGTCCAGTAGCCAGCATGAAGGGCTATGATACGATATATCATTCCCTAGACTTGATACTAGTTATCATAAACTTTCATTAACTGCAGTTAACTGCACTGCCCACACACAAGGCAGGCCCCATTGACTACCAGTAAAGGAAGTGGAAGGGGCTGATGGGTCCCCCTACACTTTATCTCTGAACTACTGGCTCTCATTACATCTTAGAAGTGGAAGAGCCACTGTCTTTAGTTGTTTACACTTCTGAATTAATAATTCATGTTTATTATGGACCCGTCAGGCTCCAGTGAATAGTGACCTACATGGTCCTGTATAATTTGAGTGGGTCACAAAACAAAATGTATAGACATGAACATGAAAGAAAAATTTAGGGGTGGTGGAAGGCGAACTGATGTTACAGGGATGTGGGAAGTGAGAGTAGTTATTAAGCAAGTTGTACATGTGCAAAACTATAAAACAATAAGAATTACAAAATGTTTTGTATGATATTGAAACCATAATGAAGGAAGAATCAACAGTTCTTCGTACCTGGTAAAATTTCCCAGTGCAAGATTAGAAAATTGATATGGCTGGGTCCTGAGGCAAAGCTATTCCAAGTTTTCTAAGATATCCTCAGACTGACCTCCATAGTGGTTGTACAATCCTGCACTCCCACCAGCAATGGAGGAGGGTTCCCTTTTCTCCACACCCTCGCCAGCATGTGCTGTCATTTGAGTTTTTGATTTCAGCCATTCTGACAGGTGTGAGATGGAATCTTAGAGTCCTCTTGAGTTGCATTTCTCTGATGATTAAGGATGCTGAGCATTTCTTCAAGTGTTCTCAGCCTTTAGGAATTCCTCCTTTGTGAATTCTCTATTTAGCTCTGTCCCCCATTTTTTGATTGGATTATTTGGTTTCTTGGCATTTCATTTCTTGAGTTCTTTGTATGACTCTTCTCATCTATATTCATAGCAGCCTTATTTGTAATAGCTAGAAACTGGAAACAACCCAGATGTCCCTCAACCGAAGAAGGGATTAAAAAATGTGGTACATCTACACAATGGAATATTACTCAGCTATCAGAAACAATGAAATTATGCAATTTGCAGCCAAATGGATGGAACTAGAGAAGCTCATCCTGAGTGAGCTGACCCAGACTCAGAAGGATGCACATGGCATCTATTCACTTATAGTAGGATTTTAGCTATATAGTACAGGATATCTATACTACAACCAACGCACCAGAGAGAACATAGACATAGACTTTTTTGTTTGTTTCTTTGTTTCTTTGTTTAGTTTTCTCTCACTGGCAATGAGACACTTTTTACTGTTGGTACTGCCTTGTAGGCTCCCAGTGTATGAAGAGGCTCTTGACCATCATATGACTTCTGAACTGGGGCGGGGGACTGTTATGTAGGGACACTCTACTCCAGAGGAGTGGGATGGAAGGGTTAAGAGGTAGAGGGTGGGAGGGAGGGGCTGGGAAGGGGGGAAAGAGGACAATATGATAGAGATGTAACCTGAAGCAACAAATAAATAAATTAAAATAAATAAATAAATAAAAAAGAAAAGAAAGAAAAATGATTAGAAAATTGGCACAATTTCAGGATACACCATGAAGTGAAGAAGAAAAAAAATTGGGTGGGGGACATGCAATGAATAATTTCATTCTGATGAGGTTAGACCAGGCTAGACTAGGTCATTAAAATCATTGCATGAACCATGTGAATATATTCATTATACCTCTCATTAAAGACAGATATAGTGCTGTGAATCTAAGAAATATTTACTGAATGAATTGAAATGCTTAATGAATAAAAGTCAGAGGATAGATTGGATATTAAGACATTAGGTAGGCAGGTGCCATTATTTCAAAGTGAAAGTTTTGAAATTACCAGGTTATAGTACAATTTTATCATTCCCCAAAGATTGGCTAAGATGGGGATTAGCCTTGGATCTGTTATTTCCATCTAAGAAAATGTGTAATTCGAATGTCTCTATTCTGATACTGGGTTAGTCTGTGAGATTATAGGCAATGCTCCTTAATCTCTGTACCGCTTTATTCTTTCTCAGTATGAGCATTCCTGCTCTTAGATATTATCTACTATCAGGAGGAAGCCAAGCTCCCATAGTAGACTATTGATCCTAGAGATATAAGAAGGATAATGAAAACACTATGATATGACAGGCAGGTGCTTGAGTGGGAATACTGAACACAGGTGGTCATATGAAGTGATGGGTAGTTTACAATTCACAAGCCTTTCATGTCAGCATGGAAAGCTCACACACAAACACTAAAGACAAACTGCATATTCAAATTCCCCCACACACGCTGAACTAACCCCCTCACAATAGTGGCCGCTCTAATTCACATATAACCTATTCAGTTCTCAAGGCGGCCTTGAAAGGTGGTTTTGATCACTTTAAGCTACATGTCAGGAAAGGGGAATGAGAGGTTGAATACATTTCTCTAGATCTCTCAAGAAGCAGCAAAAGCAGAGATCCAAAGTCATGTCTGCCTGTCCCAAAACCTTAGTGCTTTTATTTCTAAGCCCTTTTCCCATCCTACCTGGAAAAGCCAGTACAGAAAATACAATTTCTGAAAAGCAGAAAAAGGATTTACTTGTAGAAAACATCCCCCTGCCTGCCAAGTGATGCTTAAAATCCCCTTAACAGGGTGTTAAATTCTTTGCTTCCACACTATGAGATAAGGTTTAAAATGCAAATAAACTTTAGAGAGATAACATTTGGATATAAATTCATGAGAAAATAAAATCTTTTTTGTGAGCAGATTTGTTGAGGGAATAAAGATTATGCAGCACATGGCATATAAAAGAGGGCAAACTGGGGCAAGAGAAGAGCTGTGGAGGGCTGAGAAGATCTTTTCCTCTGTGGTCATTACTGTGAGGTGAGGCTCTGCCCTTAGTTTGATTGCAGCATAACATTCGGGTGCTTGCAAAAAGACTAACAGGATAAAAAAGACTTGGGTAGTTCCAGAGAAACTTCATATTTTGTGAGTCTGAAGGGAATAGAGACAATAAGACTTAGAGGAGCCTGAATATACTTAACTCTTCATTTTTGATTTCCTGAAAGCTGCTACAAAGCCATTCAGCTTCCCCTCTTCATACTCCATCTTTAAAAAGCTCTGCATGCATCTGTGCTCAGAGAGTCATTTCTACTGCCAATGTTGTCTCCAGGAAAGGAGGCAAGTTAAAAGAAGGATAGTTTGTTGCTCCCATAATATAAGAGAATGTGCACAGCTGCCACAGATATGCTCCCAGGGTGACATCTGGAAAAGGTGTCTGCATGTTGACTAAATCATCGCTACTTAGCAGCAAACGCAGACCTTTTCTTTTGCTTTTGCTTCTCTCTCTTTCAGTACCCAGGTCTTAACTTTAAAATGAAATATATATATATATATATATATATATATATTTAATTGCATATACATAACTTTCTGTATTTAAAGGCATTATGGAATTTAAAATATTTAATTAGAAATGTGCATGCGTTAAAGAGTGTTATAAAAAAACTCTTAATATGTTTGATGATTCCTTATATTTTCTATTAATATTCAACAATTATGAGGCCTTATGTGAAAGAACTGGACTCTTAAAAGAGTTAGGCATTTATTATGTTATGTATGATGAATACTTTTGAGGTTATTAGTTATCAAGGAGTATTATTTATAGTAACTAAACTTGAAATGATTTAAGATGAAGTTAGCAAAGAAATATGTGGGGAATTTTTTCCAAAGAAATTATATCTTGTCTTCCAGAATGGAAAGAACAATCACTACTTTTCTTATAACAAAGAGTAGAATTAAGAAAAAAGGCTGATAATATGCCCATCAATAACAAAGGTCATTGGAACACACACACACACACACACACACACACACACACACACACACATTCACACAATATATATGAAAGTAAAAGGGGGTAAAGTTGGGAAGAGAAGGGGTTTGAGTGGGAGTGGAACAGGGCCAGGAAAATCTCAAGAATGGAAATATGACAGATGAATGATACATATGTGTGAAAATACCATAACAAAATCTATTATTGTATATAATTAGTATGTGCTAACCAAAATAACTTAACCTAACAAAGTTCAAGAAATACTATTAATCAACAGAAGCTGATTCTATGTATTCTTTGAAAGTGTTCTTTTAAAATTGTTTCCTGATACGTTACTGGCAACAGATAACAGAAAAAAATACATGATTGTGCTGGTCATGGTTGAAACACAACATTAAACTACTACTTCATAAATTGAAAAATAGAATTCATGGACTTTTTATCAAATAATTGAGATTACAAGGCTTAAAAGAGAATAAACCATGAGTTTTTCAGAGCTATTTCATGTATTCCTATCCACTAGAAATTACTCAAATATAAAGTATGGAACATTGACCAAATTCATTAACATATGGAATCAGTTTTGAAGGAAATATAAATACTATCCACAAATTGATGATTTACTATAGATCAGAATCTGGCATGTGATATTGTATATTGCACCTTGTATTTCTCATTTGATCATATGACAAGTGTATTGGTTTATGAGCAATGTTATTATTATTTTCTAAATGTTTATTCACTACTTCAAGCCACATCTCCATCACTGTGTCCCCTCCCAGTCTCACTCTCCCAGCCTCCATCCTACTCCTCCAGAGTGAGGTTTCTCCACATATCAGTCCCCCACCCCAGTTCAGCAGTCCCATGAGGGCCAAGAGACTCCTCATATTCTGGGGGCCTACAGCGCAGTACCAAAGTATCTAATCAATAAGCAACAATGTTCATTTTGGTGCGTTGGTTGTAGAATAGTTATCCTGTACTATATGACTAAAATCCAACTATAAGTGAATAGATGCCATGTGCAGCCTTCTGAGTCTGGGTTAGCTCACTCAGGATGAGCTTTTCTAGTTCCATCCATTTGGCTGCAAATTGGATGATTTTGTTTTTTCTGATAGCTAAGTAATACTCCATTGTGTAGATGTACCACAGGTTTTTATCCATTCATTGTGGGACATCTAGGTTGTTTTTAGTTTCTAGATTATACAAATAAGGCTGCTATGAACATAGATGAGGAAATATCCTTGTGATTCAGTGAGGAATCATTTGGATGTATACAAAGGAGTGGTGTGGCTGGGTCTTCAGGTACAGCTATTCCAAGTTTTCTAAGATATAGCCAGACTGATTTATATCAGCTTACAGAAGTGCAATAAAACCTCTACAATTAGGCAATTAGCCCAATATAGCCAAAGCAATAATAATTTAATAATATCTCATTGATGACTCTCTCTCTCTCTCTCTCTCTCTCTTTCTCTGTACACTATCATCACCAAATTGTAACATAATTCTAGATCAATGCAGTCTATTCGTTTCCAAAAGTAAGTAGTGTTCTCCCATCTGTGATCCTTTTCAAATACAATGAAAACCCTCATGAATAATTATTTATGTAAGTCTTTCAGCATATAGAAGTCACCGAAGTTTTCTTTTCAGGGTTGCTTCTTTTGATAGGTAGGTAAAGTTGTTAACATTATCAAGAAATCCTAAAGCAAAATCAGATATTTATTATTTACAATTAAATTTAACTTTTCACACATAAAAATTATGAGTATTACTTACAATGTGATTTTTTCCAACATCTATTTTTAAGAATAATCTATCTAGGGTATAATATAACACAAATTGCCAAATCTATTTTATCTAAAAGAATAAGAAATAAAATAAGTAATTTATTTAAATGTACTTCCATTTTGCACTTTAATAAAAATTTTCAATTAAATGACCAAATTGGTAAATATATTTGTGTTCTATTTACAGGAGTAATTACATAAAAACTTTAAAATATGCATAATTATATCAATGGCATATATTGTAATTATTATGTTTCTAAGAAGATCAATACACACTATATGCTTCATGCAATATTCCCAAGTCAATAATAGAAGGACCTGGGTATATCTGCAAAACTTTGAATATGAAAGTATTGTTGATGATTTCCAGCTTGAATTGACAAGATTAAGTCACTACTCAACTATCCAGTCTCTGACAATTCAGAAACTCTTCCACCCAAATTTGGTCTGTAAAAGGAGTGCAAATGCACAAAATAAATTCTTGAAGCTCTTCTCCAGGTTTCCTCATGTGTAGAACAAAAGGCACTGTATCCTTATCTTTTAAAAAACTAAGCAAAATTAGTAGACCTCATTGACTCTGTGGAAACTTCAAAATCCTTTTCCTCTTATTCTCCAAACCACTATGACTTATGAATCCAAAATATAACTGAATGTAGTGCTGAATATTCATAATTCTAGCATTTGGGGGCCTAAAGCTTACTGAATGTTCATGGATATAAGGGTAGTTTTGGCTACTATGTGAGTTGCAGGCCAGGCTAGAATCAAAGATCATATTGGAAAAAGATGTAACACTTCAGAAAGCTGTTTCATTAATCAGGAACAAAAATGGATGAAACTAAAATTAAAGAGTTCGAAAAATGAGTGAATGAGCTTCAGAAACACGAGTATTTATACTGTTGACACCAACACAAAGCCTCCAGATGATTCCTGAGATTGTAGCACATTTCACACACCTGTTCCCTACAAAGGACAAACAACAGTGGATATTAATAACCCAGAGGCCTGGATAGAGAAATATGTGAGGGCCTTCAAAGAATTATTAATATGAATATAAATGCATAAAGTTAATATGGCAGCAGTTATTCCTTAACTAGCTAGTTGTCCAAATAACTACCCAGAGAGATGAAGATTTATTAAAACTGCCTGAGCACAATACTGAGCAATTACAACTCCATTGTAAATCTCCTCCTAGAAAATACTCCTATAATATTTGCATTTTTTTGTCTTTTCTGGTTCAGCTCTCCTGATGCTTGCTGGGCAGCTCTCTCCTCATGGCTCCAACTCTCTGCTACCTCTCTCTTTCTCCACTCCTTCTAGAATTGGAAGTTCTACCCTATTGTCTTATTGCTCAAGACTGAGTGGTCAGCTTTATTGTCAAGGCAGAGAATGAACAAGAACCAGTGTTTATACAAACTTGAGACAGGAACTTCTTAGCATATACATAACAAAGCCATGTCTGCATTGAAACAAGATAGTGGGACAGAGAAATGGTATTTGAATAATACTAGGGTAAACTATACACAGTTCACAATAATTTTTCCTAACAAGGAACATTGTTACTTTAAAAGAAATATGATACTGGATGAAACCTATATCCAAAGCAAACATTACAATAAGTACAAGTGTACATATACCAACTTATTTTCACATTCCTTTGGAACAACAAGTAGACATTAATAATGATATTACTAGTACAAATAAAT
The DNA here is from genome assembly GCA_907164525.1 of Lophiomys imhausi. Classification (NCBI taxonomy): domain Eukaryota; kingdom Metazoa; phylum Chordata; class Mammalia; order Rodentia; family Muridae; genus Lophiomys; species Lophiomys imhausi. Next base: position 12,373,207 of record CAJQZJ010031536.1, read on the forward strand.
AGCACAGCCCCTGAAATTGTTGTATGATAACTTTACTAATGAAAATGTTAAGTAGGTAAATGAAGACATAAATAATTTCTAGACAAAATGCTATTCTAAAACAATTAAATAATAATATTAAGAAACATTTACTTAATGTAAGGAAGTAAGAAGGAATTTCCCTCAGTTCATGATTAAGGGTTTTTGTTTTCTCAAATAGCTAAGAAGAGAAGAAAAGTAAAAGGGAATAAGTAAGCCATGTGAAGGAAACAGTCATTTTAAATGTGCTAAAATATGAGATGTTTTGCATTGATAATAACATAAAGGAGCCAAATGAAAATATTTGTTTATATATGGCTTTTGTATGTGTCTCCTACAACTATACTAACAGAAAAAAAAAACCCACAGTTTAAGAGGAGTTCAGTGGACAAGACATACTTTACTGATGAGTTCTAAGAAGGGCAAAATTTGGTGGTTACCTAAAAATGTAAATTTCAAAGAGAGAGAGAGAGGGGCGATAAAATTACAGGGAAAAAATGAAGCTCAATAATGTTTTGATTTAAATATGAGGAAGAGTTAGATGTTTTTCAGAGTGAGTGCATGAGTCCCAAAAATAATAAGCTGTACATAGGAAGAAGGACAGAGGGAGAGAGAGACAGAGAAAGAGAGAGAGAACAAAAACAGTTTTTGAACCAACAGAAAGACAGGTTTCCAGCACACGATTGATCTTTGATTAGCAGAAGACATGGCAGAGGTAAACATGTGCTAGACAGCAATAAAGTTTTGGGCTGAGGGTGAGAATGTCAAAGGAGTCTCACCTCGTATTTTGAGTTTCTCTGTGAAACTTAAAACAAAGTTCTTGACAGAGAACAAAAGGATTCACATGAATGAATCAGATGCCCTGTGCAAAAATCATAAAGGCCTAGAGCAACTTCCCAAAGAAAAAGAAAAAAAATGATTGTCACAAGGTAAGAAAATTGCCAAGTACTTTCTTCAGGAATAGAGGCTTGCTCTAATGGCTGAACAGGGAAATGATGAGATCACCCCAGGTTGAGAAAGCTGAGTGAGTCTTCTAGCTGATGAGAAAGTTACAAGAAAAATAATTCTAAAGCACAATAAATTTTCTGTCAAAGGAAGGTGAGGGCACTTATTCATAAGTCATTTGGATGAACCACAGTCCTGAATACCAATTTTGTGTCAGAACACTTGTAGTTTGGAAATTGGTTTTAAGGATTGAAGACTGATAAAGCCATTAATTGTATTTTTATGAACATATTTAATTTTGTTTTGCTTATAACTTCAAGACACTGTTTCTAGAGGGAAGCTACATAACCCAATGATAATCTGAGTTGATACTACAATTCCCCAAGACTATAACATGACTTTATAAAAAAAATCAGTTTGCAAAACCCTGGTAGAACCCAGATTTCTCATAGAGTTGGATGATGTACTGCAGTTCTAATATTAAAGGATAGCTGTTTTTCATGAAGCTGAGATAATTTATTTAAAATAGTAAAGGTTTGATTACTAGTGCCTCAATCCTACCCCTTGGTATTTTAGACAGAAATATTTGTTGCTTTCTCTTATCACTATAATTTGGAAGTCATGTTTAAATGAAGGCAAGCTGACTAACTTACCATGTCAAGCTCACCAGTAGAATAAGTAGTGTGTAGAAAGAAGGACAAGGGTAATAGATTATGTCTAATCACAAGAGAGTGCTTACTTTGCTGATCTGAAAGGAACTTCCTAACCTGAAAGAATTTCTTGAGGAATGTTTCAATGGAGGCACAAATATCTGTACCTTATCTATCCTATTTTAAGCACTTTTAGAATTTTACTATGGTGTAATCTTAGGCTACAAGTTTAAATTGTGGAATAATGCTCAACTCAGCAAACTTAATATCTACAGTCAACATGCATAGATGAGAACAAAAAAAGCACATAAAGATATTTATTGGGTGGATAAAACTAGTAAGTAGTTGGGGGGAAGTTGGATAGAGTGATTATAAATGGTACATTTTTGTATGAAAATCTTAGTTGTACAAAATATTCCATTTCTTCAGCAAAACTCGAGGCATTTATACCCTAAAACATCTTTGAATTCTTCAGATATCTGGCTTAGGATAAAGTTGAAAACTGTTCTGTTCTGTTTTTTTTTTTTTTTGTGCTTGATAGTAAATGCTTCAAATACTTCACAAAATTTAACTACCATTTTCCCCATATTATCTGTGAGGGAAAACATTCATGCAGAATTTGCTCTAAATATTACCATTTATGAATCATGCAATTATTTCACAAGGAAAGGCTATCAGATATTGATGCTGTAAAGAACTTTTAAGGTTAGAAGTGCATTCACAACCACAGAAACTTCTAGTATATTTAGAGTTTTTTCTCTTTTTTAAAAATATTTTTATTTATATCTTCAAATTACATCTCAGTCATAATCTCCTCCCTCTTCCCCCTTCCAGTCCCACTGTCCTACCCTCTTCCCCCTCACCCTCCTATCTGCTTTTTTTTTTTTAAGTTTAGGGTATATCTTTTCTCCCCAACAACTCCCCCTTTTAGTCCAATAAAAGGCTCTTTTTCTTATAACAATAAATACAATACAAAACAATAACAATAATTAAGCCACAATTATGAAAATTATAAGGAATAACATATTTTCCTAATGCCCAGTCTACAAATATTTGGCAACTGATATTAATAGTCTATTATCTATCTATCTCCATGAGTTTAAAGTTCTATACCTAACTCAGTTTCCAACCTAAGTTGCATTACCAACTTAAAAACTTTCTTAGACCTAGAACATCCCTTTAATTCCTAAACAACTTAAAATTTAACTGTGAGACTATAACTATCTAGTCTTCAACCACATCAGAGACCTGAGAATGATAAATACATCTGATTTACAGGAAGTACAGAGCCAGCAGCTTCCAAAACTAAGAGATGACAGACAACTGGCTGCCTGGATAGTCCCCAATTTCTCTCAATAGATAAGAGCATCTGGCTTCAGCCTTGTGGCCCAGTATCTCTGACAGAAAAAAAAATTGGGCCCCAGAGTTAGAATTAGGACAGGTCTCTGTTATATTTCCAGGAGATTTAAAGCATGCATCTAAGGAGTCCAAGGAAAACTGGACAACTGAAACCTTGAAGAAAAGGGACCAGACACCAAAGAAGACAAGTAGCCCTGATGGTTCAGCGTCACAGACTTCCTCAATAGCTGTTTCCTCAAAAATCTATAATCAGAACCATTCAAAACGGCTAACTAAAATGGGTCAGCCCCAAGACTGTTTCAGCCAGGACTTCAGGAAAAGCCCTGAAGCTCAGTCTCTGATTACAAACTTCTTAGGATATTTTAATAGCTGAGCACAAAATAACTGAACATCAAATGTTACTATTAACTTGCTTAACTCTTATTTAGAGTTATTTTTTAGTTGCTTATTTATTTGCTGTTGTGTGTGCATATGCATGTATATGTAGGGCTGCATGAGTACTACAGTGCCGACTTTTAGAAATAAATTCTTCCCTTTCATCATCTAGTGTGTGTGGATTGAAATCTGGCTGTCAGATTTAGTGATGGATGCCATTACCTACTGAGCTATTTTGTGGGCCCTGTATTAAGAGTGTTGTCACCATAACCTTGAGCTTCTAAGAGAATAAAAATTATACTACTGACAAAGTGAACTATAAAACCATGTGAGCTTTGGTCCTGTTGATCATCAGAGCATCCAGAGATGATGTTTGTTAGTTTTAGTTTTTACTAGTTTTCATATTCTAGTCATACCTATCTATGCAACTGTTTCATGTCCCCTTCTCATTTTTATTTTAAAAATATTTTTATCATATATTATATCCTCATTACACTTTTTGTTTTCTCTATTCTTCCTATTCCTTCCATACTTTCCCTCCCATCCTGGTCTACCATCTGTGTCTCTCATTAGAAAATAAACAGGCTCATAAGTGATAATAATATAACAATATAATACATAACAAATACTAACACATTGGTATGGACTAGACAAAACAAACAGAAAGAAAAGAGCCAAAGGGAAGGCACATGAATCAGAGACTTACTTGTTTGCACACTCAGGAATTCCATAAAAACACTAAGCTGAAAGACGTAATATAACACAGTGAACCTTGTGCTGACCTATGCAGGCCATGTACATTTGGCTTCAGTCTAAGTGAGTATAAATGAGCTTTGCTTATGACAATATAGAGAACTTTGTTTGCTTGGGGTGTTCCATACCCTCCAGCTCTTACATTCTTTAGGCTCCTCCTCCATAGGGTTCCTTGTCTGTCCTTGAAGGGTGGGATTTGATAGAGAGGTCCTATTTAAGGCTGAATGTTCTAATGTCTCTCACTCTCTGCATAATGTCTGGTTGTAGGTCTCTTTATCTGCTCCAATCTGCTGTAGGAGGAAAATTCTCTGATGATGGCTGAACAAGGTACTTGTCTACAAGTGTAGCAAAATGCCAATAGGAGTCATTTTATTGCTACTCTTCTTTTTTAAGAATAGTAATATTTGGTTTTATTCCAAATTTCTGAGATATCTAGGCTCTGTTTCTTCATCTCTCAAGCAGTGTTGGGTGTGGGTTCCATCTTATGGAGTAGGCCTTAATTCAAATCAGACATTGAATGTTTACTCTCACAGTTTTTGGACCACCATTGCCCTTTAACATACCTTTTGGACTGGAGAGATGGCTCAACGGTTAAAGACTAGAGTCATAACCAAAAACATATCTTTCAGGCAAGACAGCATTATAGATAAAGGATTTGTGACTGAGTGGGTGTTTAAATCTTTCTTTTGTTATTGTATAGAGTATCTTTCTGTACCAAATATGCTATAACAGAGAGGTGAAGTCTCTATGTAGGCACCATCTCGACCTCTCCATGTTCAACAAATTGTGTAAATGCTGTAATAAGAAATGGGTCCTTGCTGTCAGTTTATGGAGAGCAATCTATACTTTTGGCAGCATCCTGGATTATTTGCAGACTCCCATGGATTACATTTGACAAACAACTCAATTATATTAAGGCAATCGAAGTATAGGAAGCCTCATTTCATGACAAGATATGGCCAGTTGGAGTTCTACTTTCCTCATTTTTAGGGTTTAACTTTTATATTTCTATTTATAGCACCTCATATATGTATATATTTTAGAGGCTTCTACTGTATTATATAGTTTCTATATTAAAGAAATGATCTTTAATATCAGCTGTCTCATCATGATTCACTTCGTTGGGGGATATTATGGGATAAATTATGATCGTATATATTCTCATACTTGGAAATAAGCTTTTAAAATCAGTAATTAAGTTAAAATAAGGTTAGGGTATGGAGTAGTCCAATGTTGCTTATATGACTACAATATACTAGTATACAAATACATAGCACTGGGGAAAGCAAATGTATATATGCCAAGGATGGAAGATATAACATGAAAGTGACACGTCAGATATCTCAATCATCTACTTCAAAAATAGAATTCAGTTCTTTAGGATAATGTCTTTGATACAGTGTTCTTTTAGCCCTTGAAGATCAACATCAAATATAATAGAATATGCAAGTAGGGTCTTTATAGATATGCTTTGGAAGATTCCCTTTCCCCCATGCTAGTGACAGCATGGTCTTCATGTTGTTACTACAAGAAAAAAATACAAGGAGCTCAGAGGAAGAAATCAGCATGGCAAAGTGATTCCTATGTGTCCTGAAATTATAAATGTCTGTGATAAGTTTGTTCATCCCATTTTAGAGAGAAAAAATGGTTTGAAAATCAAGCTTACCATTCCCTGTAGAAAAGGGGTGGATAGAAGAAAGAATTTAAATTACCTGTTAATGAGTAAAACTCCTTGGTGTACAAGCTAAACTTTAAGTTACTAATTCAAAGATTTTTTTCTTTAATGTATAATTTCAGAATGCACTGCAATTTAGTGTTTAGGGCATTAGAAAAATGAAAGAATAGCATGAATGCATTCTAATTATAAAATTAAAAGACTTAATATTCACCTACTTGGCATGCCCCTTCGACACTTTCAAACAATAAGAAGCACTTTAAGTAAAGAGTAATCTTACAAATTCAAAGAACAGATCTTTCAGTAACATTAAGTATAAGTAAAATGTGATTTTCTTATCTGAAAGACAATGCAGAAAAAAGAGAACTCACCAAACACTTGTTTACAAAGTCTTCAATATACTTTTACATCTCAGCAGCATTTGAAGGGACTATAAAGACGATAAAAATGACTCAGAAGTGAACACAATAGTTTATATTGGTAATGTCTTAATGGATAAATCATTGCATTTCCTGTATACAATTTTAATCTCTTTTTTACTGTAAGTGTAGACATTGTTCTCCATATACAATGAAACATCAGGGACTTTTATTATTTCTTCATAATATGTCAGAGAATGTCTCTTTTATAAAAGATGGTAGAGGTTCTTCTCCAAGATATATGACTTCATTAGCCTTGGATAGTTTGATATGCTTCTGGTAACAGGAATGGTTTCCCTCTTTTTGAGTGGGCCTTGAGTCAAATAAGCTTTGATTTACCTCTAAGGTATGCATACCACTGCTGAATGCTTATGTCATACCATAAGGGTCATTGCTGTGGTTCATAGACATCATAGATATGGATAGAAATAAGTCCTCAGAGAGAAGGCACTCATGTCAGTTTTAGTTCAGGGGACTCGGGGCCGTGTATCTGAAATACATGGTGTCTTCAGCAACGTGAACTTACTTTCCACTTATGAGGGTTACCCAAGGGCAGTAGAAACAGTTAAAATGTTTTATGAGTTTCTTGGACAATCTTCAACAACAACGCAAAGGAGGGATTCTCATGCCTGTTGTTTGGGTTTATCGTAAGCAGTCTTTGGCTATTCGAGTGAGAATGGGCATTGTCAGCCCAGATTTGAAAACAGTATTTACATTGTATGTGAATATTTATAATAGGCTTATATGTATTGTAGTTTGTTTTGTTTGTTTGTTTGTTTTGGTTTGGTTTCATTTTGGGTTTGTTTTGTGAGTGTGTGTGTGTGTGTGTGTGTGTGTGTGTGTGTGTGTGTGTTAATAGCTGAGATGAACAGGGACAATAGAAATGCCAAAATGAGTTGAAGGCCTTGAGGCCTCACCTCTACTCTAAAGTCCTCAAGCAACTAAGGAATGCTAAGACTGGGAGAAATAGTTTTCCCCAAAGAAGAACACATAACCTAGTTATCCACTACCTGTAAACATGCATATGGGTAATATTATATAGACTGAGCAGGCTTCATTTAGAAATATATATATTTATTGATAAAAGTGAGGTCATGAATTTGAAAGAAAACAATGATGGATACCTAAGTAGTTTTGTAGGATAGAAAGGGAATGGCTGGGAATAAGGTAATTTTATTATTATCTTAAAAATAAAAGAAATGATAAGGAAAGATGATAGAGGGTTTGAAACTATTTTCTGAATGTTTCTAATGAATAGTTCCTACAGTACTAGTCCTTATGGAATTAGTGATACCATAATTATGAAATGGTAAAATTTATGTATCGCTTCAGTAAAAACACTGGAGTTATAAATTAGAACCTTCTGCAATTTTTGCCATCCTCATTTTCCAGTGCCTTCTTGTGCTATCATTACGCCTCTCCTCTTCAGGCAAACATATTGTTAAGAATTCATGGGTGTAGTTCCCGTGTTATTTATAGGCTACTATCTACATGCAGACATAAGAGTTCTCTGGCTCATAGGTAGTTTTCATGCTATCCACAATAGTTTCTCCTGAGCCTTGTTGTGAGGCTCTGTTGCAAATGTGCCCACTCATATTGCAAGGAAGTGTAATAATTTTGTATATATGGTAAATTATTGAGATATAGAATTTGAGTCTTTGAAAACTATAACTGGGATCCAGCTTCCAGTCCCCAGCTCTACCAGACTCTGTGGAGAAGCTATTGGGACTCCAGAGGTACATGGTTCCATTTGCCTGTTCTCAGTGAATGCTAGTGCCATCCACCACCCTGAGGAAGGATCCCAGGCTTCAGAATCAACCAGACTGAAGGAGATATCAGAAGATGGAAAGATCTCCCATGGTCATGGATCAGTAGGATTAACATAGTAAAAATGGCCATCTTACTGAAAGTAATATATATGAATATATATATATATATTCAATGCAATTCACACCAAAATACCAACACAATTCTTTACAGACCTTGAAAGAACAATTCTCACCTTTATATGGAAAAACAAAAATCTAAAAAAAAAAGCAATCATGTACAATAAAAGAACTTCTGGGGGTATCACCATCCCTGACTTAAATTGTACTACAGAGCAATAGTAATAAATACTACATGGTATTGACATATAAACAGACACGTTGATCAATGGAATAAAATCAGAGACCCAGAAATAAACACACATACCTACAGACACTTGATTTTTTTACAAAGAAGCCAAAACCATACAATGGAAAAAAGAAAACATTTTCAACAAATCATTCTTGTATAATTGGATGTCTTCACATAGAAGAATTAAAATAGATCAATATTTATCACCTGCACAAAACTCAAATCAAAGTGTATCAAAGACTTCAACATAAAACTGGATACATTAAATCTAATAGAAGAGAAGGTGGGAAAAATCCTTGGACTCATTGGTACAGGAGACAATTTTCTGAACAGAACATCAACATCTAAGGAACTAAGAACAAAAATTAATAAATAGGACCTTATGAAACTGAAAAGCTTCTGTAAGACAAAGGACAATCAACAGGACAAAATGGTAGCCTATAGATTGGAAAAAGATCTTCACCAATCTCGTATCTGATAGAGGACTAAAATCTGAAATATATAAAGAAGTCAAGAAATTAAACCCCTTAAACCAAATATTCCAATTAAAAAATTGGGTACAGAGCTAAACTGAGAATTCACAACAGATGAATATCTAATGGCAAAGAAGCAACTAAATAAATGTCCAATGACATTAATCATCAGGGAAATTCATATCAAAATGACCCCTCAGAATAGCTAAGATCAAAAACTCTGATAACGGCATGAGCTGGTGAGAACGTGGAGAAAGCTGAACACTCCTCCACTGCTGCTGGGAATGCAAATTTGTATAACCACTTAGGAATTCAATCTGGTGGTATCTCAGAAAACTGGGAGTAGTTCTACCTCAACATACTGCTTCTGGGCACACAACCAAAAGATGCTCTGCCAAACCACAATGACATAGATTCAACTATGTTCACAACAGTTTTATTTATAACAGCCAGAAACTATAAACAACCCAGATGTCCCTCTACCAAAGAATTGATAATGAAACTGGTACATTTACACAATGAAGTGCTACTCATCTATTAAAAACAAGGAAATCATAGAATTTGCAGGCAAATGAAACTTGAAAGGATCATTCTGAGTGAGGTAACACCAACCCAGAAAGAAACACATGATATGTACTCACTTACAAATGAATATTAGCCATATGGTAGAGGATAACCATCCTACAATCTACAGACCCAAAGAAGCTAAGTAATAACAAGGCAGGCTCAAGGAAGGATGCTTGAGTCTCACTCAGAAGGGAAACAGAATAGATATCAGAAATAGATGAAGAGATGAAACTGGAGGTGTATGGAGAGAAATGAGAGTGGGGATCAGGTATGGTGAGAGCAGGGCTAAGAGACAACTAAACTAGGCCCCTGGGAGTTTACAGAGAATAAGGCACCAGCACAAAAGCATGTATGGCTAGACTTCATCCCCCTACACACTGATAGGCAGCTTGGTCTTCATGCAGATTCACTAGCAAGTGGAGCAGGTGTTGTCTTGCTCATGGATTCTGTTTCCTGTTGGCGGATGACTTTATCGTAGCCAGGCTGCCTTCACTGGTCTTGGTGGAAGAGGATGTTCTTAATCCTGATAGGACTTGATTAGTCAGGGTTTGTTGATATAAGGTGGTGGGGCTCCCCATTTCTGAGGAGAAGGGAAGGAGTAGAGGGGAAACGGGGAGGAAGGATTCGACCAATTGGAGAGGAGGGAAGGGGCTGTGATCAGGATGTAAAATGAAGAAGGAAAGAGAGAGAGGGATGGCATGGAGGGAGGGAAGAAAGGAGGGAGGGAGGGAGAGAGAGAGAGGGAAGGAAGGAGAGAGAAAAAATGTAACTGTTTCCCAGTGAATTCACTATAATTTTTGACCTTCCATGTAAAACAAAACATAATAAAACTCTGTCTGTGAGTTTAATAGTAGCTTCCCAAACAAGTACAGTTATATGTACGAGAACTAGGCACTGAATTGAATTATACTAAGACTGCATCTATTCTCTTGCTGATGTTTATATAAATTTTTCACTGCCAGTAGTAATTTTGAAGTCATACATTCTCTGTGAAAAAGAAAAAAAAATTACAGAAATTTTTACTCAGTTCTACACTTCAGTTTGAGTGTAGAAAGGTTGCTATTGTTTGTGCTTTTAATATTTGACAATTATATGCTTTTCTCGGTTTCCCTGAAAGAAAAACCAGAGTGGCACAATGAATATGTTTTATATTTTAGATATTCTTCATGATATTTTTTATGATAGTGTTATGTTAAATTTTCATTGACTGTCTTCACAGCCTAAAAAGAAACTTTTTTTCTAAAGTTTTTTTTTTACATATAAGAAAAGATTTAGCTTTATTATGTTTGTTTTACGTGGAAAGTCAAGATTTAAGTGCTATATCTAAAATGTTCAATATTTTCTAAATAGAATGAACATATTTTCCAAGATATTCAGTTATTTTATTCATTTACAAAATTGTGAAAGATTAAGTAGAAAAAAATATTGTTTTCTTGCTTTTCAAAACTTATTTCAATTATGATATACCCACTTGAAAAAACACAGGAGAGGTTGGGGCTTTTAAACAGTGTTGCTCACTATGCCACGGTACTTGCATTGTGTGAGTAGTTTATTTCTTTCTTCTAAGTGCTAAAAGTATCATTGCATTTTCATCATTTAGAAGTAAGAGTTGGGCTGAAATTTAGCTTAGTGGGCCAGTGCTTACTTAAATTATAGGCACACGGCTCTGATTCAAATTCCTAGCACTGAAAAGTAAGTAAGAAGATATACATTTGTTCAGAGAAAACTGCAGGCATTGAAGTTAGATATAAATAAGCTAGGATTTTTGGACTACTTAGACAAGAAATGGTTATGGACAGTTTATATTTTTAAATCACATAATGCAACTTCCTGGAAGACAAGCACATAAAACACTTATTTTACAGATAATCAGCCAAAGATACATTTAAAAACTATCACCAAAATATTTGTTAATAGCAGATTTCAGGAGTTCTAAAACTTATGCCCATCAAAATGCAGCAAAACATTTTGCAATAACTAAAACATATGTCAGAAAATCTCTTAAAAGAATAAATGAAAAGTAAAATAATTAATCTTCAGGTATTGACTTTTCTGTCTTGTGGAACAGACATGAACTATCTCCTGTGTAATCAGAGACTGCCAATCTATCTTGAGAAGGCTCAAGTGAATAAACAGAATAAAGAAAGTTACTGGGAAAACAGTTAGGGACAGTCTTTACAAGCTCTGGTCAATTGCTTCGTGTACAAAATCTAACTACACTTGGCTGCTCAGAGCTCCTTTCACAGCAGTATGAAGTCCAACTGTGAACAGAGTTTGCAGTTAGGGTCCCCTTTGGTCAATTGGATTGACAAAGTACTTAACATCCTTTGGTTTGTGTCCAATAGAGATTTTATCACTAATGACAACATAGAGCAGCATTCATATCAAAAGTGAAGCACATGCAAAGGATACAAAAAACATAATAAGACCTTACTGACAAATACGTTTGCTGCATATAGTACAGTGGTACACATTTGCTATTCCAGCACACAGGCTGAGGTAAGAAAATTGAATCAAATTCAAGGCTAACTTTGAGTATGTACTATCTCAATAGTAATTTGTGTGCAATTATTTTCATACATCTTTCAATAATAACGAATATGTACCTTAATTTATGAATAAGTTAAATTTAACCCTTTGGAAAGTGCTTGATAGAATCAAAGAGCATTTTTCCATGACCCTCAATGCTAGTGCTTTAAAACTATTTGACACAGTAGTTTAAAATGTAGCTATAAATTTAACCTTAAAATAATATTTATTAAGTTGACATATTATCATTAATTATTGTTAATATTAACTTTTTATGTTATTCAATTTTATAATAATTTGCAATAAAACACCTTGTAAGAAATTTAATGATTATATACACTAAATGAATATGTATACAATCCTAACTCTTGGGACTTGATTTCACTTTCTTTGATTCATTAACTTTACTGATGGTTGAGTTTGTTCTTGGACCCAAACTATGAATAATCTCATTCAATTCAGCTTCAACTTCTGTCCAAACTCAAAACAGTTAATCTTAATTAGGCTTTTAAACTTGAAATGCAAATTTGTTAATATTAATGTAATGGATGTCTAGTGGGCCTGCTGAAATCCAGATCTGACATTAATCAAAGGTTGCTGTGTACCCTCTAGCATTAAGATTACATATGCACAGCAGAATGTATTGAGACCATCTAAATATTACAACACTTCCTTCAGTTTGCACAGCTGGTGTAAAAGACAGAAATGATACATCAGATGTCCCCCTCTTTGCTCAGTATTCTTTCTCCCGTTAATTTTGAACACTGTATTCTTTATTTTGGTATGCCAAGACTAACCTTTTTCTATTGATTTTTTATATTATATAATTACATAACTTCACCCTACCATATGCTCTCTCTAAACTCTCTCATATATCCCTCTTTTTCCTCCTTAATATTGATGAATTTTCCTTAATTGTTGTGAAATATATTTTTCATATATATGTACATTTAAATTACATATATGTATATATTTAACTAATATAAAAATACACCCTGCTAAGTCTATATAGAGTTAGTTGTATGTGTATATTTTCAGGGCTGACCAATGGTTTTAGATAAACAATTGTGTTCTTCCCTAGGGATGACTATTGATCCACCCTTTATAATTCCTGGGTTGATTGTAGTTCTTTGTCTAGGAATAAGGACTAGTGAGCTTTCCCTCATACATTTCAGCATGTATATTGGTTTCTTTCTTGACATGAGACATTATGGGTATAGCTTTGTACACTTCTAGAAAATAGGTCTCACAGTAAACGTCTTATTCCTCTAGCTCTTACAGTCTTCCCAACCCCTGATGGAGAATGATCCCAAGCTGTTCATGCGGGTGCTGTATTATAGACATATCTGCTGGGACTTAAATCCATAACTCTGCATTTTGAATGGTGTCTGTGTCTTGCAAAGAGATTTTTTTATTTTTATTTTTTGGTTTTTCAAGACAGGATTTCTCTGTGTAACAGCTCTGGCTGTCCTGGACTCGCTTTGTAGACCAGTCTGGCCTCGAACCAAGTGATCTGCCTGCCTCTGCCCCTCAAGTGCTGGGATTAAAGGTGTGCGCCACCACGCCAGGCTCAAAGAAATGTTTACTTAACAAGAGTGAGGACTATACTTATCTGGGGATATAAGGACAAATGTTTAGAATGTACTTGAGGATTATGTTGGTTTAATAACAGCATGGTTATAGGCTTCCCTCCAAGAACTGTGACCTTACTACCTCAGGGTATATGGCTATGTTTCTAGTACCAGGTTAATTTTCCTTGTTGATGAATGAATTTTGAGTTCAATAAGAGAGTTGTTGGCCATTGCTAAATTATGCCTGTCACTTAAACCCTAAGGGGTGTTGTACCATGCTTGTCCTTGTTATGATCCATAGATACGATAGTTGGGGTTGCTCCCTTCCTTTGGAGTATTACAGAGCATCATCTGGCTCCAAGAAAGCCAGTTCTCAGGGAGGATGCATTCAGGTCAGATCCATTTCAGGGGCCTCTGAGCTGTGTCTGTAGCATATTGTGTCTTCAGCAATAGGGACTTACCTTCCAACTGTTCTGGGGGATACTAATAATTCAAGGATAATATTAATACCCTGTATGTTTTAATACCTTGTGTGTTTTAAGATTCATTTAAACAACCCTAGCCCAGTACACATAAGAGAGTGTCTCTTGCCTGTTGATGATTTTGACTGGTGGTCTTCAGGTCTTGGAGAAGCACTATATGTAGGAATTGGTTCAAAGGAAATTTTTCATTTTAAATGTATATGCATATGTATATAAAATTATGTGTAATGTATGTATTTTGGGTAGATAATTAATAATATGATTCTGTATGACTTTTTCATACATTCTTTTGTTACTTTCTTTTCCTCCCTCATTGTTTTGTATTTATGTTCTTCCTATACGTCCTTTTTGATTCTCATCTTTGTTTGTTTTTTCCATTTTTATCCTGTGATTATCCTCTCTATTCTGCCATTATACCATACCCTTACATAGTTCCTTCTTACTTTCCTAATTTTTCATATACTCCTAATCATGTATTCACATCTAAAGATTTATAGATGAGGGAGAACATTCAACATTTTATATTTGTGTGTGTGTGTGTGTGTGTGTGTGTGTGTGTGTGTGTGTGTGTGTGCGTGTGTGTGTGTTTCTGGGTCTGGGTTACCTCACTCAACATGATCTTTTTAATTTTTGTTGTTGTTGTTGTTGTTGTTGTTGTTGTTGTTGTTGTTGTTGTGGTTTGTCAAGACAAAGTTTCTTGGTGTAGCCTTGGCTATCCTGGACTCACTTTGCAGAACAGGCTAGCCTTGATCTCATAGAGAGCTGCCTGCCTCTGCCTCCTGCATGCTGGGATTAAAACCATGTGCTACCATACTTGGCCAAAATTTTTTAATAGATAAGTGAAAAAGGGAACCAAATCAAATTAATCTCTGGAGAGTACTATATATTGGACTATGCAATCATTTTCTCCTATTTCTGCTTTATTTGCATAACATTTTTTCAAATTTAAACATGATCATTTCTGTTCAGGAATAGCCAATATACTGTTTAGAGCAAACAGAAGTTTAATATGCTTTTTCATGACTGTTGCAGGGGTTAGAACAGAGGAAAAGGCTTAGCCATTGCTCCTCAGATTCTGTTTATTTATTTATGCTTTTCATTTTTATGGACACCAAGTCTCTCATTGGCCTGGACCTCATCAAGCTGGTTAGGCTGGCTAGTAATAGAGGCCTGCATATCCTCAAGGCTGTGCCTCCTCAGATGTGAGTTTTAAGTAAATGTCACCACATTTCAGATTTTCTAACTTTGGTTAAGAGAATCAAACACATGTTTCTATACTTTTGAGGCAAGCTCATTATGAGCTGAGCCATTTCCTCCAGATCTCTGTACCTCTCTTCATATAGAGGAATGGACATTAGAAATGTCCAGTAAATATATGTGTCTATCTCAAATTCAGAATAAGTATGTCAAGAATAGAGGACCTGGAATTTCAAGACTTTTCTTCATGGTCTGGCATTTAGCATCTAGTACTTAGAAAACTTTTTAAATTATTGAAGGAACAAATGATTATTTAAGTCAATATGTGTGATATTTGTTCTGCAAAAAAATTTAAATATTATGCAAAGTTACTCATCCCCTTTGGAGAAAGAGGAACACTCCTCAATTGCTGGTGGGAGTGCAAATTTGCACAACCACTCTGGAAGTCAATCTGGTGCCTTATAAGAAAACTGGGAATAGTTCTATCTCAAGACCCAGCTATACCACTCCTGGGGATATACCCCAAATGTTTGTCACAAAATCACAAGGACAATTCTTCAACTATGTTCATCACAGTTTTATTTGTAATAGGCAGAAACTGGAAAAAGCGTAGATGTTCCTCAACTGAGAAATGGATAAAGAAATTGGAGTACATCCTCACAAAGGACTACTAGTCCACAATCAGAAATAAGAATATCATGAAATTTGAAGGAAAATGGATGGAACCAGAAAAGATTATCCTGAGTGAGCTAATGCAGACCCAAAAAGACACCCATGATATTTACTCACTCATAAGTGGATATTAGCCATTAAGTACATGGACCGGTCCTAGGTACAATACACATATGAAGCAGATGGGCTGCTTGATACTCAAGTGGATCACATAAAAATTGGAACAGGGACTGTCTCTGACTTGGACAAGGTTGCCTCCCTCTAGATCCTGTTTTCCTAGCAGAACTGCCTTGTCTTGCCTCAGTGGAAGAGGAAGAGGAGGCAATTAGTCCTGATGCAATTTGATATCCCAGAATGGGTTGGTACTGAGTCAGGGGGAAGATGGGGGAAGTGGGAAGGAGGGTGGGACTGGGAGGATGGAGGGAATGGCAATTGGGATGTAAAATAAACAAATTAAAAAAAATAAAATAAATACTCATCCCTGATGGTGGTATATCTACAATTTTCATTTTAAAATTTCTTTTTATTCTTTAAAACTTGTCACCCCTATGAATTTCATATTCATTTAAGATCCACAAAGAATACAGCAGAGTTTTTATAGTGGTAGAGTTCAGTAGAGAAATACACTAAGCACTTTACAAGAAGAAACTTCATATGCTTGTCAATTCTTTGTATCAGATCAATAGTATGAAACCTTTCATTTTGCTGCAGTCCATGGGTCTGACATCATGGCCTAATGTACTGCTTCCGCTCTGATTTAGTGAAGTTTGGCTCCTTGAAACAAGGAATACTTAATTCAAAAATAACAGCCAAAAAAACAACTGTAAAATGAAATTCTAGGAGAAGAGCTTTTCTCCATCCAATTTTATAAGGCTTGGTTTTCTTCCAAACTATTTTGGATGACTAACTGGTGTATATCCCCAGCAACTATCCACTGCTAATAGTTCCTCTGTAAGGGGCGGAGACTAAAGATGAAATAGCCCTTCATCCTCCTATAAACTGGGGATAATGGATTCAAGGAGCTTTCTAATTTCCAGGCAAATAGTCATTAGATGTTCAGCATGAATCAAAACATAACTGGAACAAGAACAAAAACAAAATCAGGCTATAAAGAGACAGACTAAAGATGCACTGTTAAGAGAATAGATAAAAAATATCATAAATAATCTTCACAAAATGTGCCATGAAACTTTTTCTAAACATGCCTTCAAATAAATTATGAAAAAGATTAGAAGACTGTTGGCACTGGACCATATATTTGAACATCATTGATGGTGATATTATACGAGACATGTTAGCTAGAGGTGGCAAATGCCCTAATGCTCATAAGTTATTTCCCATGATCGATTTTATTTAACATATGATAATTTGGTGTGTATGTGTGTTGTTTAGATTTTCTTTTACTAACCTGGAATGTTCAGTCTTGATGCAATTATTGTTATATATGAGCTGTGAATTATCTAGCTATACTAAACAAACCTGAAGATGATGTTTTATGTGAACCATTTTGATACAAAGAACTGGTGACATATAAGAATGATCAAAATACTGCAGGCTTATATGTTTAATATGTGTAATTATCAGAGTTACTTTCTGAGAAATACATCATTATATAATATTGTCAGGCTGAAAACATCAACTATTATGCCCTACATGTTGTTGCCAATGATTCAGTTTTTATTTTTATTAAGCTTCTTGGGTTTTTTTTTTATTTGTTTGTTTGAGTTTGTATTGAAAATCACCAGGTGATGTGAATTCTTCAGTTTCATTAGAAATGTATGTGAACAGCCTTGTTTAAGCAGTCTGCCATGGTCCATAAAGGCACCATTCATATGTACATGAGAGTACATATACGTACTTTATACATTGATATATTGCAGGAAAATCATATTCCCCAAATTTCATGTTAAAAACCTCATGTACATGAGAGTACATATATGTAGGGAAGCAGTGCTTATTAAGAGATCAGGTCATAAGGGTGAAGATCTCATGGATGATGTTTGTACTGTTCAGATGCATCTCAGAAGCTCCTTGCAACTTGAGAAAACACAGGAAACCATCACTGGTGGTCCAGTAAACAGGCATTTAAAACATAAAAAACCTACTAGATAACTGATATGTAAACTGACATAAATAATGATATATATATATTATATATAATGTATAATTTATAACTGATAGATTAGAGTAACAGAGAAATACTTTAAATAACTGTATAACTTATTCTACCCAATTATTAAATGACAGTAATGCAATTTTCAAAAATTGTGCAATGGTAATATGTAAATAAAAATAAAATAAAATGACTTATATTGATTTGTAAAGGCATACTTTAACATATCTTCATCCATTCATGAAGTATTCTTTGTCACCAGCTGAGTAGCACTGTGAATTAAAATATATGAATCTGATGAAACCACATTTATAGTAATATTTTTATGCTTAAAAATGAGGACATAAATAGTCAATAGAGCTCCAGAAATTGTGTGTCACTGGAATCAACTTGAACAGTATGCTGTGGTAAGCAGATGAGAAAATTTGAAGGTGATATTTATCAAAATGAACAGTGCAGTGGGACAACATGGAGTACAGTCAGGTGACTGAAGAGGGTCTCTGTCCAATAGAGGGCCACACAAACACACGATGAACAACTCAGAACTCGAGGAACAACTCTTCTCAAAATCCATTCTCAAACCTGAGAAACAAGTAATATTTTGGCAGATATTGGTAATTACATAATATCCAGAAAACAATAACAACACATTAAATAAAATTGCCAACTGCTAACAAAACAATTCTTTCCTACCATGATCAATTTAAAACTTTGGATGAAAAAACAGAATTGGAATCTGCTCTGGTTTAAGAACTCTTTTTTGTCAATGCTTTTAAAAACTGCTATGTGATCAGAAAAATGAGTATTTCTTTAAGCAAAAGCATTCCATTGTTTAGTTTTCTAGCCTCAAATTTAAACACAACCTGCTTATGACTATTGCTAGAGTAAGAAGCTCCCCTAATTTACTTACATGAGAAAATGGTTATTCATTATATGTCTAAGCATACAACTTTGTGACTCTCAGAAATGGTCCTTGCTGTCTACACATTATCTCTTGATCCAGTGAGGGAAACACTTGAATCTCCTTTGTTTCAAAGGAATAGCATTGGGCCTTTTGTCAAAGCAGACATACTGTGGCATAAATGTACAGGTTACTTGTGATACCACAATAAACAC
>CAJQZJ010031536.1:12431969-12568853 GCA_907164525.1 Lophiomys imhausi
TTTTTTTTTTTTTTTTTTTTTTTTTTTTTTTTAGTTTAAGGTATTTCTTTTTCCCCCCAACAGCTCTCCCTTTCAGTCCAAAAAATGGTTCTTTTTCTTATAACTATAAATACAATACAAAACAACAGAAATAAATAGGGCACAATTATAAGAGTTATATGGCTTAGCATACATTCCCAATGTCCAGTCCATATGTAATTTGGCACCTGACTTTAACATTCTACTGTCTAACCATCTCCATGAGTTTAAAGTTCTATATCTAACTCAGCTTTCATACTAACTTGCCTCACAATTTTAAAAATATCTTCTTAGATCCAGAACACCCTCTTGAATAGGTAGAATAAACATAATAAAAATGACCATCCTACCAAAAGCAATATACAGATTCAATACAATTCTTATCAAAATACCAACACAATTCATTACAGATCTTGAAAGAATAATTCTCAACTCCACATGGAATAAAAAAAAAAACAAAAAGTTTTTTTTTATTCCATTCTTTCAAGATCTGTAACGAATTGTGTTGGTATTTTGATATGAATTGTATTGAATCTGTATATTGCTTTTGGTAGGATGGTCATTTTTATTATATTTATCCTACCTATTCATGAGCTTAGAAGATCTTTCCATCTTCTGATGCTTTCTCAAGGCTTTGAAGTTCTTGTCATACACATCATTCACTTGCTTGATTGGAGTTACCCCCAGGTGTTTTATATTGTTTGTGGTTTTTCCCTAATTTCTTTCTCAGCCCATTTATCTTTTGTATAAAGAAGGGCTTCTGCGTTTTTTAATTGATTTTGTATCCAGCCACATTGCTGAAGGTGTTTAACAGTTGTAGTAGTTCCCTGGTGGACTTTTTTGGGTCACTTATTATAATATCATCTGCAAATAAGGATAACTTGACTTCTTCATTTCCAATTTGTATCCCCTTGATCTCCTTCAGTTGTCTTATTGCTCTAGCTAGAACTTCAAGTACTATGTTGAAGAGATATGGGGAGTGTGGTCATCCTTGCCTTGTCCCTACGTTTAAAGGAAATGCTTTAAGTTTCTCTCCATTTAATTTGATGTTAGCTATTGGCTTGCTGTATATTGACTTTATTATTTCTAGATATGGTCCTTGTGTGCCATATCTCTCCAGGACTTTTAGTATGAAGGGGTGTTATATTTTGTCAAATGCTTTTTCAGCATCTAGCAAGATGATCTTGTTTTTTTTTCCCTTTCAGCTTCTTTATATGATAGATTACGTTGATAGATTTTCATATATTGAACCACCCCTGCATTCCTTGGATGAAGCCTAATTGATCATGTAGTATGATAGTTTTAAAGTGTTCTTGGATTTGGTTGGCAAGTTATTTATTAAGTATTTTTGTGTCTATGTTCATGAGGGAATTGGTCTGAAGTTCTCTTTCTTTGTCATGTCTTTCTATGGTTTAGGTATCAGGGTGACTGTAGCCTCATAGAATGAGTTAGTAGTGTTCCTTCTGATTCTATTTTGTGGAAGAGTTTGAAAAGTATTGGTATTAGCTCTTTCTTGTAGGTGTGGTAGAATTCTGTGCTAAAATCATCTGGCCCTGGGCTTTTTTTTTGGTTGGGAGACTTTTAATGACTGTTTCTATTTCCTTATGGGTTATAGGAATGTTTAATTTGTTAATCTGAACTTGATTTAACTTTGGTATGTGGAATCTATCAAGTACTGGAAGAGCTAGAAAAACCAATGAAGTAAACACTCCAAAGAGGAGCAGAGGGCAGGAAATCATCAAACTTAGGGCTAAAATCAACAACTTAGAAACAAAATAAACAATTCAAAGAATCAACGATACCAAGAGTTGTTTCTTTGAAAAAATCAACAAAATAGACAAACCCTTAGCCTAACTAACTAAAAGGGAGAGGAAAAATACCAAAATCATAAATGAAAAGGGAGAAATAACAACAGACATCAAAGAAATCCAGATAATCTTTAGGTATTACTTCAAAAATCTATTCTCCACAAAATTTGAAAATCTAAGTGAAATGGACAATTTACTTGATTATTCTTAGCTTCAATGTAGCAATTTCAATTAAATGTTTAGTTTGTAAGCTCATAAAAGTGAAAGAAACAAATATCATTAATTAATGTAACAATGTCTTATGATTATTATTGTTGTGATGAAACATCATGATCAAAAGCAACTTTGGGTAGATGGAGTTTATTTCAGCTTATATACTCCAATCACAGTGAATCATGAAGGGAAAGAAGTTGGGGAATGAACTCAAAACAGGAACCAGAAGGCAGGAACAGAAACAGTTGCCATTGAAAAATGCTGCTTACTGGCTAGCTCACCATGGCTTATACAACAAGCTTTCTTTCTTTCTTTTTTTTTTTTTTTTTGGTTTTTCGAGACAGGGTTTCTCTGTAGAACAGGTCTGACTGTCCTAGACTCGCTTTGTAGATCAGATTGGCCTTGAACTCACAGAGATCCACCTGTCTCTGCCTCCCAAGTGCTGGGATTAAAGGCAGGCGTGTGCCACCACCACCCCTGGCTCAACAAGCTTTCTTATATCATCCAGTACCACATGCTCACTAAGTGGCCTAATGCCCGATGATTTGAACAGTCTTATATCATTCATCTTTCAAGAAAATGACCACAGACATGCCTAAAGGCCAATATTATGGAAGCATTTCCTCAATTAAGATGTTCTCTACCCAGAAATGTCTAGGATTGTGTCAAGTTGACAAAAAAACAACCAGCAGAAATGGTGTATG
The DNA here is from genome assembly GCA_907164525.1 of Lophiomys imhausi. Lineage (NCBI taxonomy): Eukaryota > Metazoa > Chordata > Mammalia > Rodentia > Muridae > Lophiomys > Lophiomys imhausi. The sequence goes on from CAJQZJ010031536.1 coordinate 12,434,713, forward strand.
GTGAATATTAAATATGAGTAAGTATTTTTAATTCTAAGGAAGGAACCTAAGTGAAACATAACTGTTAACAATTGTGTGTCTGACCGTGAATATCAAGTAACATCTTTCTACCAAAGGCAGAAGCATCTTAGTAACCTTCAAGAAAGGCTGTAGAAATTAACATGTTATATTACTCTTTCTGATGAATTTATAAAACTGAGCTTCTGTTGTTTACATAATAATGTAAATCACACACATACACACACACACACACACACACACACACACACACACACATGCATACACATACTGAAAGCCACTTCAGCTAGTATTTGGTTCCCATAAATGGTAGTATTAATTTAATTAAAATAGGACAAAGTAAGCTTTTGAATTATTAGTTACATATGAATTGGTATCAATTTTTTTTCTTCCTAAAAGGCTTCAAGTATTCAGTGCCCTATTAAATCATAGAATGGTAGAAGTGGAAAGAATTTATAAACTTTTTACCCATTCTTCCTATCAATGAAGGAAGAGAGAGCTCCAAAATGATAAGTGTTTGTGCTAACACTGTCGTGTTTGCTGTGGAAAATCCTTATATTTCCAGTAAATTTGAAATATAATTTTATTGAAATAGCAATGTTAGCTGGCAGTTAATTTGCTTTCAGGGATTGAAATATTTTGTTCCATGTCTTTGTACTCTTTAAAGTTGCTCATAAAAGATCTGGAGTTATTGTAACATTACTACCTTTGTACCTGAGTTGGCATTTTCCCTTTAGAACTTTCAGTATTGTTTATTACTTTGTATTTTATGTTGTAATTATGATGTTATGGAGAGGTTCTGTTCAAATGTTTGGGGAATTCTAAATGTATTTTTTGTTTTAATGACTAATTCTTCCCATAGGTTTGGGAAATATTCTACAAGGATTGCATCCATATCTTCTCTATTTCTTTTTACTTTCATCTTGGTCCCTTCTTCTACATCATGGATATATTAGTTTGGTTCTTTAATCTATACCAGATCTACTGGATGCTAAATTTGGGTGTAATCTAAATCTGTATTCACAGGTCATGATGACCTAAACTTGATTTGTTAGTTTAACAAAAGAACTATGTGTATTTTGTATCAACAAGGCTCAGGAATTCCTGTCAATCATACCCGCAAGGCTTGAGGAAACTCACAAAGCACAGATAGTTCAGGAAGCTCATAAAATGTGCTAGATTCATAAGTCCTCTCTGTAGGCTATGTCAGCATCAATACTCACTGGGTAGTGGATATTCATTGCATGCCATGTTGTCAAGTTCTTCAGTGAGCAGCAGAAATATATATATTTGATGAGATATCAGCCTGAGTAGGTTAGGCTCCTTGGTGATTCAACTGTCTCTGAGTCACCCAGATTCCAGGAAATAATCTGAAAAAATTTACTAATTCACTAAGCTAGATTTGCTTTAGTAATAGTAATAATAATAATAATAATAATAATAATAATAATAATAATAATAAATGTCATCCTTGACTCATCTAGAATAAACAAATGTTTTCTTCTTGAAAAAGTCATACAACAGAAATTATAAGCATAAAATTATTTCATTAAGTTTATGAATGTAGGAAGTCCATGGTCTGGAGATAAGGTGTCTGGTAAGTGCTTTGTTCTCACTGCAACACCTCCTTGCTGGATCCCACATGTCAAAAGAAGGGCAAGCTCCCTACAACATCCTTTACTATTGTAGGATACTAACCTCATTCATGAATGCTAAGAATCTTGTCATCTAAGTCTCTTTCAATTTTCATAGGAGAGCCAAATTTCACAATGGGAACACCTTGAATATTCAAGGCAACAAATTCAGATTAGCACACATTGAGGCATTCCTTATGTGATATCCACTTTATCTACTGATAGTCTAATAGCAGCAACAAAAAATTATGTTTTCTCTTTTGAAAGTGTATGAATGAAAGAGGAAGTGAGGGCAGAAGAGGGGAATATGTCATCTTAACCATCTTTAATTTATTTTGGTAAATATTTAGTCTTAATATTCATAATTTTTTAAACCTAGATCCAATTTAATGATTTAAATGTATCTCAGTTTTTCAAAGAAGAGATAGTTTTCAAAGAATATTTCTGTCTTTATTCCTGAACAAATAGATTACATGAATAAAGAGCTTTGATATTTAAAAGATAATGTAAATAAGAGCCACGCTTATCATTTAAATATTTACCTATCCCATCAGAATGTAAAGTTTGCATAAATAAGACCCTATACCTGACATTAACCACAAACTCCACCATTTCACTTTTAGAATTTCATGAGTCTAGTCAGACTTCTCTATTCAGTGGAAATGCTATTATCTTCTAAAAATCAGGAGTGTAAAACATTTTTAGCTACTGATTTTAAGTACTTATTTTGGATAACCCATGCTTCTTGGCAAAAGGAACAACGAGTGAAGCAGCTTTGATTTTTCACACTGTATGCTGCAGATTGCCATTATCACAGCAACTATGGATGATAAAGCTAACTTCTCTATGCATTAAAAGTCGTTAGTATTGCAGCTAAAATTCATTAACACTTCCTAAAATAAGTTGGATATTTAAAAAAATCTTTTAGTGTATTTGTGTTTGAAATGGGAAGTTTCATGGAGAGCTCTCATGTTCTCTGGGATAATTAGCAGTCTTGCTTCATTTCAGAATCTATCAGCCTCCAAAGTCATTTCATATGTTCTCAGCACAAAGCACCAGTTCTTGTCATAAGGAAAAAGATTGTAAATTCTCACATGAATGAGCACCTCCAAAAGCAATGTAAAAGAAAACTTTCTAATCAATATCAGTATTCTAAAACCATATCTAAAAAATGCTCAAAATACAGAGAATTTTTCAGCGAGGCAAATGGTGTATATCTAGAACTGATAAAATATCTAGGATAAACTACTTTATAAGAAAAGAAACTTGGGTATATTTCAGGAGATTCAGTAACATGAAATTAGCATCAGCTTCACTCTGTTGAAGACTATAACATCACTATGGTGGAAAATGAGAAACAGCACATAAAAACAGGCAAGAACAGGAAGGGGCTGAGGAATAGTCAAGCTTTTTCTCATAATGTATGAGTGTATAACAAACCATAGGATTCATGAGAACTACTTTAATGTTTTTCTAGGTACCTACCCAGTGATCTAAAAATTTCCACTAGCTTTCTTCTCTTTACATCACCTGTGGAGAGTCATTTCCATGAGTTTCTGTGGAAAACAACTAATGATTTCTAGGCACATTAAAATTGTATTATTTAGTAATAATAAGTAGAAGCTATGAAGGGAAGCAAAAAAAAAGGTTATTTTAAATAACCATGTGCAGAGGAATTTTAATCCAGCAATATGTCTTCTCTGGCAAGGGATTACATCTTAGTACAAATATTTAATCCTTCTGGCTGGAATTTAGTACACACTTTTAATCCCAAACAATGATGTCTAATTGAGGGGCAGACAAAGTGATGAATCAGAGAATGATTTGACAGGATGAGTCAGGAAAAGGATATGTCCAACTCTCACAAGGACAGGAAAGAGAAGCTACTTAAAAACTGGGCAGAGATTAATTGTAAAGCAGAAATTTTAAAGAACATGCCTACCCTGTCTTAGTAGAGTTAAGCTGTTCACTTACCTGCTTCCAAGTTTTGTCCTTTTTGGACAACATTCTGTCTGCGGTTAAAGCAAGGGATTTCTCTTGCCCAGTGACAAGCTTGCCACTAATGAAGTAATCTCCAAATGGAGATTCTTCGATGCTCATCATCTACTTGGAATAGAATAGGGGGTGCGGTCACAGGATGACATGTCTCAATATGCAAAAAAAAACCTTAAGTTAAGAAAACATCTTTGAATGCCATATTCCACAGAACTCTTGAGGTTTTTGAAGATCATCTATCTATCTCCACATATTTGGATAAGCAAATCTTGCTTGTATGTCTGTTAGTGATATGAGTCCAAAAGTGTGAAGATAGATGCTCCAATGTTATAGAGAGAAATTGGGGACTGTCAGGCAGTCAGTTTTCTGTCATTTCTTAGTTTTGGAAGTTGCTTGCTCTGCCCTTTCTGTTTATTCAGATATATTTATCCTCAGGTCTCTGATGTGGTTGAAGACAGATAGTTATAGTCTCACAGTTAATCTTTCAGTTGTTTACAAATTAAAAGGATGTTCTAGGTCTAAGAAGATATTTTTAATTTAGTAATGCAAATTAGGATATAAACTGAGTTAGGTATAAAAGTTTAAACTCATCAAAGTATATAGATAATAGAATATTATTATCAGTTGCCAAATATATATGGACTGGACTTTGGGAATGTATGTTATATCTTATAATCTTCATAATTTTTGCCTAATTGTTCTACTGTTTTGTATTGTATTTATTATACTAAGAAGAGACTTTTATTCGACTAACAGGGGAAGCTGTTGGGGAGGAATGATACACCTTAAAAAAAAAAAAAGAAAGCAGATAGGCAGTTGAGGGAAAAGAGGGTAAGAGGGTGCATCCAGGAGGGGAATATGACTGATATGTAACTTGAAGAAACAATCAAATGTTCTGAAAAAAACAGTGCAGAAAAAGAGTAGGGGAGTTTGAAGAGACAGAACAGTAGAGATCAGGAATAGAGTGCAGTTAGTTGCAGTTAGGCGCACTTTAATTGAGTGCAGTTGAGTTTGTTCAGTTGAGTTCATGGACTTCAGAGGCAGTTTTTCCAAGCTGAGCAGTTCAGTGAGAAGCAGAGAGAAGCCAGTTTGAATCAGTCAGCTTAGAGAGGAGTGTTGAGCAACAAAAGTTGAATTGAACCAGATAGCCAAAGTTTAGAAAGAACTAGAAATATCTCTTCAACATAGTACTTGAAGTTCTTGCTAGAGAAATACCACAACTAAAGGAGATCAAGGGGATACAAATTGGAAATGGAGAAGTCAAAATATCCCTATTTGAAGATGATATGATAGCATACACAAGCGACCCCAAAAATTCCATCAAAGAATGCTTACAGCTGATAAACATCTTTAGGAAAGTGGCTGGATAAAAAATTAATTTTTAAAAAATCAGAAACCCTTCTTTATACAAAAAAATAAATGGGCTGAGAAAGAAATTAGGGAAACAAAACTCTTCACAATAGCCACAAAAAATATAACATACCTGGGGGTAACTCTAACCAAGCAAGTGAAAGACCTGTATGACAAGAACTTCAAGTCCTTGAAGAAAGAAATTGAAGAGGCCATCAGAAGATGGAAAGATCTCCCATGCTCATGGATAGGTAGGATCAATATAATGAAAATGGCCATTCTGCCAAAAGCAGTATACAGATTCAATGCAATTCCTATAAAAATACCACCACAATTCTTTATAGACCTGGAAAAAGCAATTCTCAACTTCATGTGGAATAACAAAAAAAAAAAAAAATAGCTAAATCAATCCTGTACAATAAAAAAAAAATCTGGAGGCATCACCATCCCAGATTTCAAGATGTACTACACAGCAATAGCAATAAAAACAGCATGGTACTGGTATAGAAACAGACCAGTGCATCAATGGAATTGAATTCAAGACCCAGAAATGACCCCACCCACCTATGGTCACTTAATGTTTGACAAAGAAGCCAAAACAGTACAATGGAAAAAGGACAGCATCTTCAACAAATGGTGCTGGTCTAACTGGATGTCAACATGTAAAAGAATGAAATTAGATCCATACTTATCACCTTGCACAAAACTTAAGTCCAAGTGGATCGGATCAAAGACCTTAACATAATCCCGGTCACACGAAATCTATTAGACAAGAAAGTGGGTAAAACCCCAGAACTCATCGGCATAGGTGACAACTTCCTGAACAAGACACCAACAGCTCAGAATCTAAGACCAACAATCAATAAATGGGACCTCATGAAACTGAAAAGTTTCTGTAAGGCAAAAGACACTATCATTCGAACAAAAGAGCAACCTACAGATTGGGAAAAGATGTTCACCAACCCCACATCTAACAGAGCATTAATATCCAAAATTTACAAAGAGCTCACAAATAATCCAGTCAAACATGGGGAACAAAACTAAACAGAGAATTCACAAAGGAGGAATCCCTAATGGCTGAGAGACACTTGAAGAAATGCTCAGCATCCTTAATCATCAGAGAAATGCAACTCAAGAGGACTTTGAGATTCCATGTCACACCTGTCAGAATGGCTAACATCAAAAGATCAAATGACAGCACATGCTGGGGAGGATGTGGAGAAAGGGGAGCACTCCTCCATTGCTGGTGGGAGTGCAAGTTTGTACAACCACTATGGAAATCAGTCTGGCGATATCTTAGAAAATTTGAAATAGCTCTACCTCAAGACCCAGCCATCCCTCTTCTGGGTATGCATCCAAATGATTCCTCACCAAACCCAAGGATGTTTCCTTATCTATGTTACAGTGGCCTTATTTGAAATAGCTAGAAACTGGAAACAACCCCGATGTCCCTCAACTGAAAAATGGATCAAAAATCTGTGCTACATCTACACAATGGAACACTACTCAGCTATCAGAAATAATGAAATCATGCAATTTGCAGCCAAATGGGTGGAACTAGAGAAGCTCATCCTGAGTGAGCTAATCCAGACTCAGAAGGATGCAAATGGCATCTATTAACTTATAATCATAACTTAGCCATATAGTACAGGATAACTATACTACAGCCAATGCACCAAAGGGAACAGGAACATAGACTTTGTTACCTGTCAATGAGACACTTTGCCCTAGTGGTGCTGCCTTGTAGGCTCCCAGTGTATGAGGAGGCTCTTGGTCCTCATATGACTGCTGAACTTGGGTAGGGGACTCATATGTAGGGACACGCCTCTCCAGAGGAGTAGGATGGAAGAGATGGGGGTAGAGTGTGGGAGGGCAGGACTGGAAGGAATAGAAAGAGGGTACTGTGATGGAAATGTAACCTGAAGTAATAAATAAACATAAAAAATAAAGAAAGAAATAACTAGAAATAATGAGAGTATTCAGCAGTATATCTGAAGGATGGAAACACTCTAGGCCTATGATAGAAGATGGAGACTGGAAATTGAAGCCTTCAAAGTTCTGGTTTGCAGAAGATTAGATTGTGTGGAAGCTAGAAGCTTCCAAGCCTAGGCCTAGGGATAGTGAGATAGAAATGCTCTGGGCTCAGCTCAAATCATGTATTCATAAACCTTGGGTATCATTTTCCTCCTCTCATCTGATGTAAAAAATAAATTACAAACAAGTACATAAATAACTGTATACACATGCACAAAATTTAAATATAAATACCCAGTTTTATCTGAAATTGCATTCACAATGCAGCTTGAAAGAAATACAATGAAAATAATATGGAGAACTTCGAATGTAACTTCTGCATTTTTAGTGTAAAATGACATTGGAATCATAGGATAATGTGGATGCACAATGTGGCAGTGCTCTGTGATTCATGTTAGTTTACATTTCCACCTCAGGTGTATGTGATGTATATCTTTACCAAGAGATGCAAAGAGTACTGTTGTGCTCAGACAGAGAAGTTAGAGACCAGATTATTTGGCAACTTCAAGTAGGGTGTAAGTTGAGTAATTTTTGAGCATGCATATATATTAGAAGTTTGTACTTAAGGTATATGAAGATACATCTTGGATTCTAACTTCCAACTATTAAGCATGACCATTGTAGATTATATCAAGTGCAAGCAGTATATAAGTGTGTGTGGATGGGTTTCCAAAGAATATTTTATAGATACTGACACTTGAACATTGCCCAATTTTCACATAAATAATAATTTGTTTTCCTTTTTGTGCACACATATTAAAATATCTAAAAATTACACTGTGTAAAATCCTGTCCCTTTCTGACTTAGCATGAAACCCTTTATTTGCTAACTTTGGAATAAGCTATACATATCAACATAGATAAACTCAAACATTATCTTGAGGGTTAAAAGTTATGTAGAGAGGTAGGTGTATCATTCATCTTTTATTCTGCAATTCTGACATAATTAAGCCCTGATTCTCAAGGCCATTGCTAATTTATCTTTCATGTGCCACAGTGGTTACTAATAGCTGTCATTCTGTTGGACTTGCTTCTATTCTGAGATCACAGCTGGCTTATGACTTAGCAGGAGCATAGAATTCTAAAGTTTGCCAAGAGAGAGGCTTGCCACTAATTCAACCATCTCCCACTGGAGATTCTTCGATGATCATCTTCTACTTGGAGTAGAATAGGGGGTACTGTCAGGAGCTGACATGTCTCGATATCAAAAAATCTTAAGTTAAGAAAACATCTTTGACTGCCATATTCTGCAGATCTCTTGAAGTTTTTGAAGACGCCCTATCTATCTCTTATATTTAGAGAAGCAACTGTTGCTTGTCTCTCAGCAACTTGATTTCTGATTAGCTTAGAAAATAATTGTCATAGACTATCATTGTAACTAAGAAAATGACATGCTTGCATGACTATTAGCTTGCATTTCTTAATTATCCTAAACAATTTATGACGGTTGGTAGCAAAAGGCCAAAACTTCACATTTCATTTTTTAAGCATTACTAGGTACAATACCTTTAAGAAGCATTGCCCTTAATTTTGTTTCAATATACAAAGATCAATACCAATGTGGCCAAATATAATCTTAATTTTGTATCAATATACAAAGATCAGTACCTATGTAGCCCAATACAATCTTAATTTTGCATCAATATAAAAGAGTCAATACATTGTGGCCAAATATAATCTTAATTTTGTATCAATATACAAAGATCAATATCGATGTAGTCAAATACAATCTTAATTTTGCATTAATATACAATGATCAATACCAATTTAGCCAAATGTAATATTAATTTTGTATCAATATACAAAGGTATAAGGAAAAGAAAAGGAGAGAGGTCCCTGGGTCTAACCTCTAAAACCCATTTAACAAGCCCATTTAACAGTTTGTAATCTCTTCCCCTAAATAACAAAATTTTCCATTATCCATCAAATGACCAAGGTGGGGGGGGACACCCTCCCCACCTTCTGGGGATGGGACGTCGCTCTAATAAAATGACTTCCTGCTGATTTGGGATGTAGTAAACCTGTTTGGGGCCCAAGTAAGAATGGAAAAATTGTTTAAAATGTTAATAGAATCATTTTGTGCTCAGCTATTTAGATGTCCTAAGAAGTTCATAGACAGAAGCTGATCTTCAGGGCTTTACTGGAGTTCTGGCTGGAGCAGTCTGTGGAGCTGAACAATCTTAGCGATTTTGACTTGTTGTGGCTGTAGACTTTTGAGGAAACAGCTATTGAGGAAGTCTGCAAGGCTGGATCGTCTGGGCCACTTTTCTTTGGTGTCTGATCTGTTTTCTGCTTAGGTTTCCTTTGTCCACTTGTCCCTGGATTCCTTGAATGGATGCTTTAAATCTCCTGGAAAGATAAGAACAGAGCCCTGCCCTAATCCTAACTCTGGGACAATTACCTTTTTTTTTGGGGGGGGGGGGGTCAGGTAATATTTTTCCTGGAGCAAATTTTGTTTTTTGAACCCCTTGCTTCAACTGTAGACAGAATGATGTCCAAAAAGGACAAAACTTGGAAGCAGGTATGTCGACAGCCTAGCTTTGCCAAGAAAGGGTAGTTAAGTCCTTCATAATTCCTGCTCTACAATCAATGTCTGTCAGAGAAACGGAGCCAAACAGCTGAAGATTGATGCTGTAATGTATGGAGAGAAAATGGGAACTGTCCAGGCAGTCACTGGTATGTCATTTCTTAGTTTTGGAAGCTGCGGGCCCTGCACTTCCTATATAATAAGATATATTTATCCCTCTCAGGTTTCTGAGGTGGTTGCAGAATAGATAGCTAGAGTCTCATAGTTAAATTTTGAGTTGTTTAGGAATCAAGAGGGTGTTCTGGGTATAAGAGGATGATTTTAAAATTGTGATGCAAGTTAGTATGAAAGCTGAGTTAGATATAGAACTTTAAACTCATGGAGATGGTTAAATAGTAGAATGTTAAAGTTAGGTGCCAAATACCTATGGACTAGACATTGGGAATATATGCTAAGCCATATAACTCTCATAATTGTGGCCTATTTATTTCTGTTGTTTTGTATTGTATTTATTGTTATAAGAGAAAGAACCATTTGTTGGACTGAAAAGGGAGCTGTTGGGGGGAAAAAGATATACCTTAAACTTAAAAAAAAGGGTAGAGGGTGGAAGGGTAGGACTGGAGTGGAGAGTGGGAGGGGATTGTTATTGAGATGTAACTTGAAGAAATAAAAAATAAATTATAAAAAAAAAAGAATTCTAAAATTTCACTATGGATGTAGTAAATTCTATGGTCTGGACTGACTTCTGTAAGATAACATTTCAGCTTAAATGAAAAAAAAAAAAAAGTGGGCTTTTCCTTAATACTAGAGAAGCACTCTAGCCAATAGAAACAAGAATACCACAATGTTAAAAGTAGACCATTTCAAACAAACCAAATATCATGTCTAATCATGTACTTCATTATTGAAACATAAAATATCAAATATATATTGATTACTTAAAGTATGAACTTTAGTTTGGGGTTAAAAGTACATGAGAGGAACTTTCATGGGTCCAAATGTGAATAATTATATAAAATATTGTAATTATCTTGCATGATTTGTGATATGATTCAGAAACATGTATTATATTCACATGCATTTTTATTTATTTATCACATTAAAAAGTAATAAAAGAGTGGCTGGCTTATGTACTAAGAGCATTTTTTCCTCTTCCATTGAACCTGAGTTCAATTCCCACCACCTACGTCATGTAGTTCACCTAAAACTCCAGAGATTTAGGCATCTTCTTCTGGCCTCTCTGAGTTCTGCAATCCCATGCACATACCTACACAATGACACACAATAAATACACTGTAAAACAAAATATTTTTAAATAACCAAAAAATAAGAAAATGAGAAAATATTGCAATGGCACTTGAAAATAAATTACTTGTATAGTTGCATATGCTGTTCTAAGAAAACAATTGCTTTACTAGATTTCCTCAAAATTACCCATAAATATTGTAGAAAATAATCTACATATTTGAGAAAAATAAATGATTTTCATTGTAACACAATTAAGGTCTTGTAGAGACAAACTTTACTACAGTTAAATTATCTTTATCAAAATTGGCAAAGTAAAAAGCTATCTTAAAGCTTTGTTTTTGCATGAACTCAAAAAATTAGTTTAAAATTTATAAGAATTAGAGACATGATGAAATTCCATTAACATTAGTACTTGAGGTAAGTATTGAGGATTTGCCCATTATTAATGTGCATTCTCCTTCCATGTGATCTTGCCTACTACACCATTTATCTTAACTTCCCAGAAGGATATGAGTGGACTTTTCCGTATTACCTTGAGGCATGTGTAAATAAAAGAGCAGTGTCCCGACAGTGCTGAGTATGCACTTCTCCAAGAACAGACAATTTTAAGTTAATGATAGAAACTCGAAGGTTATAGCCAGCTTTACCGTCAAATGAATATTTAAAATGTGTATATCCTAGCATCAATTTTCAATGCACTTTGTTCCTCAAAATTCCTTTAGAAAACAGATCTGAAATGTGTGTGTGTGTGCATGTGGATGCACATGTGTGTTTGAGATTTGGGGGAGTTTCTTCACTACAGATAAGAATAAAATGGCCGATTATTATATTCTTTTTTTTCCAAGTAGCATCTTTTCAGTTCTGTGACATGTCTGGAATGTAGAATTCTTATTTAACTGAATGGTGGGGATGGGAAAGTAGTGTTTTCTTCTGCAAAACAAAGCTGTTAATAAATTATCTACTAACTATAATTGTAAATATTAATTTAATAAAGGTTTTTAAAACAATAAGAAATAATTCATACTCTTTTACCCTGCTGTCAGTAGGAATAGCTGATCTCCTTACTGTAGGTCACCTTGTAGAACTATATTGATCTGTGCAGGACAACTGAGCTCTTACAAAAACCCTACCATGTGCCCACAATGTAAACAGGATTCCAGCTGTATTTTTGCCTCTCCCAACAGTTTAGTATTCTCTGCCATCACTAATATCCTTCACGTAGAAGCAATCTTTAGTTAATCTAAGCAGAGCTCACACTCTGGTCCTTGCATGTTAAAGTGCCACCTTCCTTCACATGTTTTAGAACATATGACAGTGAGTGGCACATTACAGGAAGTTTATAAATGGACTTATGATATGTTAGGGTGGATGGATGGATTGCTTTTACTCCGATTTTACTATTCTCTTCCCAACTAAGTAATGATAAAAATCACCTACTATATGATTATGATTTCTTTCTTCACTTGTAACTACAAATTACTTTTGAATTAGAGCATGAGAGATAAACTGAATATTATCTTGTTTTGAGATTCTGTCTACTGTAATTACTTCATAAAGAATCAGAAGAAATAAGGGGACTTGATTCTATTAAAGATTTCATTAAAACACTCAAATAATTTGAGAAAGCCACTGTTTCTGCTTCAAACACTTAGGAGGGATACATTATTTTTTTTGTATCAAGGTATTTTCAATGTGTTTGAATAAGCAATTATGTAAAATGAGCATTTTAACTGTTCCATTTGAAAGACAGCTAGAAACGAAACAGCACAGATGTCCCTCAACCAAAGAATAGATTTTTTTTTTTAAAAACCTGTGGTACATTTACACAATATACTAATCAGCTATCAGAAATAAGGAAATCATGCAATTTGCAGCCACATGGATGGAACTAGAAAAGCTCATCCTAAGTGAGCTAATCCAGACCCAGAGAAATGCACATGGCATCTATTCACTTATAATTGGATTTTAGCCATGTAGTACAGGATAACTATCCTACAACCAACACATCAAAAGGAACAGGAACATAGACCTTATTACTTGTTAGTGGGACACTTTGCCTTAATGGAGTTGCCATGTAGGCCTCCAGTACAAGAAGAAGCTGTTAGCCCTCATGTGACTGGGGGTTGGGGGTGGGTAACATGTAGGGGCAACCTACTCCAGAGGAGTAGGAGAGGTAGGAGGTGGAGAGAAGTTGGGAGAGTGGGACAAGGAAGGGTGGAGGGAGGGGGCTTTGATGGAGATGTAAATTGAAGTAATAAATAAACATTAAAAAGAAGAAATAAATACCCAAGTGTTTTCATAGCAATGCATATAATTCCTATCTTTGGTATATGTATATATATATATAAATTAAAAATTATTACTTCAACTTACAAGATTATAGAAAATTAGATGTAATTTTCCTTTAAGATTAAGAAATGTAGGCAAAAGTAGACACAGTAAAAACTGAACTAAGGCCTAGAGATCCAGAGAAAATACTTTTAAGAAAGCTATCTAATGCTATCAAGATATCAAGTGTCTGTCCTTGCAGGACCTCAGCAAGAAAGTCAAATAGTAGGCTTGTAGTACTTACAAGGGAAGATCATATCTCATTTTTCAAAATCATTAAATGATAAAATTAAATTTGGACAAAATTGATTGTATGCCAACATTGTATGTAAGTTGGAAGGAAAGGAAAGCATGGATGTATTGTCAGAAGAAATGAAGTTAATGATACCAAGCATCCCTTATTGCAAAATGTATTTGGTAAACCAATTGCTTTCCAGAAAATATGACAAATATGTTAAAACTAGAATCCCAATATCTTATTTTTATGAAATTTTTAATTATCTAGAAAAGATGTACAATAAGTATGTCAAGAATTTACATTAAACTGGGAAGCATTAAACTAGAATACATCACCAAGAGAATCAATGACTACAGAAATTTAGGATATATGTTCATGTCGATTGAAATCCTACACCACCTGTAATCTAAGCTCTTACCTAATATAAGCTGTTATACTAGAGCATTAGAATTGTCGGCAGCTTGGTGGGTGATTCGCCAGAGCTTGGCTGGCAGGAGGCCGGTGGCCCTGGATTGCTTGGACTGACAACCTGTAGCTGCCACAGTCCTTTCCCCAATAATTAAATACACCAAGACCTTTTAATGTTTCAATGCTTAACCCTTAGCTGATAGTCTCATATGAAAGAATTTTTAAAAATAATAAAAATATCTTTAAATGCCATAAAAAAGAAAGTATTCAATGTTATTTAGATGCAATTGTCCTCCAAAATTAGGAATATAGTCAAAACAATTCCTAACTAATTGCAAAAAGTATGTTTCTACATTAAAAATTGGCTATGATTTATAAAAGTAACTGAGCAAAATAAATGTTGAAAACATGCTTTGCCAAATAAAACAAAACAAAAATCTACCCCCCAATAACTAGGTAATTTTTTTATTTCAGAAATTAATATCAAGTTATAATAGTCATGAATACAGTTTTTAGTACAAATTAGGACATAATAGATGATGTAAATAATAGGGTCTCAAGGAATATATCAAAAAAGAAGCACTTTCCTTATGGCAAAGGACTATTTTTTTAATAAATCAGTCTAGTATAATAATTACAGATATAAGAAGAAAACGGTATAAAAAAGACCAAATTGGTTCAAAGAAACAGCAAGAATATATAAGTGATTAAGCACAAATGGCATTTCAAAATTATAAGTAATGTATTTTTTTATTATTTTATGTAAGGAAAGGTGTATTTAGTGTAGAATTCATAGTGGGAAATCAAGGCAAAGGGAACTTGAAAGAGCTGGTTGTATTGAGCCCAGAATCAGGAATAGAGAGCATATGCTATTCACTTTTCTTTCTCTGTTTGTACACTCCAGAATTCCAGGAAATGGTGCTACCCAGAATGGACAAAACTCCCACCTCAATTAATGTAATAAAATAATTGGGCATAAATTATTTGCTTACCTTTATAAATATTATTATTATTGATAATTTTATGCATAAATACTAAATTTGCATCATTTCCATCTTGCATACTCCCTTACTAAATCTTCATGTGTTTCCCATTTCCTATCAAATTCATAAATTCTTCCTCTTTAATTATTATTGTATAGACCCAATATTTTGTCTTTTGAATTTCACATTTTTATACCTTAAACATTCTCTTGGGACACTAATTTCATTGAATTCTATTCAATTTGATTAATTGAGGTTCAATAGCTTAGCTTTTAATTTTCCAGTGTTGGTACTATTATTCTGGTAATTAAAATTGAAAATTAAAATGATAAATAAAGTCATCACTTTGTGCCAAAGGTCATATCCACTGTTCACAATCTGCTGTGACAATTCCCTTCTATTCTAGGCATTTAGGAAGTCATAATTATCCAAATGTGGTGAACATTGATTGCCTATTTGCAAGGTACATTAATGAAATAATGTAGCTTTGTATTCTCAAAAAAATACAAGAGTTTCACACTTTAACATAAACTTCTCACTAAACTACAGTAAATATCACTGTGCTCTGATACAGATTCTTTTCTCAAAATTTAACATGCTAGACAATATTAGTTCCAAGGCTAGAAGTGTTGTGTCTGCATTTGTATATTCTTTCAGAGTAGTGGCCTGTGGGAAGGTGACTAAGTTGTGGGGAACTACTCTTGGAAAGGGCTAGTGACTTTCCAAGTCTGATCTTGGACTTTTAGCCTCCCAAACTGTGAAACAAAATACTTTTCTTTATTAAGTACCCAGGTTCAGGTGTTTTGATACAGCAAAATGAAACAGAATGAAGCAATAACTAAAATAACAAGATGCATTTACAGTATTTAGAGATGAAAGTGTTGGGCTTAGGAGATGGTGCAATGGGTTGAGGCATTTGCTGTCAAGACTGATGTTTGATCCCTGCAACCTACATATTGACTTGACTTCTGACCTCCATATGCATACTATGATTCTCTCTCTCTCTCTCTTTCTCTCTCATTTGCTCTCACTTTCTCACTCACTCTCATTTGCTTGTTTTATCCTGATGATGAATCTTTTTAATTATCCAATATATATTTATAAATAAGTATATGTACTTATAACAAATATAAACAATTACCTAACTACTAGCCCTAAGAATGACAATAACCCCTGTTAACTAACAACTAATCCTATTAATAACTATAAAAACTATTATCTAACAACTAACCCTAACCTTTTAGAAAGATACAGTCTTTGGGCCAGGCCCTCAGCTGTCAGGAACACCCTCAGGAGTAGAAAGGCACTTTGTCAACAGTCTTTCTTTGGGAATATCTCAGACATAAGCCCTTTAGGGTAAATTGGCTATGGCAGCTTCACTTTAAATGAAGTTTGAGACTTTCTTCTCTCTGGAAGGCTTTAGCTGTCCATAAGCCAATTTATTCAGCTTGTATTAGCAACTCAGTTGCTCTGCCTCAGTCTTCGAGGCTCACCACACTTCCATTCAGGCCACTGTTTGAACTGATCAAACCCCTCTAGACAAAAGCTGTGCCACAGGGTTTAGTTCTTGGCCCTTTGCTGCTTTGCAGAGGCCTTCTCTGCTCTCCAGCTTATTTATGCCTCAGGGAGAGCTGGCCATAATTTTTCACCTCTGTTTGAGATCAGCTTTTCACTCCACCAGCATTTTCTCTGTCCTGGTCTCTAGCCTGGGAACTCTTTAGCATGGGAACTCTCGGGTGCCACCCAACTTTGTCCTTAAATAGGGCATCTCTTTGTTTCACCTGGCTTCAGCCTAATCTGGGCTCCACCCACTTCATAAGGTTTAGCAGTTGAAAACAATGCCTGGTCATAAATCTTGTTTTTAGGCCATATGCTGGTATACCAATTGCCCACAGCCAAGATGATCTTCATGCCTCATATTAAGAGACTGTATCAGAAGCCCCTAGATATTCACTAAATCTAATTTATATTAATCTAACTCCCCTTACACTATCCTCTCTCTATTAATCTCTTTCTTTCTCTTTTGCACACACACACACACACACACAAGTGTGATAAAAGCACTTAAAAGTAAATTAAGAACAATTTGTTTCTAAAAGTTAATTTTAGTTGTATTATATTTTAAGTAAATTACATAAATAATACAAATCTTGCATACTGTTTAAGTACCTTGTGCTACCTAGTTGTTCCACTGGAGTTCCAATCTTGCTTACTCTTTACTCAGTTTTCCCCTGCACCTCAGACATAATAGTGGGCAGACACAGATAGATATCCAGGATCACCAAACAGGAGTTGTTAAGATTCAAGTGGCTGGTGTTGTTGGCACAATATATGTAATATCTCTAGGCTCAGGAGGGTAGGAGTGTGCCATCCCTCTCATAGGATCTATACCTGCACTACTCACATTGTTGGATGAAAAGAGGAAGTTCCTTTCAGCACAGTGGTGGAAACCCACACTTTTTGTCCCTGAAAACACCTCTCCAGATATTTGAAATAAAATAGATATCTGACATCTTCATGTGGTATAACATGACTGTTCACTTTTTGACATTGCGATATGTTGTCATGCACAAAAGTGAAACTGGAAACCAATGTAATTGAATTAAGGAAAAGGAAAAGACACCTCTTTCTTTAAAAAATGTTTATGATTTTGTTTTGGTCTTGGTTCATAGTCATTATGGAAGCATGTGTCACAGCTGGCAGAGTAGAAATGCGTGGCACACTGATACATATCTCAGCTAGGCTGCCTTTGCTGGCCTCAGTGAAAGAGGATGATCTTAGCCCTCATATGACTTGATGAACCAGAGTGAGTTGATGGGGGAATCCCCTTATCTGAGGACAAAGAGAGGAGGGAGAGGGAAAGACATGTGAAATAAAAGGGATATCTGACCTCTTCATGTAGTATAAGGTGACTGTTCACCTTTTGACATTGCAACATGTTGTCATGCACAAAGGTGAAACTGGAAATCAATGTAATTGAATAAAGGAAAAGGCAAAGGGAAAGAAGGTGGAAGGGTGGGACTGGCTGGGGAGGAAGGAGAGGGGCTTCTATCAGGAATTAACTTGAATAAATGAATTAGCTAATTATGAAAAAGTTTAGTGAGTCGTTTCAGTAACAGAGTAGGATGGAAATTGTACCTCCATATTCTTTTCACTAAAATACCCATTCCTTGGCAAGGCTGGTGAGTTGCAGAATGGAATTGTCTAACCAGAGGTGTCAACAAGGCTTTGTAACCAGAGCTTTCCTGGCATGACTGGCACTAGGGCTGCAGGTGTTTAGTGATATTGTGTAGAGTGAAACAATTCCCCTTTACCTGCCTTGCTAGTTGCCTTTTTCTGGTTTACTGCATAGAGAAAGAATATTTTATGTGTGGCTTTTATTACCTTCATTCAAAGACACTCCCAGGTGGTTGGCTTCTTCAACTCCAAGTCTGGGTTGATTGAGGCAATTGAAACCCCCAGGGACACATTGCCAACTTTTTAATCTAGAAATCTATAGCCAGTTGCTTTCATCTCTCTGCTTTCCAAAGCCTTGTTATGTTTGATCTCTAACATCTATGGTTTTTATTTTAGCTTTTACTCAGCAAGAGGAAAATGTAACCCTAGTCTATCTTTCACAAATCAAAGTGTCCAACTATTGAACTTTTCTGTTGTGTATGGAAGTGTTTTCTTTCTACATAAAGTATTTCCTTTCAAAGAACAAAAATATTACCCTGTTCAAAGTTTAGACTATGTTTCTTTTAAAAATTTGTTTTGTGATTAAAGTTTCCCTTACAATTTTATATATACTATCCTCTATTTAGATATTAAAAACAAGGCCTGTAATTGCCATGAAGTTCTGAAAGAGTGCTGTTTGGAACATGAGTACTTTACTTCTAGATGTCCTAACAAGAGAAACATTTGTAATTTTTCAAATTGAAAATAATATGACACCATAGACAACACTTGGTTTATTGTATTTCCTGAAGGTTTGTAAGAAAGTTACTTAGAAAAGACATGTAGTTCACTGAGAAATGAGAGAAAACCCTTGTGCTGTATAACTAAGAAATAGTTTCCTACTTTTATGGAAAAAGATATTCAATTAATATAGAACTAATAAATATTAATTTGTCTAGGATTTTATGATTAAAAATTTAACAAATCTTAATTTTTCTTCTAATATACATTTATTTAGTTAGTTTTGTATTGTGTGTATGTACAAGTGTTTTTATTTATATATGTACACCATATGCCTATCTACTTCCTACAGGGAAAAGAAGTGTGTTTGTTCTCCATTCCCACAACACCCTATCTGAAACTAGAGTTGAAGATAAGTGTGAATGGACAAGCTAGCAAAAGCACTGAAATATACTCTGCAATAGCATCAAGTACTCTAAACTACTGTACCATGTTTTTAGTGCTTCAATATTTTAATTATATATTTTCCATTTGTTCTGGAATTTATGAACTTGGTCAAAGATAAAAAAATATAATATATTAAGTTACTAAATATTTCCTGTATGGCCATTTAATAATTAAAAATAAAAGGAGAAAATATGCTAAAAGGAGAAAGACATGCACATGTCTGAATATTTAAATGAAATAGATAAATGTCTACTTGGTATTATAACAAGAATACCCAAATGCCACCATGTACTGTTGTGTGCTACGATAAATGTTCATTTCCATAATCAGTGTGCTGTGCAGGACTGTCTGCATCATGTTAGACAGGCTTGTAAAGAAAACAATGATAATCAGCTCTTATTTTCTTTTCCTCACTAAATATTTTGAGTGAATAGTCCTTGCTCATCTGATATTCCACAAAAAAATAAACAAATTATTTACCATGTTATACACCATAATTTTTTAAATAGAGGTAAGAGATGAAAAATAATGATTGAAATTATTTATCTCCTTGAATTGATTAGCATGAGAGATGAGGAGCTAAATAACATGTTCTATACACATTTCTAATGTGCAAATCATTTTATTTGACAATGAATATATTGATATAATCTTATCAAACACATTCTGATTTGATAAATAATGTAGCATAACATTGTTACCTATAATATATAACTATTTTTAAAAATATATACATATCATATTTTTATGTTTATTTATTACTTCAAGTTACATCTCCATCCCAGTGTCCTCTATCTACCCCTTCCGCAGTCCCACCCTCCTACCTTCCCACCTTCTTTCCCCTTTCCTTCCTATCCTACTCCTCCAGAGTGGGCTGTCCCTACATATCAGCATCCTCTCCAGTTCAGCAGTCATATAAGGGCTAAGAGCTTCCTCATGCACTGGGGGCCTACATGGCAGCACCACTAGAGAAAAGTGTCCCACTAAAAGGTAACAAAGTCTATGTTCCTTTTCCTTTTGGTATGTTGGTTGTAGGATAGTTATCGTGTACTATATGGCTAAAATGCAGTTATAAGTGAGTAAATGCCATGTGCATGTTTCTGAGTCTGGGTTAGCTCACTTAGGATGAGCTTTTCTAGTTCCATCCATTTGACTGCAAATTGCATGATTTCCTTGTTTCTGAAAGCTGAGTAGTATTCCATTCATTGTGTAAATGTACTACAGTTTTGTTGTTGTTGGTGTTGTTGTTTAATCCAGAGGGACATCTGAGTTGTTTCTAGTTTATAACTATTGAAAATAAGGCTGCTATGAACATAGATGAGGAGATGTCCTGTGGTTTGGTGAGGAACTGTTTGGATATATCCCCAGAAGTAGTATGGCTGGGTCTTGAGGTAGAGCTATTCCAAGTTTTCTAAGATATCACTAGACTGATTTCCTTAGTGATTGCACAAGTTTACACTCCCACCACCAATTGAGGAGTGTTCCCCTTTCTCTACAGCCTCGCCAGCATGTGCTGTCATTTGAGTTTTTGACCTTAGCCATTCTGACAGGTGTGAGATGGAATCTCAGAGTCATCTTGAGTTGCATTTCTCTGATGATTAAGTATGTTGACCATTTCTTCAAGTGTCTATCAGCATTAGAGATTTCTCTCTTGTGAATTCTCAGTTTAGCTCTGTTCCCCATTTTTTATTGGATTATTTAGTTTCTTGGCATTTAATTTCTTGAGTTCATTGTAAATTATGGATATTAGCCCTCTGTTTTATGTGGGATTGGTAAAGACTTTTCCCAATCTGTACATTACCCTTTTGTTTGAATGACAATGTCCTTTCCCTTACAGAAGCTTGTCAGTTTCATGAGGTCCCATTTATTGATAGTTGGAAGCCAATATCATACAATGGAAAAAGGACAGCATCTTCAACACATGGTGCTGGTCTATCTGAATGTCAACATGTAAAAGAACGCAAGTAGACCCATACTTTTCACCTTGTGCAAAACTTGAGTCCAAGAGGATCAAAGACCTAAAACATAAAGCCCAACACACTAAATCTAATAGAAGAGAAAGTGGGGGAAAGCCTCAAACTCATTGGCACAGGTGACAACTTCCTGAACAGAACACCAATAGATAACGGAATATTAATATCAGTTGCCAAATACATATGGACTAGACATTGGGAATGTATGTTATACCCTATGATTTTCATAATTGTGGCTTAATTATTCTTATTGTTTTGTATTATGTTTATTTTTATAAGAAAAGGAGCCTTTTATTGGACCAAAAGGCAGAGCTGTGGAGGAGAAAAAGATACACATTAAATTTTTAAAAAAGCAGATAGGAGGTTGAGGGGGAAGAGAGTAGGAGGGTGGAGGTGGGAGGGGAAGAAGAGGGTGGATTGAGATGTAACTTGATGATATAAATAAATGTTTAAAAAATAAATTATAAACCAGATATTTTTGGATAATGTGTAATGTGTCTAAGAATTTAAGTTTTAAAATAATAATGAAGAAACCATTACTATTTACTTTTTAAAAATATTTCTCTTACAATTTAAGATTATATTATTTACTTCTCTTTTCTCCTTCTAAAGCCTTCTATATTATCTTTAATATTCATAATGTTTTTTCCATACTTGTTGTTACATAGATTCACGTATCCATATGTATTACATGCACACATACATACATACATACACACACACACACACACGTGTTCTCCCATGAATTTCCTACTACCTCTTGCACAAAGATACCTAAATCTTAGTATTATAGTTGTATTATAGACTTATCAGTTGAGATTTGGTGCCAGAACTTGCACTTTGATTGGTTGTAGTCTTCTGAAATAGTCCCCATTCGTTGCAAGAAGTTTTCTTGATAAAGAGAGATCATTAAACATATCTGTGGGTTGGAAATTTAAATAAACTTAGGGATTACACTTGTTTGATAAAGTGAGAGTTTTAGGTTCTCCTCCAAGATTATGACTTTACTAGCCCTGCCTGCATAGCTGGCTATGCTCTCAGTCCTAGTTATGAATTCCTTCTTGTTGAGTAGGTCTTAATTTCAATAACAGAGTTGTTGGTTCCTGCCAAGGATTTTATCCCACTACTAAACCCTAATTTTATCCTGGTTGGTGTTGTGATTCATAGATGTCATAGTTGGGTAGGACTGTTGATTGTTTCTCTCTTTTTGAAGGCTTCATGACATTCTGGTACCAAACAAACTAATCTTCAGGAAAGTAGCTTCAGTACAGTTCCAACACTGAGACCTCTGGGTCCTGTGCCTGAAGTGCATTGTGTCTTCAGCAATAATGGCTCACCTTCCACCTCTGCGGAGCAACCAAGGGCAACAGCAATAGAGTTTAATGTTTTGGGAGTCTCTTACAGCACCTTGGCCAATGACCCAAATGAATTAAAGGGCTAGATGTAAAACATGAACCAACAAAATTAAAAAGTATTGGGAATAATGGTCCATCTTGTCTCATATCTGACTTTAGTGTAATTTTTCCAAGGCTTTTCTATTTCTGATTATGTGGGTTTCTCATTTGTAGCTACATAAATTTTATAATGTTTGAATATGATTTCTCAATTTTTAAATTCTCTAGGATATTTATTAGTATGGAACATTGTATTTTGTTCAAGGCTATTCCTAATCTACTGAGATAATCATGTAATTTTTTGTCTTTAAGCACATGTATACAGTAAATTAGATTTATTGTCCTATTTGTGTTGAACTATACCTGAATTTCAAGGATAAAGCAATCTGATCATGGTGAATAACATTTTTTATCATTGTCTCTGTTTGTTCAAAAGTATTTTATTGAACATTTAAAAATCTGCATTCATCATGAATATTGCCCTTTAGTTTTGTATTTTTGTTGTATCTTTACCTGGTTTGGGCATTAGAATAATACTGTCTTGTAGAAGGAAGTAGAGAGTGCTTCTTATGTTTTCAGTTTCTTTTTATTGTTTTAAAAAGATTATCTATAGTTCTTATTTGAAAGTCTGGTAAATTTCTGCTGTGAGTCAGTCTGGCCCTAGACTTTTATTAGTTGGATATCTTTCTCTTAATATTTCAGTCTCCCTGTTTGTTGTGGCTCTATTTAGATTGCTAACTTCTTGCTCTACTTTTGATTGCTTGGCTGAATCAAACAATGCATCCATAAATTTCAGATTCTTAACCTAATGGAATACAGGTTTTTAAGCATTCCCTTATATTGTTCTTAATTTCTTTGGTGTGTGTTGCAATGCTTCCTTGTCTGTGTCAGTTTCATACTCTGTGTTATTAATGTTCTATATGTGTGTGTATTTCCTTTGTCAGGGTAGTTTTCTTCTATAATCTTGTTGAAGATCTGCCCTATGCTATTTTCTCGATTATACATCTATGACTACAATTTTAATTTTGTTTTTTTTCATGTTACACACATTTTTACACTCTCCCTTAATTTAATCCTTTCTAAATGATCATTAAGACAAATATTTTTCACTATTTTGAAAATATAGCATATTAAAAGGATGGAACTTATCTATGATAAAATTCACTGGTTAGTAACACAATATATCATATACGCTTCAAAATACAATGTTCACTGAAAAATTATAAAGGAATTTTTATATATTCCTTGATTAAGATTTTTTTTTCATTACAAGTTTGCTACTGTATGCACACACACACACGTGTGTGTGTGTGAAATTTTATCAAATAATTTCCAGAATCTAATAAAATGGGCATCTGGTTTCCTCTATATTATAAATGAGGTCCATCATATTTATCACCTATTGAGATTTATAGAATATACAATATTTTGATAGAATAAATCAGTTAGTAATTGTAAAATATATGACCCATTTGGGCTCATTCCTGAAGCAAGGAAACCTAATTTGAGTTATTGTAAGTGTAGAGGAGTTTGAGTGAGCCACAACAACTAAGTGGAATCAGCTAGCCAGAAATCAGAAAGAACTAGAAAGGGTGAGCATCTTCAGCAGTAAGCCTTAGAGGTGACAATTACACCAATCAAATAAAATTTCTTTTACATGATGTAACTGTTTTGACATAATTTTCTTAAGCAAAATAGTTAAGGTTTGTTACCTTTTTTATTTCTCAAATGAACACTAGTGATTTAAAAAAAACAACAAATATTTTATGACTAATGAGCTTTTTGTTTTCACTACATTGTTATACTAAAACCCATCATTTGAAAAGATGAAAAGGTTAGTGATCCTTCTGATGTCATGCAGGTTACCAATGAGAGTTATCTATCACAACATCTTAGATAAACTTTGCATTGATCCTGGCATTTACCATTATATTCCGTTTCTGATACATGTATAAAAACTCTGATAGTTCTCAGTAAAGTTGTCACAGCCTGAGTCTTGCTGTGGCCCCTCCAACCAACCTGGTTTAATTCCCTGCAGTCATTTGAGGTGAAATTGGCCTGGTAAGTAAGCATGGGTGCTTACATAGCTTAACAAAATTCTCTCCCAGAAGGCAATCCTTTCTACAAAGTACAAGGGTATTAAAAGAAATTATTTTACTTCTTCTAACATAATTTGCCCCCTGGGACTACTATTTTAATACCTAGCAGTTTTATGTGAAATACATATCTAAAACACTAGCTAGAAAACTTGAAAAACCAATATGCACAGAACCCTACTTTCAGCACAATTTATTCTCCAACCCACTGCCATCAACCAGTTAACAGTAAGAATTGGTTCCAATATGGAAAGATTAATTGAAACTTTCCACCTATTGCTATTTTCTTTGCCTTATACATGGAAGTGTATTTTGAGCTAATTTTAACTGGGATATTTTATGTCATAATCAATGGTAAAAAGTGTGCACACTATTCTGAACACAATAGAACAGGAAATTAGCATGCTCCAAATAATGAAACTCATTGAAGATTCTGGTTAGTTATTTTATACTTACAGAACTTCCACTTGTTGACTATTGAAAAGTTTCTTTCACATGCACCTGTGCCCAGGAACTTTATATACATTCTGTGGAGATGGGACATTTCCTCTCTATTGTACATTTTTAAATCAAAATTTCTATAAATAAGCACTCTCAATCGGAATCCTCTGATTTTCAAATAATAATACTTTAAATTTCTGCTTTATTTCTGGTCCTTGTCCCATAGAAGCTGTACCATAGTCTTAGAGTAAAACTTTCATAAACATGTGTCTCACACAGTGTGGTTCCCCTATTTCAAGAATATAATTCTTGGTTTTCTATTTTTATATTTGTTTCAAGTTAATTAAAAAAGCTGTATAAAAAGCTTGCAGTATATTATTAATTCCAATTTGTCTGGCTGTCATAGTTTGATACATTACACCAACTCTATCAAGGTACAGAACTTCAACAGAGAAAGTTTCTCTCTCTCAAAAGTGATGGTATCTTTCATATTCTGTATAACTATACAGCCTTCATTATCTATATTTCCACATCTTAAGAGTTTTAGTTCCTAGGGCTCAGAAAGTGGTGTGACTGTGATCTCTATTTTTCTTGGTGTGACTGTGATTAGATTTTTTTTTTGTCACCACCAAAGCCATATACTTATTATCTGAAGGAACTAACTCTCCATAATAGAACTTCTTTATAATTGACATTTGCAGCAACTTTTTTAAATTGATGTGCTTATAAAATCAAATATTTCTCTGTCATTTTGTCAAGCAATATGTCTCAAATATATTTTCCATATGATTTATTTCCCTATAAATATTCTGTTTCTCTTTTACATGAAAATGTATTTGTTCTATAACTATAAAACATCTTGACCTATCATTTTTCCTCTACCTCTGTGATCATTTTTTGCTTGTTTTTTTCTTTCTTTATGACTTTGCCAAAGCAAAGATGTCCTTTATAGTGATATTTTGATTTGCCTATGAAATACCTCCCAAAAGAAAAATGATTTAGATACTGTAATGAAAAACACCTAATCTATAAACACTGTTTCAGCAGACACATTTTAAGTAATAGATGAAAATAGATATGATACTATGAATAAAATAAATTAGCAAAAAATCATTGATAAAATCCAAGGAAATATAGAGACAGAGTTTTCACTAAAAGTAACTATATTATAGGCATGACAAGTAGAAACCTAAAAATTTAAAAATAACTTTGAAATGGATCCAAGAGGGCAGCAGTCAGCAGAGACACATTTTGAGCTGGTGATAAAATAACTACAACATCACAGAAATATAAACAAGCTGAGCAACATCCTGAGAAGCATGAACCTGCAGGGTCACACACAGCAAACCCAGGGACTAGTGGGGGTCCCTCATGGGAACCTCAGACAATCCCAGGCAAGGAGCAGCTCTGAACTGGACCCAGGCATCTTGGACCAGGCAATGATGCCCAGAACCCAGACCAAAGGGAGCAGTGCTGGGAGGACCCAAGCACCAGGGAGCATGTAGCACAGCATGGCATATTGGGACCGAAAGCAGAGGTGAGTAGTGAGAGACATAGACTCTGGTATAAACCAGAGATCTACTGTGTGGGGCAGAGGTCTGGGGTACAGAGCAGAGGCCACTGGTGCAGGACACAGTCCCGGGATCCAGGGCAGAAGCCAGCATGGATACAGCCACAGAAGTGGGCAAAAGTCACACATAAGCATATCTGAGCTTACCCAGAAAGGTGCTGGACAGAAATGTCCCTCTACTGGATATACAATCACTTGGAAGAACATTGCTCTCAGACAGGGCAAAGGGCTGCTCTTCTTGCACCAGTGCAGTCTCCTGTAGGTCTGATTTCTGTAGGATCTTGGGAGGTAGCACCACCTGCCAGATAGAGGTACCACCCAGCTACCTGAGCCCCCAATATTCACATGGTTACTCCAACACCCTAAAGAGGACCTGCAGTGACACTGACATGGTCCAGAAGATAGCAGAAACAATCAGCTTAGGGCAACCAGATGGCTAAAGGTCAGCAAAAGAACAAAACTGTCAAAAATCAGGGAAATATGACTCCAATGAAATACATCAAGGTTAACACAGCAAGACCTGAACATCCCACCACAGCTGAAACACATGAAAATGATGAGAAATCTATACTTAGGAAAATGATGAAGTCCTTTTAAGAAGAAATTAAAATACTGAAAGATTACAAAGAATCCTCAATTTTACAAATAAAAACATTGGAGAATACCATTAGAGACGACCAAGCCAACGCAGCCCAACATGAACAGGAAAGAGACAAGGCAATGAAAGATTAGAAGGAATGGAAAGATTTTCAGAAAAAGACAAGCAAATTGGAACACGAAATGTATAAAATGAATAAAATGTTTCAAGACTTAAAACTGGAAGTAGAAGCAATAAAGAAAACACAGAGATATGAGTGGAAGTGGAGAATCAAAGGAAGAGAACAGGAACTACAGACACAAGTATCCAAAATAGGATAAAAGAGTTGGAAGATAGGATGTCCAGCATGGACGCTTTGATGGAAGAAATCATTATATTAACCAAAGAAAATGAGAAATCTAAAAAATTTCTTGCCCATAACATCCAAGAAATCAAGGACTCAATGAAAAGATTTATAGGCATAGAGGAAAGAGAAAACTCCCAATTCGAAGGTCCAGGAAACATCTTCAACAAAATCATAGAAGAAAACTTCCCAAACCTAAAGAAAGAGATGCCAATAAAATTTCAAGAGGCACACAGAACACCAAAAAGATTAGATCGGAAAAGAAACTCCTCTCATCACATAATAATTGAAACTCCAAATGTACAGAACAAAGAAAGAATATTAAAAGCTGTAAGACCAAAAGGTCAAGTATCATATAATGGCAGACCCATCAGAATTACACCTGACTTCTCCTCAGAAACTTTAAAAGCCAGAAGGGCCTGAGCAGACATCCTACAACCCTTGAGAGAACATAGGTGCCCAGCCAGACTACTATACCCAGCAAAACTCTCTATCAACATTAATGGAGAAAACAAGATATTCCATGACAAAATCAAATTTAAACAATATATAACCACAAATCCAGCACTACATAAGGTTTTAGAATGAAAATTCTAACCCAGAGAAGATAAGTACACCCATGAAAACAAAGGAAACAAAAAATTCCACTGCAGCTAAACTAAAAGAAACACACAACCACCACCTACACCAAAATATAGGAAATAATAACCTTTGGTCATTATTACCCATCAACATTAATGGTTTCAACTCCCCATTAAAAAGACACAGGCTTACAGAATGGATCAATAAATAACACCCATCATTTTGTTGCATAAAAGAAACACATCTCACTAACAAAGATAGATGTTACCTCAGAGTAAAGGGCTGGGAAAAGGTTTTCCAACAAAATGGACACAGGAAGCAAGCTGGAGTAGCCATCTTAATATAAAATAAAATTGACTTTCAACTGAACTCAATCAAAAAAGATAGAGAAGGGCACTACATACTCGCTAAAGGAAATAATCATCAAGATGACATCTCAATATTGAATATCTATGCCCCAAATACAAGAGCATCTACATTTGTAAACGAAACTCTTCTAAAGCTTAAACCACATATAGATCCCCACATATTAGTAGTGGGTGACGTCAACATCTTACTCACAACAATGGACAGGTCATCAAGACAGAAACCAAACAGATAAAAATGAGTCTTACAGAGGTCATGAACCAAATGGACCTAACAGATATCTACAGAACATTTCACCCAAACATAGAGGAATAAACCTTCTTCTCAGCACTGCATGGAACCGTCTCCAAAATCAACCATATAGTAGGACAACAAGCATGCCTCAACAGATACAAGAAAGTTGAAATAACTCCTTGTATTTTATCAGACCACCATGGATTGAAGCTGGACTTCAACAACAACAGAAATAACAGTAAGCCTATATACTCATGGAAACTGAACAACTCTTTAAGGGAAAACTACTGGGTCAGGGAAGAAATAAAGAAGGAAATCAAAGACTTCTTAAAATCCAACAAATATGAAGGTACAACATACCCAAACCTGTGGGACACAATGCAAGCAGGGCTGCGAGGAAAGTTCATAGCACTGAGTGCCTTCAAAGAGAAAATTGTGACAGCTCATATTAGTGAATTAACAGCTGAACTGGAAAAAAAGGAAGCAAACAATCTGAAGAGAAGCAGAAGGCAGGAAATCATCAAACTTAGGGCTGAAATCAACAACTTAGAAACAAAAAGAACAATACAAAGAATCAATGAAACCAAGAATTGGTTCTTTGAGTACATCAACAAAATAGACAAACCTTTAGCAAAATTAGCTAAAAGGCAGAGGAAAAACCCCAAATAAACAAAATCAGAAATGAAAAGGGAAAAATAACAGATATTGAGGAAATCCAGAGATTATTTGGATCCTACTTTAAAAATCTATACTCCACCACATTTAAAAACCTAAGCGAAATGGACATTTTTCTTGATAGATTCCACCTTCCAAAGTTAAATCAAGATCTGTTTAACAGATTAAACAGCCCTATAACCCCTAAGGAAATAAAAACATTCTTTTAAAATTTCCCAACCAAAAAAGCCCAGGGCTAGATGGTTTCAGCATAGAATTCTACCAGACCTTCAAAGAAGAGCAATACCAATACTATTCAAACTCTTCCACAAAATAGAATCAGAAGGAACACTGCAAAACTCATTCTATAAAGCTGCAGTCACCCTGATTCCTAAACCACACAAAGACCCAACAAAGAAAGAGAACTTCAGACCAATTTCCTTCATGAACATAGATGCAAAAATACTTAATAAAATACTGGCAAACTGAATCCAAAAACACATCAAAAGTACATACACTATGATCAAGTAAGCTTCATCCCAGGAATTCAAGGATGGTTCAACATACAAAATCCATCAATGTAATTCACCATATAAATAAACTGAAAGAAAAAAAACCCTCATGATCATCTCGCTAGATGCTGAAAAGCATTCAACAAACTCCAACACCCCTTCATGCTAAAAGTCCTGGACAGGAAAGGCATACAAAGACCATACCTAAAAATAATAAAGGCAATATACAGCAAGCCTGTAACCAACATCAAATTAAATGGAGAGAAACTTGAAGCATTTTCTCTAAATTCAGGAACAAGACAAGAATGTCCAATTTCAACATATCTCTTCAACATAGTACTTGAAGTTCTTGCTAGAGCAATAAGACAACTAAAGGAGATCAAGGGATATAAATTGGAAGTGAAGAAGTCAAATTATCCCTATTTGGCGATATGATAGTATGCCTAAGCGATGCCAAAAATTCCAACAGAGAACTCTTACAGCTGATAAACACCTTTATCAAGGTGGCTGGATACAAAATTAATTTTTAAAAAATCAGAAGTCCTTTATACAACAAAGAAATGAGCTGAGAAAGAAATTATGGAAACAACCCCCCTCATGATAGCCACAAACAATATAACATACCTGGGGGAAACTCAAACCAAGCAATTGAAAGACCTGTATGACAAGAATTTCAAGAACTTGAGGAAAGATATTGAAGAGGCCATCAGAAGATGAAAAGATCTCCGATTCTCATGGATAGGTAGGATCAACATAATAAAAATGGCCATTCTGCCAAAAGGAATATACAGTTCCAATGCAATTCCTATCAAAATACCACCACAATTCTTTATAGACCTGAAAAAGCAATTCTCAACTTTATGTGGAATAACAAAAAACCCAGAATATCTAAATCAATCCTGTACAATAAAAAAAAAAAAAAAAAAAACACATCTGGAGGCATCACCATCCCAGATTTCAAGCTGCACTACAGAGCAATAATAATAAAAACAGCATGGTACTGCAAACAGACCAGTGCATCAGTGGAATTAAATTCAAGACCCAGAAATCAACCCACACGCCTATGGCCACTTAATTTTTCACAAAAAAAGCCAAAGCCATATAATGGAAGAAGGAAAGCATCTTCAACAAATGGTGCTGGCCCAACTGGATGTCTAGGTGTAAAAGAATGAAATTACACCCATATTTATCACTTTGTACAAAACTTAAGTCCAAGAGGATCAAAGACCTTAATATAAGTCCAGACACACTAAATCTATTAGAAGAGAAAGTGGGGCAAACCTCAAACTCATTGGCACAGGTGACAAATTCCTGAACAGAACACCAATTGCTCAGGATCTAAGGCCAACAGTCAATAAATGGGACCTCATGAAACTGAGAAGCTTCTGTAAGGCAAAAGACACTGTCGTTTGAACAAAACAGCAACCTCCAGATTGGAAAATATCTTCACCCACCCCACTGTGGAGCATGACTGAATCCATCTTGAAAGAAGATTTCATTTTGTATTAACTTTAACTCAGAGCTGACCTTCAGTTCCAGAACAACAACAAAATGTACCCAACCTTGTATTCCAGGGGTCTACCCTCACCATCACCAGACAGCTCAATCTGAGAAAGCACCCAAAAAGTCTAAAACTTTCTGATGGTCAAGCTGACCTCAGCTGGCTAGTCAGTAAAAATGAGCCAATCAGAAATGGACATGACTAGCTACCAAATGTCATTCAATCATATGGTAAAGAACCTACTTCTTTGTCTGAGTCTTTATATAAACTCTGTTCTTTTGGGTCTGGGGGCTCTCAACTCGAACTGCTGTGTCAGTAAGTGTTGACAGTCCAAGCTCCGAGCTTCAATAAACAACCCTCATGTATTTACATCAGAGTTGGCTCTTAGGTGGTCTTTGGGGGTCTCAAGAACCAGGCAGAACATTTGGGGGCTCATCCTGGATCCCCAAGGTCATCCAGACTCTTGCCCAGAGAGTTCAAACCAGCTGGTATGCTACTGTGTCTCTGTATATATGTCTGTCTATGTACTTGTGAAAACCAGGGTGCCATTCCTGAATTTCCAGTAGACTGGTATTGACCTTTACATTTGGAGGTCCCACCAAGGTCTTGGGGACCCTGAGTCACCAGCAAAGACCCCGAGATGGAGCTATGAGCTCATTTTTTTTTTTTTTTTTTTTTTTGTCTAGTCTAACTCTATGCTGTCTGTGAGACTGCTTATCTCTGTTTTCGTTTTATGGAACATTCAAGTTTGGCTTGTTCTCAGGATCTGCATGAACGTTTGGACTGATTTATTGTTTGTGATACCATTTGTTTTTGTTCGTGTTCTGTGGTTTGGCTTCTGTTGCCTTACTTTTGGTTTTCTTCTTGGTTTGCTGAGTTCAGAAACATTCAGGTTTGTGCATGTCAGACAACACACAATTGGAATGCATGTGGTGCGTTTTCTGGGTTTGTACATATCAGATAATGTACTCAGTTTCGTGTTTCTGTGTCAGATAATTCAGGTGACTACCGAGTAGTAGGGCAGATGTGCCTGTTATCCTGCCAGTCTCAGGAGCCTGGAGGACACTCCAGCTCTCTCTGAGAAAGAAGGAGGAAGAGGTGCCTCCCTCCTTGCCTGGATACCCAGTGGCGGTGGGGGAACAGGAACTGGTCATAGGGTTCCTTACCTTCCCCAATTAGTAAACAATTTTAACTTCTGTTTCCAGTCTATGTTTGTCTCAGCAGATTCTCACATAGCTGATAGACTCTATCTGAGATCATCTATGGACTGCAAACTGCTGAGCCCTGGACTTCCTGGAAGCTGATGTGAACCAGTCCAAATGATATGATTACTCCTGGTCCTTCACCTAGATCAATTGACTAATCAGATGTTTCTGATAACTGACTCATTGCCCAGCCTTTGCCTAGCATTTCAGCCTATCTGGGTTATGATGACAATGTCCTAATGACAACTGAAAGTAGTTACAGAAAAGAATATACTGTCCATTGTCCCACCTCACAGGCTGAAATGCTATGTCAAAAGGAACTCCCTTACATAGGCTACAAATGGATATCTATTTCTGTAATGCCAACTGATATTCTACTTTGGCCCTTGGTTCTGTTTCTCCTGGTTATACTTTATGCCCTTATATGATTACTGCTTATAGTCCTTTGAACTTTTGTCAGAGATAGATCACTAACATGTTTAAAGATCCATGATTGGGTCTCTCTATGACCTAGAGAAAGGGAGAAATGTGGAGCCTGACTGAATCCATCTTTAAAAAAGATTCCATTTTGAATTAAGTTTAACTCAGAGTTAAACTCCAGTTCCAGAACAACAATAAAATGTACCCAACCTTGTATTCCAGGGGAGTTCCCTCATCATCACCAGAGAGCTCACTGTGAGAAAGCACCCAAAAAGTCTAAACAAATTTTCTAATGGTCAAGCTGACCTTAGCTGGTTAGTCAGTAACAATGAGCCAATCAGAAATGGACATGACTAGCTACCCAGTTTCATCTAAATATATGGTAAAAAACCTGCTTCTTTGTCTGAGTCTCTATATAAACTCTGTACTTTTGGGTCTGGGGGCTCTCAACTCGAACTGCTGTGTCAGTGAGTGTTGAGAGTCCAAGCTCTGAGCTTGAATAAACAACCTTCATGTATTTACATCAGAGTTGGCTCCTGGGTGGTCTTTGTGGTCTCGAGAACCAGGCAGAACACCTACATCTGACAGAGGGCTAATATCCAAAATTTACAAATAGCTCAAGAAATTAAATGCCAAGAAACCAAATAATCCAATCAAAAAATGGGGAACAGAACTAAACAGAGAATTCACAAAGGAGAAATTCTTTTTTTTATGTTTATTTATTACTTCAAGTTACATCTCCATCACAGCCCTCTCCCTCCACCCCTCCCAGCCCCACCTTCCTACCCTCTCACCCTTCCCCCAGAATGCATAATTCTTTTTTTTCAGTCCAACAAATGATTCTTTCCTTATAACAATAAATACAGTACAAAACAACTGAAATAAATAGGCCACAATTCTGAGAGTTATATGGCTTAGCATACATTCTCAATGTCCAGTCCATATAATTTGGCCCCTGACTTTAACATTCTACTATCTAACTATCTCCATGAGTTTAAAGTTCTCTATCTAACTCAGCTCTCATACTAACTTGCATCACAATTTTAAAACACCTTCTTAGATCCAGAATGCCCTGGATGGATGAAGTAATTCATTGGCAACATATCTTGAGCACTAAAGTTTGTCTGTCTCCTTTCTGTATTTCATTTTCTGTACTTTGGGTCACTAAGAAGTGAACTTTCTCTGTCCCACACTCCTATTCCCAGGAAAGATCTATTCTTGTTTCCTTGTGCTTCTGGATCACAGGGGTTCAAGAGTCCAACAATTGTTCTTCCAATTGCCATGTTAAGCAGAAAGTGTGAACTGAATATTCTAAGGAAATTAATGGCAATGAAATGGTTCAATGAATGTCTCTGGGTAAATTGAAATGAGATGATAAATGGCTGACAACAGAACAACACTTTGGCAATCTAACTTATTGGTCAGAGTCAACAGCTTTTACTGAAGAGCAAATAAATAGCATAACCTCACTTCTCTACTATAAACAGTTCTTTAGGTCTTATGATCTAAGTTAACTCTTTTACTAATGATCATTTTTATAAGCAGGTCTGTTCTCATAATCTAAATGTGTCATGGTAGTCTACCATGTGTCAAGGTAGGTATTAGTAAAAAGTCCCAATTATTTTAAAGCTTGATTATTTTTGACAGTCCTAAATCTTTCTCATAGAATGAAAAATGTAATATATATCATGGTAATCAGGAAAAAATCTTCAGTTTAAAGTTTAATAAGAAACTATAAGCTTAAGGTTGTCATATATATTTATCCCTCTCAGGTCTCTGAGGTGGTTGAAGAATAGATAGCTAGAGTCTCATAGTTAAATTTTGAGTTGTTTAGGAATCAAGAGGGTGTTCTGGATCTAAGAAGATGTTTTTAATAGTGATGCAAGTTAGTATGAAAGCTGAGTCAGATATAGAACTTTAAACTCATGGAGATGGTTAGATGGTAGAATGTTAAAGTCAGGGGCCAAATACATATGAACTGGACATTGGGAATGTATACTAGGCCATTTAACTCTCATAAATGTGGCATATTTATTTCTGTTGTTTTTTATTGTATTTATCGTTATAAGAGAAAGAACAATTTGTTGGACTGAAAGGGGGAGCTTTTGGGGGGGGAAAGATATACCTTAAACTTTAAAAAAGGGTAGAGGATGGGGGGTTGAGGGGGAAGAGGGTGGAAGGGTGGGACAGGAGGGGGGAGTAGGGAGGGGATTGTGATTGAGATGTAACTTGAAGAAATAAAAAGTAAATTATAAAAAAGAGTGTATTCCATATGTTCAGTTAATCTTTCTTAACTATGAGAATGTAGTATTTCTCCAATGTTCTAAGGAATTCTATCCTTCATATGATTGATAACTTAAATGTATAACAGTGTGTTTCACTCATTAATAAAGTATAGCAATGTTGGGTCAAATATTCCCTCTTAAATATGAAGAAGCATTTTGTCCCTTGAAATCTGTGTTCTTGATAACCTTCTTCTTCTCAGTGTGGAACTTCTGTTAATTAAAACACTGGTGCTATATGATCTTAGTAGCTGAAATTAGAATAAAGACAGTAATTAAAATATGGATAGAAAATTAAAGTGGGGAATAAAAACTTTAAAAGAGATGATAACATCCATATCACTCAAGGGACCACAGAAGGGAGGTCAGCAACAAATAATTAATGCTTATAGGGAGTAATTTTTTATACTATCAGGGTGAATGGAGAAGCACCCTGTAACCCAGACCACAGACAATCTCCATTATTGACCAAGAGCAGCATTATGACATGTTTATATTTCACATTTGTATGAGAAGGAAAAGAAAAAAATCTTTCCCCCTTTAATTGAAAATATACTTTTCTCATACAATATATCCTAGTTACAGTCTCCCCTCTTCTTCTCCTCTCAGTTCTCACCTTCCATCCTATCTGGATCCTCGTCCTTCCTATCTCTCACTAGAAAACAACAGGCTTCTAAGAGAAAACAGCAAGGGCAAACAAAATGAGATATAAGATAAAACAAAACTGTCACATTGAAGTTGGACAAGGCTAACCAATACAAGGAAAAGTACCCACAAGAATGCATAAGAATCAGAGCACCACTTGTTCACACATTCAGGAGTCTAATAAAAATCCTCAACTGAAATCTGTAATATATTCAAGAGGACTTGCTGTAGACACAGGTAGTCCCTGTGATTGCTGCTTCAGTCTCTCTGAGTTCATATGAACTTTGCTAATTGATAAAGTGTCTGACTTCTGTTGTCCTCCATTCTTTCTGGATCTTATACTCTTTCTGTCCCTTGAAATATTTGGTAGTTCAAAATGCTCTCCTAACACAACACTACCTAAAGGTACTTTTTAATAAGAATTTATGAAAGCATAAACTTTTTATCCATTCTTCGGTTGAGGGACATCTGGGTTGTTTCCAGTTTGTAGCTATTACAAATAAGGCTGCTATGAAGATACATGAGGAGATGTCCTTGTGGTTCGGTGAGGAATCATTTGGATATATATCCAGGAATGATGGTATAGCTGGGTCTGGTAGATATATTCCAAGTTTTCTAAGATATTGCCAGACTGATTTACATAGTGGTTGTATAAGTTTGCACTCCCACCAGCAATGGAGGGGTGTTCCCCTTTCTCTACAACCTTGCCAACAAAAAAACTGTGGTACATTTACACAATGGAATACTACCCAGCTATCTGAAACAAGGAAATCATGCAATTCGTAGCCATTTGGATGAAACTAGAAAAGCTCATATGAGTGAGCTAACCCAGACTCAGAAAGATGCACATGGCATCTATTCACTTATAGTCGAATTTTAGCCATATAGTATATGATAACTATACTATAACCAATGCATAAAAGGAACAGGAACACAGACTTTCTTACCTGTTAGTGGGACACTTTGGCCTAGTGTTGCTGCCATGTAGGCCTCCAGTAAATAAGGAAGCTCTTAGCCCTCATATGACTAGTGAACAGGGGAGGGACTGATATGTATGGATAACCCACTCCAGAAGAGTTGGATAGGAGGGAGGGGGGTAAAGTATGGGACGGTGGGACTGGGAGGTGTGGAAAAAGGACACTCTGGTGGAAATGTAACTTGAAGTAATAAATAAACATAAAATAAAAATAAAAAAGGTAGCATAAACTTAAATAATCACTACTATTATAAGTCCTTTATAAAGCCTTGGATGGGTTTTTTATGAAGTATTCACATGTCAAAATGCTTTGGAGAAAATTTCAAATGTCAGAAGTTATTTCTATGTGTTTTCTGATTTTTCATACTTGTTCCAATGTATAGTACTGGCTTTATGATATTGTAGAAATCAGACTGAAAGGGCATGTGAATGTTGAATGAATCTGAAATAAGATTGGTTGAAATATCATACACAGATAGTGTAATGATAGTTATCTTATTGACAGAGCTTCATTCAGAGTTGATTTCAGCCTTATTTCATCACAGAAAATAAGCATTACTAAGTGCGTATTTTCTGCAAGTACAGGGGAAGCAAAGAGTTAGCAGCCTAGTGCTCCATGGGATCTGAGGAAAAGGATCAGTGAAGATTCAGTTTCTTCAAGAATACTAGTTAAGTTCAAATTCTCTTCTATTGGCAAGAGAATGCCTGAAATGCAGTCTGGACAGGTGAATTTATATCATCTTTTAAAACTTTAGAAAAAGAATACCCTGAATGTAATTCATTAACTCGAGCAAAGTTGTCTGATGAGACATTTGTCACATTATATCTGGCAGATTTTCTCTTCATAATTCTAATTAATTTATTTTCTCCTCATGAATATGTCAATAAGATCAAATATTTTGTGTTGCTTAATGTGCACATTGTTTAAGAAAGAAGTCGGATAACTTCTGTGAAATTATTCTCAACTAGAGCCATTTTTTAAAAGTTGTTTGAAGCTTTCAGGTGGTGACTTCAGACAACAATAAAGTAAACCCACTTGCAGGAACCAGCTAAAATTGTGGCTTAGTTATAAGACAGAGAGCTGTATCTCGTGGGCATGTCAGCTAGAGAAGATTGTTTCAGAAGCAAATAACTCAACAGAGAAGGACCCATCTGGAGGAAGAAGAAACTCAATGAGTAGAATTCTGTGCTGAGAGAAAAGAAACCAAAGCAACAACACATTTGTGTTGGACATTTCAAAGACAATAGAAACAGAAAGGACACTCCAAAAATTTCTTCTTCAACGTCTAATTTCACAGATATCTGAACACAGCAAAAATGTTTCTGTTGCTGTCACAGCCAGCATTAAATGGCATGTTTGTGGGAAGTCTGGAACTGGCCATTAGCTTCTAGAGGAAAATTGAGGATGGAATCGAAAACATGAAAACAAAGTTTGACCTAGATACATTTATTGCCAAAAATAGAAAACTCAGGGATGCTTTGTCTTTCCTTTGATTGTGTTTTCTTTCAGTTCTCAAATGAGAACATTGAAAGAGCAGAGAATATTTGGTTTAAAACTCCTGATTAATTTTTTTCTTTCACTGTGCTATCTGAAAGTACAGATTCACTCTCCTGAGTCATCATTTCTTGTGTGTGTGTATGTGTGTGTATGGGATATGTGTGTTTATTTATTACTTCAAGTTATATGTTCTTCACAGTGCCCCCTTTCCACCCCTCCCAGTCCCATCCTCACACACTCTATCCCCTCTCCCTCCTATCCTACTCCTCCAGAGTGGGATGTCCCTACATATCAGTCCCCCACCCCAGTTCAGCAATCATATGAGGGCTAAGAGCTTCCTCATGTACTAGGTGCCTACATGGCAGCACCACAAAGCCAAAGTGTCCCACTAACAGGTAACAAATTCTATGTTCCTGTTCCTTTTGTATGTTGGTTGTAGTATAGTTATCCTGTAGTATATAACTAAAATCCAATTATAAGTGAATAGATACCATGTGCATCTTTCTGAGTCTCGGTTAGCTCACTCATATGAGCTTTTCTAGTTCCATCCATTTGGCTGCAAATTGCATGACTTCCTTGTTTCTGATAGCTGAGTAGTATTCCATTGTGTAAATGCACCACAATTTGTTCTTTTTTTATCCATTCATCAGTTGAGTGTAGAGATTGAACTGCATTCCAATCTAATTGTATAGATATATAGATGAATATGCATGTGTCCTCATGCAATAATATGTTCCATAATAGTGTTTAGGTCTGTGATCTACCTTACTCACTATATTTTCCACATAGGTGATAGTGATCACATAAAATTATAATGACATTTAAAAATTATCTGTGACCTGGTGATGTTCAAAGCATATAATAACATTGTATAGTGTACTTCTAGAGACGGTGGTATAAGCAAACTCACAACATTTAGAAAAGTATAAAAGAATAGCATATGCAATTATGTATAGCACATGAAAATCGTAACAAGTTGTCATTTCTTTTTTTTCCATGTTTTATACTACATTACTGATGCTGCTTTACAATTTAATTCTTTGCAAAGTCTACTTTAGAATAATTTCATGTGTGAGATAGGTAGCTTCACACCTTTTCTGTTCACTGTTTTCTGACTCTACTGGAGACTAGTTTAAGAGATTAACTTTTATCACCTAGGATGTGTCAGTGCACTCTTAACCTTAACACAGCACAAAAGTCCCCAGTCAGTCAAATCACTGTAGTATTCATCCTTCTACATGTGTTCTATTTCAAATGATGCCCTAATGTGTGTGTGTGTGTGTGTGTGTGTGTGTGTGTGTGTGTAAATACATTGAGACAGATGTGATAGATAGTGCAGATAGATGGATAATTATTTCAGACTTACTATAAAAACATATAAGGAAACATTAATCAGTTCTCAAAAATATGACTATATTCCTAAAATAGCAAATTAAATTAATGCTGGCTCCTTGGTCTCTCTTTTCCAACAAACTACACTATGTCTGAAAAAATAAATCAATGTCATCTTCATCTTGAGTCAGAGAAAGGCCATCAAATACAGCTTAATATTATCTATTGTCTACTTGGTATGTGTTATGACTCACATATCCCAATCCTATCAACTCCATGTTAGCAATATGTTGTCCATTTATTTTGATATTTATGACTTTGACAATACCAAAAGCGAAACCACAATAACAGGAAAATATTGATGACCACTAAGAATACTGGAGAAAGCATAGTAGTTAAAGCCTATCTAGAAATGTGTGTGTGTGTGTGTGTGTGTGTGTGTGTGTGTGTGTGTGTGTGTTTAAATGGATAAGCAGAAACAATTCACTTTTATCAGAAATAAGTGTTGAAGTATTTCTACTTGAGTGGCACTAGCATCCTTGAGACTGTGGTGATAATTAGGTATGTGAACTGTCCTGAGTCCTATAGCTAATAAACTATTTTCTTAACTAGGCTAGATTCCTGTGTTAGCAAGGACAAGAGAATGCACTCCATGTCTAAGATGATCTCATCTGGCCTCTTCTCTTTGACCTACAAATTTCTACACTGCCATGTGTTGAATATTTATTAAGATGGTCAATAACATTTCAGACCCTTTCGTGATCATTACTGAGTAAGTTAAAAAGAATAAGTAATAAAATAGGAATTTCATATCAGGTCACCAGTCCATTGTCCAGTGTGGTTTAGGACATTATAGTATCCATGTATATTACCTGACTCTTCTTTTTAAGAAAAAGTACTTAATTAAAGATAGTTGAAAATAATAAATATTTAAAAATAGAAATTCATAATCATATTTAAAGAAAAATTCCTTAATTTTTATATTTAGAAACTATAATAATTATAAGATATAAGGGGAATTTGTTATCTTTATTGTGATCGAATGTAATAGTTCCTAAATGAATTTATTTATACATCCATGTACTCAGTAGATAATGCTGAAAATTACTCCTGTTAGGCAAGTTGTAACTTACAGAATTTTTCAGTTTTTTTTACGTTTATTTATTTCTTCAAGTAACATCTCAATATAGTCCCCTCCCTAGTCCCTCTCCTGGATTCACCCTCCTACCCTCTTCCTCCTCACCCTCCTATCTGCTTTTTTTCAATTTAAGGTGTATCTTTTTACCCCCAAGAAGTTCCCCCTTTAGTCCAATAAAAGGCTCTTATTCTTATAACAATAAATACAATACAAAACAATAAGAATAATTAGGTCACAATTATGAAAATTATAAGGCAAAACATGCATTCCTAATGTTCAGTCCATACATGTTTTGGCAACTGATATTAATATTCTATTATCTTTCTGTCTCCATGAGTTTAAAGTTCTATACTTAACTCTGTTTCCATCCTAATTTGCATTACCAACTTGAAAACATCTTCTTAGACCTAGAACATCCT
The DNA here is from genome assembly GCA_907164525.1 of Lophiomys imhausi. Classification (NCBI taxonomy): domain Eukaryota; kingdom Metazoa; phylum Chordata; class Mammalia; order Rodentia; family Muridae; genus Lophiomys; species Lophiomys imhausi. The sequence goes on from CAJQZJ010031536.1 coordinate 12,475,999, forward strand.
TTTAATTCCTAAACAACGTAAAATTTAACTTCGAGACTATAACTATGCAGTCTTCAGCCACATTAGAGACCTGAGAAGGATAAACATATCTGAATATACAGGAAGTACAAATCTAGCATCTTCCAGAACTAAGACATGACAGACAACTGGCTGCCTGGACAGTCCCCAATTTCTTTCAATACATTAGAGCATCTCTCTTCAGCCTTTCAACCCAGTTTCTCTGACAGACATTAATTGTTAAACAGGAATTATGAGGGACTTGCCTACCCATCTTAGCAGAGCTAAGCTGTCGATTTACCTGCTTCCAAGTTTTGTCTTTTTTGGAGAGCATTCTGTCTACATTTGAGGCAACGGATTTTTCTTGCCCAGTGACAAGCTTGCCATTAATGTAACCATCTCCAAATGGATATTTTTTGACAAGATAGTTAGATTATAGGTATGGAATATTTAACTTACTAACATGTGTTAAATAGACCTTTAGAGACTGTAACCAAATTGGTAAGTGGCAAATAACAGACAAATGTAATAATTTTACAGCATCCAACAGTTTGGATTATTGGACTTTGGAATGATTGCAGCTTATAACATTAAAGTCTTTGACAAAAGCAGTCTTTTTATTGAGATAGCCAACTCACTCTTCATGACATTAACTCACCAAAAAACAAAAACAAACGAAGAACATGTCTGGAATCAGTATAGATTATGTTCAGAGGGATTAAAAATCAAAACAGTGATGTCTAACCTTTATGGTTTTTGAGTCATTTGGAGTAAATACTACAATGAAAAACATATAATGGCACAAGAATATTAATTTGAAAGAATTTAAATAATCATTTTACTAAGATACAAAATTCAGCATAGACATAAACAATATATGACTCTCTGAGAAAAATGAATATATTTTAACACATAATTAAGAAATATATCAATTTTACAAGATGCCTACCTATGTAATTTCTCAATTCTGTAATAGAAAGCCCTGTTGACAACTTTGTGAGTTCAATAAATATTTTTAACATTGGCTATGAATTGGTGACTTCCTCAATAAGTTGAAATTTGGCCAAAAACTAATCCTCATATATCATATCCAAGAATATTTTGTCAGAACAAGTATCTTTTAGCATGCATGGATAATATGAGTGCAAGCAAAGATTAACCATCTAATTTCCAGAAAAGCTGGAAAAGTGGAAGACAGAGAGAGACTGAGTCCTAATTTTCTCCAAATAGATAATGTACAACAAAGTAGAAGAATATGTTGAAATCTCACATCAGTTCTTCACAATATGACAAACGTGCTGCTTGGCTATTGAAAAAAAATGTTTTTGGTGGTCAAGATTTGCTGAAAATAAATGAATCAAATCTTATGTTAATAAGGACAGAAAGTAGGTTGGGCATAAATAGGCACCACCTGAATAATAGATAATAGAACTGAAGTAATATAAACAATGAAGTTTTATTCAGCTGTGAAGAAAAAGGAAACTATGAGACTCATAGGGAAATGAAGGGAGCTTAAAATAATCACTTTGCATGAGTTAAGTCAGACCCAGAAAGATAAATACTATAAGTTCTCACTCATCTTTGGATGCTTGCTTTAAATCTTTAGACATATGTGTTTAAATTAGAATAACAATAGAAGTCAAGGAATTAATAAAGAGAAATGGAAGGGTATTTCAAGGCAAGGAGATTTGAACACAGATGTAAAGTGTAAATGGGCAATGGATTGCAGCACTAAACAAGGTAGGAGATTGTTGGGCAGGGTAGAAGAAATTTTCAAGAGATGTATAATTAATAGTAAAGACATTTTTAAGCCACATGGAAACATAACACTGTTAAAACTTTTCAAAACATACACATATATGAACGAAGCTTAAATTCTATTACCATATAATGGGAGTAAACTGTTATAGGCCAGCAAATCAAAACCCCAATGCTAAGTTTAGGTTTCATTTTTTTTTGCTTTTCATTCATGGAGTTCCATTGAATGCCTCACCATTGCAGGTAAATGCCATTGTTCTTGGCTATCCTATGAAACTTGATTGTGAGATTCTGTTGTTGAAGACACTACAAATTTGAATTATAAAGAAATAGAAAAATCAAGCTACTACAAAGCTAAAAGTTTCAACCTTACTATGTAACTTTCATAGCTCTGGAAGGGTCTATAGACTACTGGGTTAGAAAAATAAATGGATGTCTTTCCCAGCTGCAAACCATATAAGATGCAATAATAACTGGCCTGGAAAAAAAACACCTGGTGGTGAAAAAGCTATGACACAAACATTATGGAGTAGCCATCCGCCTTTTGATTGGCTTTAAAGCTTTCTCTACAAGGAGCGAAGTCATGTCTTAAAACCTGTGGCTTACTTTGCAATAGGCTTTAGGAGAGAGCTTAAAGGTGATATTTTGTTAAAAGAACATAGTAATATTGCTCCTAAATTCTTATTTGTATGTCCATAGAGTAGTACATTGTTCAATGTTCACTAAAGAAGCTTCTATTTTCAGTATATAGTGATGAATATAGGGACTACTACGTACAATAAGAGACTGTGGAAAGATCTATAACATGCCCTCCTCTAAAGGCGCAGTGAATCAATGCAAAATAGTGATGGAAATATTTTTAGAGGCAGTGCGCATCTGCAGCAAGCCTTATTTGCTGTACAGTACTTGACAGTTGAACATATGAGCTCATAACAGCTCTGAGTGAATCTATGAGGCACATACAGATCAAGCACCCAAGATCCAAGTGTAGGTAAGAAAGTAGCTTATGAATTACCAGACCTATCTGAAAACTATACCCAATTGATTGCTATATGGTAGGAAAAGTTCTGTGTTCTTCAGAACACTACTCAAAGGCATCCTATGCTTAAGTACTTGGCCCTACACTCTTCCATAAATAGGCAGAACCAGATGGACAATATATTTTTAAAAGCTCAGAAATAATATAAATGCAAATAATGTTATATGAACTAAACAAGATGTATTTATGTACTTAGTAATACACACAAACACACCAACAATTAAAGAAATAGAGAACATGAATTTCAGAGACCTAGTTCAGTACATGGGCAGGCTTGGAGGAGGAAAGGGAAGGGCAAAATGATGTATTTATCATTTAATTGTGAAAAATGGGCATATGACATTGAGAGGGAAAAGTGGTGAAGCTGTTGGAAGAAATTGGAGGGTAAAATGGAGGATTGGTTTGATCAAAACACATTGCATATATGAAAGTTTCAGACAAAAAAAGTTGGAAAATAAAAAATAGGAATAATGTTGACTGACAACTTGAAGTAATTTAGTCACCATGGTAAAATTTCTCTGATTATGAAGTGTTACATAGAATACTTTAACTAAAGACCCACTTTGAATGTTGACAATAACTTTCCAAGTTCTAGAGCATGGGAGTGTGTAACAGTAAATTTTTATTTAACAAACATATTTATTAATGCTTAACAATTTCCTATCCTAAATCCTAAAGCCTGAACCCTAACTCTAAAACCTAATCTACAACACCCTAATATCTATAAAACAAACACTTAATTCTAACCTAAAGTTTCTTAAAATGATATTCTCTTAGATTAACTTTTGGTGTGAATCCATATGGGTGGTTGATTTCTGCCAAATCTTTCAGTCTTACAGTCTGTGAATCTCATTTGTCAGATCTTAGGGTGGTTTATATCGACCATTGAAGTGGGGCGGCTTCTATAAGAATTGTTGCTTCAGTCCTAGGACCCACTTACTTGCAAGATGAAAAGCTTAGTCGGCTCAACATACAGATGCTTTGGGCCGCCAAGGGTCTTGCTCCAGTACTCAGTCCAATCCTGGCATTTTGTCTGCCCAATGCATTGGAAATCCAAAGTCTGCATAGCTTTCTGAGTTAGGTCCAACTCTGCCAAAAAGTGTATTTTGTTATGCTGTCCACCTATGTGGATCACTGAAGTCTGGGGCAGGTGAAGCCGGAGGAGTGATGTGAAGCCTCTTGAACAGATGAGGAGGAATTCCCTGTCAAGACCAGTGCACTCATGATTTAAATCCTTTGTAATGCCTAGCAAAGATCTGGGCATGAACTCTGGCCTCTTGTTGCTGTGGTTCTTGGTAGGCTTAGCAGAGTACGACCTGTCAAAAGTCACATGATTTGCCTTTTGAGGGTTTTCCAAGGAATGCCAATCAATGCCAATCCAGTTACATCCGGATATGTAACTGGATCCACTCATATCTTTTTACCTGAGAGGTCTGTCTTTTTTGTTATTCCAAAATCCCTATGCTCAATTTCCTTAATCTTACCACAGAATTGAGAAAAAAGAAAACAGAAGAAAGCTGCCCAGCAGGAGAGTTTATTCTCCCTCTGTATGCACACTGCAAATGCAATGTGAATGTCCATGTTGAACTCTTGTTGTTATGTCCCTACCATGGTGTGATGACTGTCATGATTGTGATCTAAAACAAGTCCATCCTTCCTTAAAGTGCTTTAGTCTGTTGTATTGTCATAATTAATAAACATAGACCTAATACACTATTATAGTTTAAAATTGTGTGTGTGTGTGTGTGTGTGTGTGTGTGATTTCTAAGCAACTGTTTTGAAGATTTGATCATTTCTATGCCCATGGACTTCAGAAACTGAAGGGTGGAGGAAAAAGTAATGACAGCTTTGTAAGGATATTTAAAGATTAATGTTTGCAGTTAGTAGCACCCTTTTTCATAATTGAGAAACTACTTTCATGGTATCTCTAACATGGATATTTTGCAATATTCTGAAATAACCTCATATCTTTTGAATGATTATTCTTCAAGTTCAACAGAGCTTTTATTTTATTTTATTTCTAAGACAATAGTATATCACAGATGACTACATCTTGGAAATATTTGTCTAACCTTAACAAAGGATAGTATCAAATCATGACTTATTTGAAATTACCACCAGTTGACTTCTTTTAACATAGTGTGGTTACAATTTAAATATAAAACTATATTATTTTTTCTTCTAAATGTATATATATGCATATATATGAGACATCTCAAAGAAAAATAAAATTTGCATGAAATAATTCTGAAAGCCAAAACCTCAGAGAAAGTGACCAATTATGAGATTTTAAATCCTTGCACCATATGGACATATTACAAAACCAAACAGGGGGCTTTTTCCTTTGGAGCACCTGGTTGCTTTTGGAAAATGTGAACTATTATACTGAAGAGGTAAGATATTACCAATAAATATATAGTCTCTGATTCAAATAATTTCCTGCTCCAATTTGTGATCCCTGAGTTCAGTATAGGATTATAAGAATTGTTACTAAAAACACAGGAAAATATTCCAGGTTATATGTCTTGGCTTCAGACTGTCAGGGGCTGTTGATATAATGGTTTCTAATTTCCAAAAGGACAAAAAACAAAATCAGTGTGCTTCATAGAATCCACAGACAGGAAGCCAGAATGATGATGAAAGTGCAGAATTAATTATAATACTATCAATTATAGCATGTATATATCTTTCTTCTGTACATGACTTTGGAAAATGAAGCTATAGGAAATGTCCTCGTGGGTTGTCTGCTCCCAAGTCAGACAAAAGACTGCTGACTTTTCTAGACAGTACTTCCCTGTGAAGCACAGGTCCAATGTTTCAGGAAATATACATAACTGTACTTCATATTGAGTATCCTCTGATCTCAGACACAATGCCTCTCTGGGTAATTTGAATAACTAATATCTACTGATGCTATCATTGCAGATGCATGTCCTAAAAATTTCAATGTTTCTATTCTATGGATTATTTTATAGAATCCCATTATGTATCTGAATTTCTGATATCTAGGAACTATGTAGTCTTATGAATATGTAGGCAGATTGGATTAACTAGATTTCACAATTGTTCTATTTCTCATATTATTGTGACCTATATCGTACTTTCCACACTGTTCACAACTTTAAATTTCCTCCAAGAGTCCATTAAGAGCTTGAATTTCTACATTGTAATTGCTTTATTCACATTCAATACAGATTTTATTTTTAAAGGATTATTAGTGGTATTGAACATCTGTGTATGTGCTGTTTAGGACTCTAACTTCTATGAAGATATGTCTATCCAATTCCTTTGTTTCATATTAGTGTGTGATGAGGACTCTTCAAAATAGCAGTCAATAACCAAAATGTATAAGAGCTCCTGCAGCTCAATAACACAAGGATAGCAATGAGCCTGTTTATTACTATTATTATTATTATTATTATTATTATTATTATTCTCTCATACACAACATTCTGACCACAGTTTCCCCTCACTCTTCTATAAGTTCTTCCTCCCCACCTCCCTTCCACCCACACCCACTCTTCCTCCTTTCCTTTCAGAAAAGGGTAAGTCTCCCAGGGATGTCAACCAAACAAGGCATATCAAGTATTGTAAGAATAGGAACACCCCCTCATGTTAAGGCTGGACAAGGCAACCCAGTAGGAAGAAAGGGGTGCCAAGGGAAGGCAAAAGAGTTAGAAACAGCCCCAACTCCCACTGTTTGGAGTCTCACAAGACCATAAAGCTGCACAATCAAAACATGTACACAGAGGGCTTAGGTCAGTCCTATGCAAGTTCACTGATTGCTAGTTCAGTCTTCGTGAGCCCCTGTGAGGGTCCAGGGACCAATGTACCTTTTAAAATGAGGAAAGGAATTTTTAAATTGTTTTTCATTAGTGTAAAGTATGGACTTCATTGTGAGAAAACTTTTGTATTTTGATGAAGTCCTAATTACCTATGTGTTGTTGATTGCACTTCTGGTTCAACAGCAGAAAAATTATGCTTGAGACCAGTGCCATGAAGACTTTCCTTATTTTTTCTTTTCACAAGTCTATTCATTTAAATATTTCTTATCCTTAACATGTCAGTCAATGTTGAACTATTTTTATATATGATTTAATGTCTGATTTCATTTGGAGGTTTGTGAATACTTGAATTTCCCAGAACAACTTAAGGGACTATTTCTTTCTACACTTAAATTTTGGCACCCATACTGAGATTAGATGTTCACTTTTTCTCTTACCTAGGTATTCTACTTTATTCTTTGTCTGTAAGCCTGTTCTTATGTTAAGAGTTTTCATGGATTTAGGACTGATTTTGCTCTATTAGAGGGGTGTTTGGTATTATGTTGAAATTTTTAAACATAATCTTTATTTGCCTGCTTTAATTGTCATCTCCGAGATTTACAACCTCTCTCTGCCAAACTAGACTTAGTCCTACAAGCATCTAACTTCCATACTATTTAAGCTAGGCCCAGAATGTTTTTAGCCTCTGAGAATTACTGCTGAACAAGGTCAGCCTTTCTAGTTCTTTTTGGACTCTGGCTGGCTGGTTCAACTCAGCTGTTCTGGCTCAAAATTCCTCTCCAAGATGATTGATTCAAACTGGCTTCTCACAGCTTTTGGCTACTTGGCTCTGCTTGACCTCATAGTAACTTTGGCAATATGTTCTAATCTTCTGGCTCTTTCTCATTCTCTGGCTCATACTGTCTTCACCTGTGTCTAACTTGTTCTCTCTCTGCCTGTCTCTGTAAAAATCTCCTGGTAAAACTGTCTCCACTTCCTTCCTCTCTCTCTGAGCCACCTCCTCAAGTCATGTCTCTTTCTTTTCTCTTCTTGTAAGAGTTGGGCATGTTCTCTTCTGTCAAATCTTTTTCTGATTTCTCACTTTGTCTGCCTCCCATTTAGACATAACTTTCAAACATTGGTGCTTCCTTCCACAAACTAACTTTACCTTCATTGTTTGGGATTAAAGGTGTGTACGATGGGCTTCTTTCTATTCCAGCAAGATAACAAAGACCTACAAGGTCTTTGGATGTAATAAGAGCACCCATGTTGATGGATTAAAATTTCTGTACAAAATTTTATTAGGTTTTTACTTGGGGTTTCATTTCAATTCACTTCAAAATAATTGAATACATCATACATATATAAAATGTTCAGTTTTAAAGAAGGAAAGATTGTAATTTGTTAAACTTTTCTTAATATACTTTATTTTATTATAAATCACTTCATTTTATTATTTCTAAAAAGTCTGTTTATTTTCTAACAAGCAACAGAAAGGTAGTAGATGAGGATAGAAAGGAAGATAAGGAGAAAATGAAAGACTGTAGGGAGGGGAAACTGTAATCAGGATACATTATGTTACAGAAATGCTTTATTTACTGTAAAATAACAAAAGGAAAATCATGTAAAAGTACTTAAAATTAGCAATAATTATTAAACAAATTGAGTGACTTATTTCATAGTATTACTAATACTCTTACTCTACAAATTCAAATAACCAAATTCAGATAAAAATACTATGCAAACTTTACATGTCAGATTGCTTACCTTTGCTAACATCTTATCAGTGGTAGTAAAATGAATCAGTCATATTTTCCAAATTAATTTTGTATATCAATAAAATAAGGCACATTTTATTCAAAGTACAAAGAGAGAGAATATAATGGGTATGAGATTTGAATATACTATATATTTGCATAGTTTATGCTTTACATAAGTTTATTGCATAAATTCAGTAATTCAGCTAGGTATAAACTATTTTAAATATGTCTGTCAGAGAAATGGGGCCAAATGGCTGAAGATTGATGCTGTAATGTATGGAGAGAAAATGGGAACTGTCCAGGCAGCCACTGGTATGTCATTTCTTAGTTTTGGAAGATGCAGGCCCTGCACTTCCTATATAATCAGATATATTTATCCCTCTCAAGTCTCTGAGGTGGTTGAAGAATAGATAGCTAGAGTCTCATAGTTAAATTTTGAGTTGTTTGGGAATCAAGAGGGTGTTCTGGATCTAAGAAGATGTTTTTAAAATTGTGAGGCAAGTTAGTATGAAAGCTGAGTTAGATATAGAACTTTAAACACATGGAGATGGTTAGATAGTAGAATGTTAAAGTCAGGTGCCAAATACATATGGACTGGACATTGGGAATGTATGCTAAGCTATATAACTCTTATAATTATGGCCTATTTATTTCTGTTGTTTTGCATTGTATTTATAGTTATAAAAAAAAGAACCATTTGTTGGACTGAAAGGGAGAGCTGTTGAGGGGGGAAGAAATACCTTAAACTAAAACAAAAAGAAGGGAAGAGGATGGGGGGTTGAGAGGGAGGAGGGTGGAAGGGTGGGACTGGAGGAGGGAGTAGGGAAGGGATTGTGATTGAGATATAATTTGAAGAAATAAAAAATAAATTATTATAAAAAATAATAACACTTTCACATGCAGTAGAATTGTCTAGCTTGAAACTATCTAGAGAGATCTCAATTTCAATTGAAAATTGTAACTTTCTAGGATTGTATTTACTTGAATATTGCAGAGCTGTGTTTTGAAACAACATAAAAGTTTACTCAAGTTCACAAGAAATGGTACCACTGGAAGTTAAACTCTTTCTATATGAATAATTGAATTTTTCACTCACAAACCTAATATGATATATCTCAAAATTTGACATATATATATTTTTAATGTAAAATCACAGAAAATTATTGAAAGAGCCACTCAAAAAACAAGAACAACAGCCACAAAGATAGTGTAGCAAAGAGTTAAAATAATCTTTTCATAAAAAATATAGTGAGTTTCTGCTTGGAGAAAAAAAAAGTCCCAAAACATCAAAATCATCTCTGCTTTATAAAAGTATCATTCAGTTTTGACTAGTTAATATATGATTCACTGCTCAATAAATTATGTGGATTCAATTACAGTCAGAGAATTGTGGTTTATCCTAAGTACTAATGGTTTGCTGTTTCCTCTTAGTCTACATAGGAACTATAGAAAACAACATGTGAGAATTTCTTCTCATCTCTTCCAGATAACAGTAACTTATTTTAGACTTTCCTCACTTCTTCTCTTATTGGGTAAAATAAACATTTAAAGGAGATCAAAACTTATTTTGGTTTTGAGTTTCAGAGACCCTCAAACAAAATAGGTCTTTATGTAGTCAAATGGAGACAACAAATAACATAGATTAAAAACTATTTTTTTGCTTTCCAGATGAATCATCATCTAAATGCCTGTCTCTCAGAACTCCAAAGTTTAAATTAACCAGTGTTTAATTATCTGTCAGAGTTAGAAGATCATACTGAATGTACCACATAACTAAAAACTATCAGACTGAAGTTTTTAAAGCTGAAAATAAAATAATTATATCGTTCTCTACTAAAACTATTCAAGGCTTATTTTGAATTTCAATCAATTATATAGTTGAAAAAATCTTTCATTGTTCTTTCACAACAGTTTTTAACTTGAAAGTAATTTCATTACTTGAAGAAATTGACAAATGACATGAATAAGTCTGTCATTTCTTAGATTGGTCAGGATGTCAATATACTTGCTATTTAATTTTTCTAAAATATATTTCTCTAATTATATATTGTGATCATTCTAATCCCTGAGTGTTCCTTTTTGATAATAAAAGAAGAGAAAAATTGTTCCAGTGATTCAAAGTCAAATATAAAATATTCTGAGAAACTTTAAAAAATCTTCAGTAAGTATTTAATATTTTACATTTTCCACTTACTTATTTTTAGATGGGCTAGTGTTTTAAGTGTCATAAGTTTTTATTCCCTTACAAAACACCAGAGAGCCTTACATACTAGTTAATTACTTAACTAACTAGAATCAGAGTCTACAGAATTTTAAACATTAACTCACCTGAACTGCTCCATAAAACATCTATTTCAGTGTATTGATGTTACATCTTAGAATCACATAGTCATTCTGTTTTATAGATGATAGCTGTCTTAGATATTTTCTAATTGGATATTTGGGAAATGCTCTTTATAAATACAGTAATTTAAATAAAAGAACTAGTAGGTCACCTACTACCAATTGCCTTGCTGTTTAGAATTCAAATGTATGAACATACAATCTAAAGCAATAATAAATTCAGGGATGATGGGCTAAGGAATTCTTGGGTGATTAACATTTAAAGGATGAAGTTCAAACCAGTTATCAGTGGTCCCTAACTCTCTCAAAAGTAGATGTCATGATTAGGTCCATTTTTATGAAATGTTCTCAAAATTTCTTTTCAGACAGAGAGGATTTGGTGGGTTACAGACACCTAGCATTTTCGAAATCTTCATGAATGTGAAATGAAAAATGTGGCTGTAAAGGAGCTTTAATTAATAAAGAAAGAAACAGGCAAGAATGAGAAAACCATATATAGAACCAGGTGAAATCCAGAAATATAAATTTCATATGAGTATAAGAAAGAGCTATAACATGAAATACTGGGAAAGAAGGTAAGTGTGGATATTCATCTTCAAAAAGAAATTAAACAAAATAGAAAGAAAAAGAAAAGAAGAAAAAGCTTAAGTAAGATCCATACACACAAAGTTGGACATTCACCCAAATTATATTTTATATTTTAAAATGGTATTTGCTTAGTCATACGTAAAAGAGACTGGATAAATGGCCACCAATATTCCCTAGGTTTTTTATGCTTGCTCTTGTAGGAGGTCATTTAAAGAGCTTTAATCATCAAACATTTCATCTGAGAAAATCTTGAGCTTCTCCATTTTTATATCTCCCAAACTCAATGGCTACTCAGAAACACTAATGAGCAAGCACACAAGAGTGGCTGAACAACAACAAAACAAACAAACAAAAAATTAAAAAGAACTGACTTGTCGGGATGAAGAGTGGACACAAGTCTATGTGGTAGGATGTGTGTCCCATACTATACATAAATACAGGAAGTGTTCCCCTTTGGATTAGTAGCCTATATTTTGAAAACAAGAACAAGATCTGCTGTGTGTGGATATGATTAAGATCTATCAAATAAAATGAATTACTTTGCAAAATTAATCCAACCTGATTGTTTCTGATAATCATGACTCAACTACCACCTAATCTAAACATCATTGTTGCTTTATGTAATTGCACTGGGCTTATATGTTGCAAAGACTTTGTTCTTTGTAAAGTATTAGCTTTAATTGAAAACAAAGTACAAAACATTATGTGAGAATTTATTAAATATATATTGCAGAACAAAAAAGATGATAAAATGGAAAACTTATCCTGGATAGTGCTTCTGAAAATTACTAAGCCAGAGAGTAGACACATGAGATTCTCACTGTGCTTTGGTGCTAATCTTCCAAGAGTCATAGCAACATAGTTTATGGAAGGCCAAAGTGAACAAAGTCCATGTGTTCTTTATTTTTCTATTTTTAGTGGTCTGAAATGTATTTTTTTAAACTAGGATATATATTAAGGATCTGTTTCTTGTGCCATATAGCTCATATCATAAAATCAGACAGTTATGAAAATGTTTAATTGTTTCTTTTATGTTTATTTATTACTTCAGGTTACATCTCTATCAAAGTGCCCCCTTTCCAGCCCTCCCAGTCCCACCCTCCCATGCTCTACCCCCATCTCTTCTATCACATTCCTCCAGAGTGGGCTGTCCCTACATATCAGTCCCACACCCCAGTTCAGCAGTCATCTGGAGGCCAAGAGCCTCCTCATACACTGGAAGTCTACAAGGCAGCACCACTAGGGCAAAGTGTCTCAATGACAGGTAACAAAGTCAATGTTCCTGTTCCCTTTGGTGCATTGGTTGTAGTATAGTTATCCTGTATATTATGGCTAAAATATGATTATAACTGAATAGATGCCATTTGCATCCTTCTGAGTCTGGGTTAGCTCAATCAGGATGAGCTTCTCTAGTTCCATCCATTTGGCTGAAAATTGAATGATTTCACTGTTTCTGATGGCTGAGTAGTATTCCATTGTGTACATATACCACAGTTTTTTTTTTATCCATTCCTCAGTTGAGGTAAATCTGGGTTGTTTCCAGTTTCTAGCTATTACAAATAAGGCTTTTATGAACATAGATGAGGAAACATCCTTGTGGTTTAGTAAGGAATCATTTGGATGCATACTCAGAAGAGGGATGGCTGGGTCTTGAGGTACAGCTATTCCACGTTTTCTAAGATATCGCCAGACTGATTTCCATAGTGGTTGTACAAGCTTGCACTTCCACCAGCAATGGAGGAGTGTTCCCTTTCTCCACAACCTCCCCAGCACGTGTTGTAATTTAATCTTTTGATCTTAGCCATTCTGACAGGTGTGAGATGGAATCTCAGAGTCATCTTCAGTTGCATTTCTCTGATGATTAAGGATGCTGAGCATGAACCCTACCTATCCATGAGCATGGAAGATCTTTCCATTTTCTAAAGGCCTCTTCAATTTCTTTCTTGGAGGACTTGAAGTTCTTGTCATACAGGACTTTTAATTGCTTGGTTAGAGTTACCCCCAGGTATTTTATATTGTTTGTGGCTATTGTGAAGAGTGTTGTTTCCCTAATTTATTTCTCAGCCCACTTATTTTTTGTATAAAGAAGGACTTCTGATTTTTTGGAATTAATTTTGTATCCAGCCACCTTGCTGAAGGTGTTTATCAGCCGTAAGAGTTCTCTCAGACAATAGGGACTCCTCTTTTGTAAATTCTCTATTTAGCTCTGTTCCCCATTTTTTTGGGTTATTTGGTTTCTTGGCATTTGATTTCTTGAGCTCTTTGTAAATTTTGGATATTAGCCCTCTGTCAGATGTGGGGTTGGTGAAGATCTTTTCCCAATCTATAGTTTGCTGTTTTGTTTGAATGACAGTGTCTTTTGCCTTACAGAAGCTTTTCAGTTTCATGAGGTCCCATTTATTGATTATTGATCTTAGATCCTGAACTGTTGGTGTTCTGTTCAGGAAGTTGTCAACTGTACCAATAAGTTTCAGGCTTTGCCCCACTTTCTCTTCTAATAGATTTAGTGTCAGGCCTTATGTTAAGGCCTTTGACCCTCTTGGCCTTAAGTTTTGTGCAAGGTGATGCGTATGGGTCTAATTTCATTCTTTTACATGTCAACATCCAGTTAGACAAACACCATTTTTTGAATATGCTGTCCTTTTTCCATTGTACAGTTTTGGCTTCTTTGTGAAAAATTAAGTGACCATAGGTGTGTGGGTTCATTTTTGAGTCTTCAATTGAATTCCATTGATCCACTGCTCTGCTTCTATACCAGTACCATGCCTTCTTATTACTATTTCTCTGTACTATAACTTCAAATCTGGGATGGTGGTATCTCCAGATGTTTTGTGTGTGTGGAGGGTGTGTGTGTGAGTGTGTGTGTGTGTGTGTGTATGTGTGTGTGTGTGTGTGTGTGTGTGTGTTTATTGTACAGTATTGATTTAGCTATTCTGGTTTTTTTGTGATTCCATATGAAGTTGATAATTGCTGTTTCCAAGTCTATAAAGAATTGTGGAGGTATTTTGATAGGAATTGCAATATGGCCATTTTTACTATATGGACCCTACCTATCCATGAGCATGGGAGATCTTTCCATCTCCTGATGTCCTCTTCAATTTCTTTCTTTGAAGACTTGAAGTTCTTGTCATACAGGTCTTTTAATTGCTTGGTTAGAGTTACCCCTAGGTATTTTTTGTTAATTTGTTTTTTTTCCCTCTGCCTTTTAGCTAATTTGGCTAAAGATTTGTCTATTTTGTTGATGTTCTCAAAGATCCAACTCTTGGTTTCTTTGATTCTTTGCATTGTTCTTTCTGTTTCTTAGTTGTTAATTTCAGCCCTAAGTTTGATGGTTTCCTGCCATCTGCTCCTCTTGGGAGTGTTTAGTGTAGAATTTGAGCTTTGAGATCAGCATGAAGTTAAAAAGAAGTTCTGTCTTAATAAAAAAATAAATAAACAAAGCTTCAAATTCTTCATCCTACTGTTTAAACTAGTAATGATTTGATAAGAATTAATAGGTAAAGCACAGCCAGAATAATATCTAATTCCATTTGTTATATTTCTAAAGAATTCATATGTTTTCCTTATCTTTTTACCTTATCAAATATCTGTTTACTTTTTCCATGTTTGATTATATAAAAATGTGATCTTTTTAACTTGTGTGGATTTGCTAGGGGGTTATAAATAGTGTTCACATGTCATTACTTACTTTCTGGATATGTAATGCAATTGCAAAAGTGCCTCTTGCATGACATGTTATATTTGAAAGTATTTAAAGAAATTGATATGATGAATCAAATATAATGAATGGCTTCACACTTTATATAATATAATTATTTCAAATTAGAGAAACTATAAGTCAGGTACATTGGTTTTCATTTAAGCAGAACATTCTTTTCTTCTTCAATCAAGCAGGTAATATGGCATAATTGAATAATGTACTAGCATCAATGTTTCATTTTCAGGGCAAGGAGAATGGAAAATTTGCCTGCAACAAAAGCACAACCATATAAATCACATTTCCAATGATGTCCTACATGCCAGAGGTAGAGGTAGAGGGAAGGCTTTATATTACCCCTAAAGCAATTGTTTCAACCTGTGGGTCAAGACATTCTTGGGGATTGAATGACCTTTTCACAGGGGTCACATATGAGATATCCTGTATATCAGATATTTACGTTACAATCAAAACAGTAGCAAAATTACAGTTATGAAGCAGCAACAAAATAATTTTATGGCTGGGGGGGATCACCACCACATAAGGAATTGGACTAAAGCGTCACATCATTAGAAAGGCCAAGAAGCACTTTCCTAAAATATGTTATATGGAAAACTGATCTACTAGAAAATTTACTCTAATTTTATACTTTTCCATTTGGATATTTTATCTCTTTTTCTAAGGAAGTGAGAGATTATAATCAATGTTGAGTTAGTCCATTGAATCATGGTAAAAGAACAAGTGTCTTTCTACCAATAGTGATCATTAATTATTTTGATTCTGTAGAACTCACATTAAATGAAGTAATAAGAGTTTTCCAGAAAGTAATGTAGAAAGAAATTAGTTAAATTACATTGGTGCCGTTTGTAGAAATAAATAGTTAAATTGTTTAACCAGTATTTATATTATCATTAATTGGTTTGGGGGCTGTTAATCTTTAATTCACCATTATAAATGAACACAAAGGGGTTGGGGATTTAGCTCAGTGGTAGAGTGCTTGCCTAGCAAGCACAAGGCCCTGGGTTCAGTCCTCAGCTCTGGAAAAAAAAGACAAAATAAAATATATTTATAAAAAAAAAATAAAAATAAAAATAAATGAACACAAAGACACCACATGGATTTTAACAAACCTTGGCCTGAAATGTGCAAACTTAGCCCATCTAAGCTAGCTCGTAATTTTATTACCCAAATATGATCCCATATATACATACGTCCCCTTGGACTGCATTTTCCATGCTATGCCGATGTTCCTGGCCATGTGGAATGAGGTTCCTTTTTCTAACACATAGTGTGTGCCTCCTTCTTCCTGCTTCTGCTGGCTGGAATGCCTCCTTCTTCCTGCTGCTGGCTGAGATGAATTAATCCTCTGTCTAATGCTCAGGCTTCCTGTTCTAATCTCAGGAAGTCCCACCTTTCTCTGTTTTTGCCCAATCTCAGGCCTCAGCATTTTATTTAACAGACAGCAAGCAGGACCAACTAACATTTAGAACATCATTTCCCTCCTTTTGTCTAATAAAAAGGCTAAATTTTTAATTCATATAGTAAAAACAATAAGAACAATTATGAAACAATCAAGAAAACCATATATAAAAGTTACACACATAATGTTTAGCCTATTTGTACCAGGTAATCTTGAAGAAGAAAAAAAATCATCTATCAGGGTGTCTAAAGTTCTGAACCTAAATAGTTTCTATCATATCCTATATTTATAAACCTAAAGATTTTATTTAGACTTGACAATATCCTTTTAAATCCTAAACAACTCAAGTTCAATTGAAATCTTATAACTATTATGCCTTCAACCACATCAAAGACATAAGAAGGGATAAAGTTATTATTTGAGTGAGTAGGAAGCATAGGAGAACAGCTTCCAAAAAGAAATATGACAGTTTGTTGCCTAGATAGTTCCAAATATCTCTCTTGATATCATTGGAGCATCATTTTCAGCCTTCTGGCCAAGCATTTTTCACAGACTATATTGTGCAGCAGGAAATAAGAAGGATTTTCCTATTCTGTCTCTGCAGAATCAGGACATCAACTTGCCTACATTTAAGCTCTGGTCCATCTTTGGACTGTATATAGACTGTTAAGAGAACAGGGGCATTTTTGCCCAATAGGAATTATCTCCTGATGGGAAATTTATTTTTGAGCTCATTCTTTTCTTCCAAGTCAAATGGAAGCTTCCAGGAACTGACTGTCTTAAGTTAAACAATTCTTAAAATAACAAAACATCTTTAAATGCCATTTTCTGTATTCCTCTGAGGGTTTTGAAGACATCTACTATTTTATTTATAAATCTATCTATCATCTATCTATCTTTGAACAAGCAAACTATATTTTAACCATTTACTATCTGTTTAACCTATAAGGTTTATTTTGTGATAAATTAAGACTAGTATTTCACATGACCAGAAGCTTGACTGACCAGCAATCAACCTGTATTACCCAGACTCCTAAATAGGTTGCAATAGCAACCCATAAAAGGATTGGAAGTAAACCTATACGTTTAAATAAGTTGTATAGGCACAATACCTCATATAAGTTGAAATATTCATAATGTGTCTAAATATAAAATTCTATACCAATGTATTAAAAGATAACCTTATTTAAAGAATAACAATAGTTTTGAGTTTCAGAGCAGATTCAATAATCTATCCTTATATCTTATCATTTCTATATTATATACATATATTCCCCTCTTTTTCTTTTCAAGTCTTTCCCCCTATATATGAGAGAAAGAAGAATAGAGAAAAGAAAAAGAAATAGAAAAGTCCTTGAATCTAATCTCCTATATCTTGCTTAACGTGACCATATAAAAATCTGTAACCATTCCACCTAAACATCCATCTTCCACCCCACTTTTTGGGAATAGGACGTCACTCTCTTAAAACTGCTTCCTGCTGAATTAGGACATGGAAAACCTGTTTAGGGGCCCAAATAAAATGGAAAAAAAAGGTTAATCAATTTAATAGTAACACTTGTCCAGTCTCTATATGCTCAACAATTTGAATGTCCTGAGCAGTTTGTAGTCTGAAGCTGGACTTTGGTTAGGAAAATTCAGGGCTTTATTGATGTCC
Organism: Lophiomys imhausi; assembly: GCA_907164525.1. NCBI lineage: Eukaryota > Metazoa > Chordata > Mammalia > Rodentia > Muridae > Lophiomys > Lophiomys imhausi. Next base: position 12,494,022 of record CAJQZJ010031536.1, read on the forward strand.
TGTCTGGAAGAGTCTTTGAAGCTGGGCCATCTCAGCAATCTGTTTGAAGTTGTTCTGGATGCAGATATTTGAGGAAACAGATATTGAGGCAGTCTATGAGGCTGGATCATTTGGGTTACTTGTCTTATCTTCTTTGGACTCAGGTCCTGTTGTTCTTAAAATATATAATTTCTCACAAGTAACATATAGTTCTGCAATTACCAAAATGCCTTGGATGTGCAGGATGCACAAATCAATTAAGGAATATTTTCTGTTCTTTGAACATCAGAAAGACATTTGTAAGTCTCCATTCATGCTATATAAAAACATGGCATGTAATAGTATTACATACATATGCTATATATAATCTATTTTAAACTTAAAATACAGTATAAGACTGTATGGAGTTTAATTATTCTCCTCTACAGGTGACATAAATTTATTAATTGATTAAAACAGGTTTATTCTGTGTTGTTCTGGCTTTTTGTAGATTAAGATGGCCTAAAACTCAAAAGGAACCAATCTGTCTCTGTCTTTGTCTCCCATGTTTTGGGATCAAAGGTATGCATTTACATATTTTTTTCTTTCCTTTTCTCCTTTCTTTGGAGATTTAATTTCTATGTGGATATATCTATCCTTATTGAGACAGGGTTTCTCTTTGTAGCTTGGGCTGTCTTGATTTGCTCTGTAAAGCTCTGTAGATTAGATTGGCCTCGAACACACAAGCAATCTGCTTTTTCCTTGTTTCCCAAGTTTTGAGATCAAGGTATGAACTTAAATAATTGAATTACACTTATTAAACAATAACATTAATTAAACAATTTTGTATTAGTTTGAGTTCCAGTTCTCCCATGGAAACCCCATTCTTAAGGAGATTGGTGTAGAATAGCATGATATGTTATTTAATGTTAGCTTTTCTTAACTGTTGGCTGTGAGAGGTATGTGGTTTGCACGTTCTTCCCTAGCCTAACTCAAACTTTACATTGATTAACAGAATATCTATCTATCTATCTATCTATCTATCTATCTATCTATCTATCTATCTACCAATCTATCTATCTATGTATCTCTCTCTTCCAGACAGTATTTCTCTGTGTATCCTTGTCCTGGATTCACTTTGTAGACAGGCTGACCTTGGTGAAGGTCAGGGATCCACCTCTCTATTTTTCCCAAGTGCTGGGATTAAAGACATGCACTGTGCACCACCACAACCAGCAATTAACATACCTCTTTTAGGGCAAAATGTCTCTTGAAACACGTTTTCCAGTGGGAGCCCCACACTTAAGAAGACTGGCTTGTGACCCTTTTCTCTTTTCATAAATTTGAGATTATGTGTATTTATCCATTAGATCAGTAAGGACATCATTAAACTTAACATCAAGGAAAAATGTGTCATTTTTGAATTCTAGACTGACTTTAGTAAGCAGACTTACCTTATCAGCAGGGTTCCTGCCCTGCCTTCATTGTTTAAACCGGTTTCTTCCTCTAGTGTGATGGGATTAAGGGATTAAGGGTATGTGCCAGTACCTCCCTGCTCAAATTTCACATAAATCCCATATATTAGTAATTCTGTAACCCAAAGAGCAACTTTGAACTGCAGTGACAATTCAAAATATGCCCAAAATCTTCAAATATCTCTTATGTTTTAGCAATGTCAAACCAGAAAAATATCCTTTCTACCTCACGATATAGGAAAATCAAAGACATCTAAACAAAAATCAAGCAAAGAAACAACATTCCAAAAGCCTTGGCATGTCTAACCATGCTGCACTTAAAGCTTTGTTCATTATTCCTTAGAGTCTAGTTTTGGCTGCATTTCATTGGCAGCCTATACAAGAAACTCATGACAGGCACCTAGTACCCAGGGAGCTCTTAGCTCAAGTTGCCATTAGTTTTGTATTATCTATCAGGAAGGGCCTCCCTCCTTCCTTCATCATCATTGTTGGCAATTTAGCATTGTATCTGTAAATTCCTTCCTTTAAGACTATCCTAGTATGAACTTTCTCAAAAAAGATACACAGAACCACACTGTCAGGGTAAAAACCATTTGTATGCTAAGAGGAACAAACTCAATTGGAATCCAAAAGTATTGAGGTATTATGAATTCTTCCATTTTTAATCTGGCTATTAATTCCACTCTCAAATTCTGTTTAGAAGGCTGCCAGTTTTTTAGTATATACATTTAGCAACAGCTTTTGTTAAGTTAGCCGCACCTTGAAATGCATTTGAGTTCGGTTCCCTGCTCTTTGGCTAGGAAGCCAGCTTTCACCTGGCCTTCTCATGCTTTAAGCATAGATTCTAATTGCCCCACGTTGGGTATGATATGCAGAGAAAAACTAGTTAAATTACCTTGGTGCCATTTCCAGAATTAGTTAAATTGTTTAACCAGTATTTATATTATCATTAATTGGTTTGGGGGCTGTTAATCTTTAATTCTCCATTATAAATGAACACACAGACACCACATGGATTTTAACAAGCCTTGGCCTGAATTGTGCAAACTTAGCCCATCTAAGCTAGCTCATAATTCTATTACCCAAATATGATCCCATATATACATACGTCCCCTTGGGCTACCATTTTTCAGGGTATGCTGATGTTCCTGGCCATGTGGAATGAGGTTCCTTTTTCTAACCCATGGTATGTGCCTCCTTCTTCCTGATTCTGCTGGCTGGAATGCCTTCTTCTTCCTGCTGCTGGCTGTAATGGATTAATCCTCTGTCTAAAGTGTAGGCTTCCTGTTCTAATCTCAGGAAGTCCCACCTTTCTCTGTTTTTGCCCAATCTCAGGCCTCAGCATTTTATTAAACAGACAGCAAGCAGGACCAATTAACATTTAGAATACTTAACACTACCCCATCAGTAAATGAAAAAATCATTCAATAGCTTGATTTTTTTAAATAACCAAAAATGCGTGCTGCCAATCTGACAATGAATTAGTCATGGTTGGAGTTATCAGTCATTTTTTACTTGGAAATAATCTCTAAAATTCCCAACTGAAACTATATCTAAAATTATTCTGATGGAAAGCTTTCACTTAGGTTCTGAGGAAAATATATCTATTTGAATAATCAAGCAACTTGAAAATTTCCTACATTTCAGGATTCATGAAACACTGATATGTGTCAAACAAAATCTTTTTTTTTTTACTTCCTTTGAAATTGTACATATTGGTGTTGTATTTATTATAGAAGAATAGGGACTCGGCCTCTTTAATGAGGAGCCAGGGTAGGAGATTTTTTTCTGTTTTTTTAAAAAATATTTATTTATTACATTAAGTTACATCTCCATCTCAGTGTCCTCTTTCCACCCCTCCCAGTCCTGCTATCCCACCCTCTACCCCCTATCACTTCCATCCCACTCCTCTGGAGTGGAGTGTCCCTACATAACAGTCCTCGACCCGAATTCAGCAGTCATATGAGGGGCAAGAGCCTCCTCATATACCGGGGGCCTACAAGGCAACACCACTAGGGCAAAGTGTCTCATGGATAGGAAACAAAGTTTATGTTCATGTTCCCTTTGGTTCATTGGCTGTAGTATAGTTATCCTGTACTATATGGCTAAAATCCAATTATAAGTGAATAGATGCCATGTGCATCCATCTGAGTCTGGGTTAGCTCACTCAGGATGAGGTTCTCTAGTTCCATTCATTTGGCTTCAAATTGCAGTATTTCATTGTTTCTGATGGCTAAATAGTATTCCATTGTGTATATATACCACAGTTTTATAATCCATTCCTTTGTTGAGGGACATCTGGGTTGTTTCCAGTTTCTAGCTATTAGAAATAAGGCTGCTATGAACATAGATGAGGAAACTTCCTTGTGATTTGGTGAGTAATCATTTGGATGTATACCCAGAAGTGGTATGTCTGGGTGCTGGTCTAACTGGATGTTGACATGTAACAGAATGGAATTAGACCCATACTTATCACCTTGTGAAATCTTAAGTCCAAGTGGATCAAAGACCTTAACATAAGGCCAGACACACTAAATCTATTAGAGGATAAAGTTGGGAAAATCCTTGAACTCATTGGCACAGGTGACAACTTCCTGAATAGAACACCAACAGCTCAGGATCTAAGACCAACAATCAATAAATGGGACCTCATGAAACTGAAAAGCTTCTGTAAGGCAAAAGACACTGTCATTCAAACAAAACAGCAACGTACAGATTGGGAAAAGATCTTCACCAACCCCACATCTAACAGAGGGCTAATATCCAATATTTTCAAAGAGCTCAAGAAATTAAATGCCAAGAAACCAAATAATCCAATCAAAAAATGGGGAACAGAGCTAAACAGAGAATTCACAAAAGAGGAACCCCTAATGGCTGAGAGATACTTGAAGAAATGCTCAGTATCCTTAATCATCAGAGAAATACAACTCAAAACGACTCTGAGATTCCATCTCATACCTGTCAGAATGGCTAAGATCAAAAGATCAAATGACAGCATATTCTGGCAAGGTTTTGAAGAAAGGGGAACACTTCTCCATCTCTGGTGTGAGTGCAAGCTTGTACAACCACTATGGAAATCAGTCTGGAGATATCTTAGAAAACTTGGAATAGCTTTACCTCAAACAAAATCTTTTAAATCAGAAAGTATTGTTATTACTTTATATTTTCATTAAAATATTTTCTATGTAATTTATAGAATATTTATTTATCTAAATATGAATATATTTTCCATTTTAATATTCATGAAATGAATAAAAATTGGATATGTATTTCTTCTGTTTACTTTCCTCCCCATCTGTCCATCCATCTATTGAACCTACAGGAAACAATGTTTATTTTAAATTCTCTACCCAATAGAAAGATGCAATGCTGACTGACATGTTACATATAAGTGACAAATGAAGCACAGAGAGAGCTGATAGAGAGAATCAATGGATGGAACAGCTTATTTTACCCCGAATGCTTGCTGCAGGTGAGAAAGAGATTGGCCCACAACTTACAATGAAATCAAGCCAGGACTTCCCAGAGCAAGGTCAGCCAATATCAAGAGAGTAAGCATCCCTTCAACATATTGTTAAACTCTTTCAAGTTGTTGATATTCCTTCTGTACCCATGCTTTATTGTGTCAGCATCAACCTCTTTGATTCTGTATCTTTGCTCTGGATGCTTCTATTCCCTCAATGACTATTCCCTTAGCAATTTAATTGTTGAACCACCCTGAAGCCATACACCCACTAGAGGAGCTATAATGCACTTTAATTTAGTAAAAGAAACTAAGTGGAATGAAAAATGATGATATGTTATGAAATATACAAATTAAATGCAACTTTTGGAATAGAGGTTATTATTTGTCCATTTAAAAAGGAACTATACTTACCCTGTGCCTTTATTACTGAATTTAATTTTAACTACTGAAGTCAAAAGAAGTTAAACACTCACATTACATGAAATTCAAATGCATTTCTCATTGCCATCAAGTTGTACCCTACACATTTTTAAATGAATAAAGTTTATTATTTAAATTTTAAAATAACCTTTATTATGTAAATGGGTTATTGTAGAAAACCTGCAAAGTTCTTTGAATAGTATAAGCCAATCTCTTATTTGCCATGGTGCAAAATATTTTTACTCTTTTACTTTTATTGATTTATTTATGAAGTGGGTTCATAAATAAACAATTTAACAGAGCTGATGTGTTGGGGGATATAATAATCATTTCATTCACAAACATGAAATGAGTCACCAGTTTTATCTTCCTGGGAATACATATTCCAGTGATTTTTGTTAAGTATGCTTTTTAAACTTTTTTATATTATGTAAGAGTTTCACTCTTTTATGTAATTCTCAGTCATCTTCATCTCCAATATCATCACTTATTCTCCTCCCTTTCACTCTAAAACCTTCCTCCCAATAAGCCCCTCCACAATTTCATGTCTTTTTTTTTTTTAACTCATCAAATTGAATTACTTTCTTGCTTATAGATGGGTTGGGACTATTTACTTGAGTGAGTGCAAAGTATCAGTGACTGCCCCACTGTCACAACAAACCCCCCAACATAAGATACTTTAACACCAATGGTCCTCTCCCTTCCCCATGATGAAATTCACGGGCTCAAACATGTTCAAATACTGTGTAGACCATGTTTGCAGTGAGTTTCATGAATTCAATGGCTAGGTCATGCCCAGAAGACATCTTTTGGCAAGAGATCTCTGCATCCTCTGGCTTTTACATTCTTTCTGCACTGTTCTCTCAAATTCCCTGAGATTTGGAGGGTGTGCTTTGGATATCTCATTTAGGGCCAAGTGCTTCACTGTCCCCTTCTTTTGGCGCTATGCCAATTAGGACTGACTGCATTAACCACTCTTAACTCAATATGAGGTTTTTCCAATGAAGGCTGGTCATAGCACTAATCTATGGGTATAAAGAGAGGTATTTAGAAGACTGATAACTTAATCATTTAGAAAAATACTAGTAGTGGATTCCCCTACATAGGGGCTATGACCTTATCAGCTTTTGACTGGGTATACAGAACAAACCATGAATTCCTTTCTGTGGAGCAGGCCTCAAATCCGGGAAGACAGTAGTTGGTTACTCCCATACCAGTCATACCACTATTGCACTAATGGGCATATCTTGTTTTGGGGACTTTATTATAGCTGGCAGAATTCACTACCAAGTAAGACTTTTACCGACATCCTCACTCCCAAGCAAACTGCATGGTATTTTCCCGCATTATCGTGACTACCTAACACAGAGAAAAAAAAAAATCTACTTTAGCTCCAGCTTGATTTCTTTATTTCTGTGACCAAAGTGTGCATTATATTTAGCAATATAGTCTTATTGCCAAAGACTGGGGGATAACCAAGATCAAGTTTTTATTGTTTTAGGGTAATTATGGAGACTTTTGAGTAAAAATGAATAAGTAATCATTTCACATATGGCATTTGGATTTTTGTTAATAAACCATTACTTTTGTAAAGAGCATTACATTACCAACTTAAAAACATCTTCTTAGACCTAGAACATACTTTTAATTCCTAAACAAGTTAAAATGTAACTCTGAGACTATAACTATCTAGTCTTCAACCACATCAGAGACCTGAGACGGATAAATATATCTGATTATAAAGGGAAGTGCAGGGCCAGCAGTTTCCAAAACTAAGAAATGACAGACAACTGACTGCCTGGACAGTCCCCAATTTCTCTCCATACATTAGAGCATCTATCTTCAACCTCTTGGCCCAGTATCTCTGACAGACATTAATTGTAAAGCAGGAATTATGAAGGACTTGCCTGCCTTGTCTTGGCAGAGCTAGTTGGTAATGCAAGTTAGGATGGAACATGAGTTAGGTATAGAACTTTAAATTCATGGATATAGGTAATAGAATATTAATATCAGTTGTCAAAAATGTATGGACTGGGCATTGGAAATGTATGTTATACCTTGTAATTTTACTAATTGTGGCCTAATTATTCAAAAAAAGAGTTCTTTGTAAATTTTGGATATTAGCCCTCTGTCAGATGTGGGGTTGGTGAAGATTTTTTCCCAATCTGTAGGCTACCATTTTGTTCAAATGACAGTGTCTTATGCCTTATAGAGTCTTTCCAGTTTCATGAGGTCCCATTTATTGATTGTTGGTCTTAGGTTCTCAGCTGTTGGTGTTCTGCTCAGGAAGTTGTCACCTGTTCCAATGAGTTCAAGGGATTTTCCCACTTTCTCTTCTAGTAGGTTTAGTGTGTCAGGCCTTATGTTAAGGTCTTTGATCCACTTGGACTTAAATTTTGTACAAGGTGATAAGTATGGGTTTTATTTCATTCCTTTACATGTTGTGGGAGAAGGGGGAGAGGGAGGGAGGGTGGTGCAGGGGGTGGGAGGTGGAAGGAGGGGATTGTGATGGATATGTAACTTGAAGTAATAAATAAACATTAAAATAAAGAAAAGAGCATTACTCATCTATGAGTAATACCTCAATTGAAATGTTTTTTTACAATATTAGGATTCCATGTGATTCTTTTAATACATACTAAGTTTTATTCCTTCTTCCTCCTCCCTCTTTATCTTCCTTACTAAACCTTCATACAACATCCCTTAAACCTTTTCACTCTCAGAGAACATTCCCTTCCACTCACAGGGATGCTAAATTTCAGGCAGATTTTTGATAGTCTATGACCCTTTGGGAGAGCATTTGCAGCCCAGATAGGACATTTCACTTTGAATATATATGTACATATATTCACAGGCTTGCTTGCATGCATTATATGTATTTAATTAGATAGAAAGTAACAGGAATTCTTATGAGTTTTTCAGACATCCTTACTGTTTGTTTTCCCTCTTTGTTCTACATCAATTCCCCTCCTCTACTTAGTTAATGCTTTCCCCTGTTTTTCCCATTTCCTTCTTCAAATCACTTGCACCCTGCTATTCCACTCTCTATTGCACTCCTATTTGTGGTCCCTTTTTACTTTACTGATTTCTGCAATTAATCCAGGCTATGTACTCACATCTAAAAATTTAAGCAAGGAGCCTTCAATAATGGAAAACTTGGGCCATTTGTCTTTCTAAGTCTGGTTTACCACATTAAATATGATGATTTTAGTTCTACCCTTTTACCTACAAGATTCATGATTTCAGATTTCCTTACAGCTGAATGGTATTACAAAGTGTATATGTACCATCATATGTTCATCTTCCATTCATCAGTGGTAGGACATTTAGATTGTATTTCCATTTACCAGCTATTGTAACTAGACTGGCAATTAGCATGGCTTAGCTACTACCTGTGGAGTAGGACTGTGAATCTTTTGAGAATAATCCAAGGAGTCATATATCTGAGTCATTGAATAGATTTATTATTAACGTTTTGAGAACTCTCCATACTGATTTTCATAATGGCTGCAACAGTTTTTAATTAAACCAACAGTGAATGAGGGGCCCAGTTTGCATGCAGTCCCAACTGCATTTGTTCTTGATTCTTTTGTTTGTCTTTGTCACTCTGACTAGGCTAAGAAGTATCAATGTTGTTTTTACTTGTGTTTTCTTATTTGTTAGGGACCAGAAACATGTTTTGAGATATTCTTAAGCCATTGTCCCTTATTTTGAGAACTCTCTGTTCAAATCCCCAGGGTTTTTTGTTTTGTTTTGTTTTGTCATTGTTGCTGTTGTTTATTTGTTTTTTTGGTTTATTTGTTTGTTTTTGGATCTACTTAGTTTCTTTTTTATAATCTATTATTGTTGCCCTCTTCTTCTCCTCGTCCTCTTCCTCTTCCTTCTTTTCCTGTTTCTGCTTCCTCTTCTATTTGTTAGTACTCTGGGTATTAGTCTTCTGTCTGATGTACACCTGACAATTGTTTCCTCCCAAACTGTTGGCTTCTTTTTCACTCAGTTGATTGTTTCTTTATCTGTTCAGGAGTCTTTTAAGTTAAAGAAGTCCCACTTGTCACTTGATAGGCTTAATTCTTGGCATGTGGAGTCCTATTCAGAATGTCTGGAACTGATTTGTTTTTCCTAGAAGTTTTAGTGTTTCAGGTCTCAGGTTTAAGTCTTTTATCCATTTGTAGTTAATTTTTGTGCAAAAGAATAGACGCGGATCCAAGTTTTTTCTTTTGCATGTGGATATCCAGTTTTCCCAGCACCATTTGGTGAAGATATTATCTTTTCTCTTATATATGTTTTTAACATCATTTAAAAATATTAAATGGATGTAGGCTTGAATACTCATGCCCGAATTTTCAATTTGCTTTTATTGATCTACATGTCCACTTTAAACAAAATTCTGAACAGTACTTTTTATTGTTGTTATCACTATGGCTATAATATCTCTTATGATCTGGAATAGTAATTCTTCCAGCATTGTTCTTTTTTTTTTCCTCAGGATTATTCTAGGGTCTTTTTGGTCCATATAATTTTTGAGATTCTTTCTTTCTGTTCCTGCAAAGAGTGACTTGGGGATTCTGATTGGTATTGCATTTAATCTTTAAATAAATGTTGGAAGACTGGTCATTGTTATTGAAGAAACAATAATATCAATTGGTATAATCTGCATACTGCTAAGTATCTCATTAGGATTATGAGGGTTTTTTCTCTTTTCTTTTGTTGTTGTTTTTTTATAATTTTTTTTATTTCTTCAAGTTACATCTCAATTGCAATCCCCTCCGTACTCCCCCCTCTGGTCCCACCCTACCATCCTCTTCCCCCTAAGCCCCCCATCCACTTCCTTTTTTTAAGATTAAGGTATATCTTCCTCCCAAACAGCTACCCATTTCAGTCAAACAAATGGCTCTTTCTCTTATAACAACAAATAAAATACAAAACAACAGAAATAATTAGGCCACAATTATGAGAATTGTAAAGCTTAGCATATAGTCCTAATGTCCGGTCCATATGTATTTGGCAACTGACTTTAACATTCAACCATTGCCATGAGTTTAAAGTTCTATATCCAACTCAGCTTCCATCCTAACTTGCATCACAATTTAAAAAACATCTTCTTAGATCCAGAACACCCTCTTAATTCCTAAAAAAACTCAAAATTTAACTATGAGACTCTAGCTATCTAGTCTTCAACCACATCAGAGACCTTAGAGGGATAAATACATCTGATTATACAGGAAGTATAGGGCCAGCAGCTTCCAAAACTAAGAAATGACATACCAGTGGCTGCCTGGTCACTTTCCAATTTCTCTTCATACATTACAGCATCAATCTTCAGCTGTTTGGCCTCGTTTTTCTGACAGACATTGATTGTAAAGCAGGAATTATGAAGGACTCTCTTACCCTGTCTTGGCAGAGCTAGGCTGTCGACTTACCTGCTTCCAAGTTTTGTCCTTTTTGGACAGCATTCTGTCTACAGTTGAAGCAAGGGATTCTTTTGCCCACTGACAGGCTTGCCACCAATGCAGCCATCTTCAAATGGAGATTCTTCTATGCTCATCATCTACTTGGAATAGAATAGGGGGTGCTGTCAGGAGCTGACATGTCTCAATATAAAAAAAAAAACTAAAGTTAAGAAAACATCTTTGAATGCCATACTCTGCAGATCTCTTGAGATTTTCGAAGACCACCTATCTATCTCCTTATATTTGGATAAGCAAATGTTGCTTGTCTCTTAGCAACTTGATTTCTAATTAAATTAGAAAATAACTATGATAGACTTCCCTAATACCTAACAAAATGACATGTTTGAATGACTATTAGTTTGTATTTCTTAATTATCCTAAACAGTTTATGACAGTTGCTAACAAAAGTCCAAAATTTCACATTTGAATTTTAAGTGTTACCTAGGTAGAATACCTTAAAAAGAGTTAACCTTAATTTTGTATCAATATATAAAGATCAATACCAATGTGGCCAAATATAATCTTAATATTTCATTAATATACAACAATCAATGCTGATTTAGCCAAATATAATCTTAATTTTGTATCAATATACAAAGGTATAAGAGCATATTCAATAATCTGTCCTTTTTTCTTTATCATGTCCATATCCCATTTTTCTCAAGCCTTTTCACCCCTACATAGGAGAGAAAGAAGGATACAGGAAAGAAAAAAGAGAAGTCCCTGGGTCTAACCTCCAAAACCTACTTAACAAGACCAATTAACAGCTTGTAATCTCTCCCCCTAAGTAACAAGAAGTATCTATAACCCATCAAATGACCAAAGAGGGGAAAAAAATCACCCACCTCTCCTCTGCAGATGGGACATCGCTCTCTTAAAATGACTTCCTGCTGATTTGGAACGTAGGAAACCTATTTGGGGCCTAAATAAGAATGTAAAAATGATTATGCATGTCAATAGAATCGTTTGGTGTTCACTCCTTTTGTGCTCTTCTATTTAAATGTCCTAAGAAGTTTGTAGACAGAAGCTGAACTTCAGGGCTTTACTGAAGTTCTGGCTGGAACAGTCTGTAGAGCTGAACAATCTTAGTGATTTTGAATTGTTGTGGTTGTAGAATTTTGAGGAAACAGTTACTGAGGAAATCTGTGAGGCTGGATCATCTGGGCTGATTGTCTTCTTTGGTACCTGATCTGTTTTCTTCTGAGGTTTCAGTTGTCCAGTTGTCCCTGGATTCCTTAGATGGATGCTTTAAATTTCCTGGAAAGATAAGAACAGAGCCCTGCCCTAATCCTAACTCTGGGACACTATTTTTTTTGGTGGGGGGGAGGTAATAGTTTTCCTGGAGCAAATTCTGTTTTTGACAATATAAAATGTATTATCTTTCAATTGAGATTAAAAAAGAAATTATTTTAATATTTTGGAACTAAATAAACCTTTAAGTGTATATATTTTGAGATCTCAAATGACAATTCTCTTTGAGTTTCAGCATGCCTTTTGTGAGTATCTTTTAAACTTAAATCCTTCCAAATCCTATGCTTCTGTCTCTGCATTGTAAGTATTGGAATCAAAGGCATGTGCTTCCCAACTGATGGGATTAAAGATGTGCATCACTACCCCTCTCTTGAAGATTTTCTCTATTTACAGCTTGTTTTCTGTCAGGCTGGCCTTGAACTCCGACATTTCCAGGTTTCTGTCTCTAGTGTGTTGGGATTAAGGGTGTATTGCTCTCAAATGATGGCATTAAGGGTGTGTACCATCACCACCCTGTTCTTTGTAACTCTAGAATTTATAAGACAACTAACTCTATAGTGATCCTCCTGTCTCTGCTGGAGTTAAAAGCATGGGCTAACTCCAAGCTTCTCATTTATTTTACCTTAGCTCCAAATTTTTTCAACTCTTGGAGGATTAAAAAACCAGGTTGAACTGTAGTAACCTTTAATTTATTTACAGCATTTTAAACCTCTTACCTGCTTTTTAAGGCCAACCCACAAAAATATCCTTTATATCTACAAAAATAAAAAAAATAAAAATAAAAAACCTTTTAAGCTGCTATCAAGTTTGTGTAAGCTATGCGGCAACCTGAAGTCTAACATTCCAATCTAAAATTAAGGCCATTTTCCTTTCATGCCAGTAAGGCAAGTATAAATTACAGTTTGAAATTTTTGCATTGTATTTTCATTATGTTTTTTAAGCTTATTAACTCTAAAAAAAAGGCATTATTTTGTTTTCTCATGTTACTTCTAGAACATAGTTTTCTCCCTCCTCCCCTCCTGGCCCCTCCCTCTCTCCCTCATTATTCCTCTACTTGGTAGTCTCCTTTTTCTAAGATGTGGTGGGCCCTCACATATCATATTCCCTCAGTTTTTCAGTCATGTGAGGGCCAAGAGTTTCCACATGTACTGGGGTTTGATATGGCACACCATCTAGGATAAGGTGTTCCACTAACCTTCAGGAGATTCCATGACTCACTGCTGGGTGAAATTTTTCCTAGGATAGATATGCTAAGTTCCTATCTATTTGAGTCTGTGGGTTGTAGGATGGTTATCCTGTGATGTATGGTTAATATCCATTTATAAGAGATTAAATACCATACTTATCTTTGTGGGACTGAGTCAGCTCACTTAGGATGAGCTTTTCTAGATCCATCCACTTGGTTTCGAATTGCATGATTTCCTCATTTCTGATATCTGTGTAGTATTCCATTGTATAAATGTAGCACAGTTTTTTATCCATTCTTCAGTTGAAGGACATCTGGGTTGCTTCTAGTTTCTGGCTATTACAAATAGAGCTGCTATGAACATTGTTGAGGCAATATCCTTGTAGTTTCATTTCAAATCTTTGGATATATTCCCAAGAGGGGTATGGCTGGGTCATGAGGTAGAACTATTCCCAATTTTCTAACATATCTCCAGATTGATTTCCAAAGTGGTTGTACAAGTTTGCACTCCCACCAGCAATGGGGGAGTGTTCCTCTTTCTCCATATCCTCACCACATGTGCTATCATTTGAGTTTTGGATCTTAGCCATTCTGACGGTGTGAGATGGAATCTCAGAGTTGTTTTTAGTTGCATTTCCCTGATGACCAAAGATGTTGAACATTTCTCCAAGTGCTTCTCAGCCTTTGGAGATTCCTCTTCTGTGAATTCTCAGTTGAGCTCTGTGCCCCATTTTTTGATGGGGTTATTTGATTTTTGTGTTTAATTTCTTCAGATCTTTATATGTTTTGGATATTAGGCCTCTGTTGAATGTTGGGTTGGTGAAGATCCTTTCCCAGTCTGTAAGCTGCAGTTTTGTTCTAAGGACAGTGTCCTTTGCCTTACAGAAGCTTTTTAATTTCATAAGGTCCCATTGATTGATTGTTTGTTTTAGCAAGTGAGCTATTGGTGTTCTTCTCAGGAAGTTGCTACCAGTGCCAGTGAGTTCCACACTTTCCCCCACTTTCTCTTCTATTGATGTTAGTGTGTCCAGATTTATGTTGAGGTCTTTGATCCACTTAGACTTCAGTTTTGTACAGGGTGATAAGTGTGGATCTATTTGCTTTCTTCTACATGTTGACATCCAGTTAGACCAGCACCATTTATTGAAGATGCTTTCCTTTTTCCATTGTATGGTTTTGGCCTCTTTGTCAAAAATTAAGTGACCGTAGGTGTGTGGGTTTATTTCTGGGTCTTCTATTCAATTCCATTGGTCAACTGGTCTGTTTCTACACCAGTACCATGCTGTTTTTATTACTATTGCCTTGTAGTACAGCTTGAAATCAGAAATGGTGATACCTCCAGATGTTCTGTTATTGTGCATGATTGATTTAGCTATGCTGGGTTTTTTGTTATTCCATATGAAATTGAAAATTGTTCCTTCAAGCTCTCTAAAGAATTGAATTTGTATTTGGATAGGAATGGCATTGAAGCTGTATATTGCTTTTGGTAAGATGGCCATTTTTATTATGTTGATCCTACCTATCCATGAGAAAGGGAAATCTTCTGATATCTTCTTCAATTTCATTCTTCAGGGGCTTGAAGTTGTTATAATACAGGTCTTTCACTTGCTTGGTTAGAGTTACCCCCAGGTATTTCATATTATTTGTGGCTCTTGTGAAGGGTGTTGATTCCCTTATTTCTTTCTCAGCCCATTTATCTTTTGTGTAAAAAAGGGCTATTGATTTTTTTTAATTGATTTTGTGTCCAGCCACCTTGCTGAAGGAGTTTATCAGCTGTAGAAGTTCTCTGGTGCAATTATTGGGGTCACTTATGTATACTATCATATCTTCTGCAAATAGGGATACTTTGACTTCTTCCTTTCCAATTTGTAGCCCCCTGATCTCCTTTAGTTTTCTTATTGCTCTAGCTAAAACTTCAAGTAGTATGTTGAAGAGATACAGAGAGAGTGGGCAGCCTTGCCTTGCCCCTGATTTTAGAGGAAATGCTTTAAGTTCCTCTCCATTTATTGTTGGCTATTGGCTTGTTGTAAATTGCCTTTATTATGTTTAAGTATGGTCCTTGTATGCCTGATCTGTCCAAGACTTTTAATATGAAGGGATGCTGTATTTTGTCAAAAGCTTTTTCAGCATCCAATGAGATGATCATGTGGTTCTTTTATTTCAGCTGGTTTATGTGGTGGATTACATTGATGGATTTTCTAATGTTGAACCATCCCTGCATCCCTGGGATGAAGCCAACTTGACCATGATGTATGATACTTTTGATGTGATCTTGGATCTGGTTTGCAAGTATTTTATTAAGTATTTTTTCATCCATGTTCATAAGGGAAATTGGTCTGAAATTTCTTTCTCCATTGGGTCTTTGTGAGGTTTAGGTATCAAGGTGACTGTGACCTCATTTAATGTGTTTGGCAGTATTCCTTCTGTTTCTGTGTTGTGGAAGAGTTTGAAGAATATTGGTGTTAGCTCTTCTTTGAGTGTCTGGTAGAATTCTGTGCTGAAACCATCTGGCCCTGGGCTTTTCTTGGTTGGAAGACTTCTAATGACTTCTTCTATTTCCTTAAGGGTTATAGGACTGTTTAATTTGTTTACCTGTTCTTGATTTAACCTTGGTAGGTGGAATCTATCAAGGAAATTGTCCATTTCACTTAGGTTTTCCAATTTTGTGGAGTACAGGTTTTTGAAGTAGGACCTAATGATACTTTGGATTTTCTCAATGTCTGTTGTTATTTCCCCCTTTTCATTTCAGATTTTGTTGATTATGTATTTTCCCTCTGCCTTTTAATTAGCATAGCTAAGGGCTTGACTATTTTGTCGATTTTCTCAAAGAACCAACTGTTGGTTTTGTTGATTCTTTGTATTGTTCTTTTTGTTTCTAACTTGTTGATTTCAGCCCTGAGTTTGATAGTTTCCTCTCATCTGCTCCTCTTTGGGGTGTTTGCTTCTATTTGTTCTAGCTCTTGAAGGTTTGCTTTTAGGTTGCTGGTACGGGAACTCTCCAGTTTCTTTTTGAAAGCACTTAATGCTATGTAAACTTTCCTCTTATCACTGTTTTGAATGTGTCCCATAAGTTTGGATATGTTGTGCCTTCATTTTCATTGAGTTCTAAAAAGACTTTAATTTCCTTTTTTAAAATTTCTTCCCTGAGCCAGAGGTCACTGAGTAGAGAGTTGTTCAGTTTCCATGTTTTTGCAGGCTTTCTGTTGTTTTTGTTATTGCTGAAGTCTAGCTTTATTCCATGATGATCTGATATGTTACAAGGGATAATTTCAATTTCCTGTATCTGTTCAGGCTTCCTTTGTGACTGACTATATTGTCGATTTTGGAGAAGGTGCCATGAGTTGCCGAGAAGAAAGTGTATTCTTTTTTAGGGGTTGAAATGTTCTGTAGATATCAATTAGGTCCATTTGACTCATGATATCTGTGAGGTTCATTATTTCTCTGTTTGATTCCTGCATCATTGGTCTGTCCAGTGGCGAGAGTGGTGTGTTGAAGTATTCTAGTATTAATGTGTGAGGTTCAATGTGGGATTTGAGCTTCAGTAGTGTTTCTTTAACAAATGTGGGTGGTCTTACATTTGGGGCATAGATGTTCAGTATTGAGATTTCATCTTGGTGGATTTTTCCTTTGAGGAGTATGTAGTGTCCTTCCCCATCTCTTTTGATTAATGTTGGTTGAACGTTTAACTTATTGGATACTAGAATGGCCACTCCTGCTTGCTTCTTGGGTCTATTTGCTTGGTATGTATTTTTTGGCCCTTTACTTGGAGATAATGCCTATCTCTTTTTGCTGAGGGTGTTTCTTGTAAGCAGCAGAATGGGGGATTCTGGTTTTTTGTTTTGTTTTGTTTTGTTTTTTTCATCCATTCTTCCAGCCTGTGTCTTTTTATTGGGGAATTGAGTCCATTGATGTTGAGAGATATTAATGACCAGTGATTGCTACTTCCTGCCATCTTGCTGTTAGTGGAAATAGTTTGTGAGTGAGCTTCTCTTCTTTTGGTTTTGCTGCAGGCATGCTTTTTACTTCCTGCGCTTTCTTGTGTGCAGTTAACCCCTTTGGGTTGTAGTTTTCCTTCCCACATCTTCTGTAGAGCTGAATTTGTGCCTAGATATTGTGTGAATTTTGCTTTCTCATGGAATATATTATTTTCTCCATCTATGTTGATTGACAGTTTTGCTTGGAATAGTAGTCTGGCCTGGCATTTGTGGTTTTTAGGGTCTGCAAGGTGTCCGTCTAGGCCCTTCTGGCTTTTAGCATCTCTGATAAAAAGTCAGGTGTGATTCTAATAGGTTTGCCATTATATGTTACTTGACCCTTTCCCTAGCAGCTTTTAATATTCTTTCTTTGTTTTGTACATTTAATATTTTGAGTATTATGTGGCAGGAGGATTTTCTTTTCTGGTCTAATCTATTTGGAGTTCTGTAAGCATCTTGTACAGTTATAGGCATCTCTTTTTTACATTTGGGAAATTCTCTTCAATGATTTTGTTGAAGATATTTTTGGTCCATGGAGCTGGAAATCTTCTTTGTTCTATTCCTAATATCCTGAGATTTTGTCTTTTCATAGAGTCCTTGATTTCCTGAAGGTTTTATGTCAGGACTTTTTTAGATTTTGCATTTTCTTTGACGTATGTATCAATTTGTTCAATTTTATCCTCTGTGCCTGAAATTTTTTCTTCCATCTCTTGTATTCTGTTGGTGATGCTAGTGTCTGTAGTTCCTTTTCTTTTCTTAAGGTTTTCCAGTTCTATGGATGTCTCAGATTGGATTTTCTTTATTGCTTCAACTTCCCTTTTCAGGTCTTCCATTCCTTTAAGCACTTTATTCATTTCCATCACCTCTTTTGCAGTATTTTGTTGTTGCTCTCTGAGATACTTGATTTCCTCCCTTAGGCCTTCTTTTATTAATATAAGCATAGGATTCAGGTCATTTTCCTTTGTTTCAATAATGTTAGGATGTCCAGAGTTGTCTGTAGCATTATAGCTAGGTTCTGGAGACATCATATTCATTTGTTTTTGTTTGTTTGTTTTGTTTTTTGGTTTGTGGTTTTGTTTTTTTTACCATGTTCTTGCACTGATCTTTTGTCCTCTGATTGACCCTGGTGTTGTCTGTTTGTTTCTTTTATCAGTTGACCTTGGTGGTCAACTCCCTGTTCTGGGGATTGTAGTCCTGAGATCCTGGTGTCTACCTCTGGATGGTGGGTAGGTTCCTGTAATAGACTGGCTCTCTGAGAGTGACTGCTGCTCTCCTCAAGTCGTTGTGACCCAATTGGACCAATATATGGGGGATTGGAGTGCAGAGGGGGCTATCCTCTGAGGACCTGAGAGCTCACATGTCTCCTCAGAAAGGCAGGTAGAGCTGTGATTGGGCCTGTGTTCCCTCCTCATTGACACAGTCATTCTGGATCAGTAGCTAGGCTGACCTGACCTTGCAGGCAGAGAGCTCCACCCAAAATGGGTGCCAGCTTCAGTGTGCCTGTTGCTGACTGCCTCAAATGCTTGGATGTTAGGGTGAGTGACCCACCCCATTATTTGGAGAACCCACAGTTGCCAGCTCTGTTTGCAGTCAGTCTTGGCTCCTAATTGCTTTGCTGTGACTGGGTTAGGTCTCTGCCACTCAGCCACAGTGCATACTGTGCCACCATGTTGGAAACTCTGGAAAGAAATATTACTTACCTTTGTTCTTGTGGTCCGGCTTTTTCCCTAGTTGGGTGGGCAGGTCACATGCAGGCTGCATTCTCTTTTCTTTTTTTATTAATTAATTTGTTTATTTACTTTACATATCTATTGAGCTCCCCCTCCCTCTTCTCCTCCCAGTACCTTCCTCTCACCCTCCCCCCAGCCTTCCTCCCTTTCTCCACAGAAAAGGGAAGGCCTCCCATGTATATCAATCTGCCTTGGCATATTAAGTTGCACTAAGACTAGGTACATCTTCTCTTATTGAGGCTAGACAAGGGAGCCCAGTTAGGGGAAAGGGATCCAAAGACAGACAACAATGCCAAAGACAGTCCTTGTTCCTGCTGTTAAGTGTGCTACATGATAATCAAGCTGTACAATTGTTACATATGTATAGAGGGCCTAGGTGCTTCCCATGCATGCTCTCTGGTTGGCAGTTCAGTCTCTGTGGGCCCCTATGAGCCCATAATAGTTGATTCTGTAAAGTTTCTTTTGGTTTCCTTGACCTCTGTACTCCATAAATCCTTCCTCCCCTCTTCCACAAGATTCCTAGATCTCCACCAAATGCTTGACTGTGGGTCTCTGCATCTGTTTCCGTCAGCTGCTGAGTGAAGCCTCTCAGATAACAGTTATGCTAGCCTCCTGTCTGCAAGTTTAGCAAAATATCATTAACAGAGTCAGACATGGGTCTTCAGCTGGACCAGTCATTGGTTGGCCATTCCCTCAATTTCTTCTCTATCACTATCGCTGCACATCTTGTACATAGGGCAAATTGTGGGAGCAGGTTTCTGTGACAGGGTTGGTATCCCCATCCTTCCATTAAACATCTTTTCTGGTTACAGTAGATGGCAACTTCAGGTTCCATATCCTCTATTTCTAAGAGTCTTGTCTAGGGTCACCCTTATAGATTTCCAGGTGTTTTCATTGTCCTACGTTTGTAGATTATCCATGAAATTCTTCCCACCCACAACCCCACTGATTCTAGTTCTCTCTCCATGTAAGGCAACCTCAGAATGGTAAAATGTTTTCACCAACCCTACATCTGAGAGAGGGCTAATAGCCCTCTAAACAAAATTCTAAACAAGAAATCTCTAATGGGAAAGACACATTTAAAGAAATGTTCAGCATCTATAGTCATTAGGGAAATAAAAATCAAAACAACTGTGAGATTTCATTTTACAACTGTTAAAATGCCTAAGATCAAAAACACAAGGGGTAGTTAATGCTTGCTAGGATGTGGAGCAAGCAGAACACTCCTCCATTGATGGTGGGAGTGAAAACTTCTACAACCATTTTGGAAATCGATCTGGTGCTTTCTCAGAAAATTGGAAATAAATCTATCTCAAGACCTAGCTATACTATTCCCCAAAGATGCTCCAATATACTAAAAGGACACTAGCTCAACTATGTTCATAGAAACTCTATTTGTAATATCAAACACATCAAACAACCCAAGCTGGCAGTATCTGTGTGTGTGTGTGTGTGTGTGTGTGTGTGTGTGTGTGTGTGTGTTTGTGTGTGTACACCTGTGTGTATGTGTGTCAGAGGCCATGAAACAAAAGAGCAAGGAAGTGCACAGAAAGTGTATAAGGGGAAAAAACAGAAGAGTGAAAATGATGAAATTATATTTTAAGTAAAAAATAAAAAATATTTTAAGTAATCTTTTTTCAATGGATAAATACTTAAGAAAATATGTAAATATAAATTTATACCAATTGGAAAATTCTGTGAAAAGATAGGAAAACTATCTGAAAGGTGTGTCTAAATTTTAGAAAAATATGAAAATTATCTTTTGGAAAATTGTACTGGTTTTCTGTGATGGATTTTCAAAACAATCTAATTTGAATATCAAATACAATATTTGCAACTTCAAGAGATGTGCTTTCCATTAATTTGCTGAATATTTCTTTACAGAAAAATAGAGAATGTAATATATTTGTTTAAAAGATCTTATAAGTATGAATAACATAATAACTCCTTAGCATAGCATCTAATACTAAATATTCAATGACATCAGGTTAGTATAATGGAGAAATTATTAATTTTGGGTGTAGTAATTCAGAGGAAACTTTTTTCCAGCTATCAGAAGCATATTATATGAAAAATAAATTATCAAACAGTATTACTGAATATAAACATGAAGAAAGAAAACATGAAGAACAGAATAATATTCAGCAAGTTAGTAGTGATAAATGGCTAACAAGTGATCTTGACGTAGTTTTACTGGAACATTTTTCTTTTCCAAATAATTATAAATGTATTTCCCCTTTGGGTTGCAATTTTGCTCTCTCTACTCAAATAATTCAAACATGAATATGAAATACATACTTTGAGGATTAACCATCAAACTTATTACACATTAGTGAAATGAATTCAATCAATGGCTAGAGAAATATGAAGACTTCCTTTATCAGAAAATATTAGCTTTGAAAGGACAAAACGCTAAAAAGTCTATGTTGGGTGTTATTTACCAAGGAGTATTTGTAGCATTACTGTACCAATCACAATTCTCCTTGGGAGAACCAATGCACTATAGAAACAACTTGAAGGAACACGGTTTTGTTTTGACTCATAGTTTCAGAGGGTCAGCCAAGGTTCTTTAAGTCCTATGTGCTTGGGCTGACATCATGGTATTGACAACTTATAACAGAAGACTACTTTTCATTTCATGGTCTCCTAGGAAACATGGAGAAAAACAGGCAGCAACACATGCTAACGCAATAACCCTGAGGACATAAACCTTGTGATGCATTTCTTCCATCTACGTTCTTCCTTTTTTTTTAACATAGCACTTTTATTGATTCTCTGGGACTTTCACATCATGTACATGTGAATCTGCACCCTTGTGACCCCCTCAAAAATTAACCATAAAAATATGAATTTAAGAAGTTACAATTTGTGTTGTCTAAATACTCAATGGTGCATAATCAAATTCTCAGTAGCCTGCCCTTTTAATAGAATTGAGTCCTCACTCTCCCAGACCCCTGCCAGAAGCTAATAACACATTTTTTGAGAGTTTTTTTCAGTGGCTTTCTGTCTAGGCTGTAACACTTTTTTTTGGGGGGGGGAGAGAAGGGGGGGTTATAGAGGGTGGAATTGTTGGAGAATATAGGTTGTCACAGAAGCCTTCAGTATCCCTTGCTCTCAACTAACTGTATATCTGCAGTCATCCATACCATAGCATAAGTAGCTACCATATCCTTCATAGTCAGCTGGAACATGGATCATGGGCCTCCACACAGTATCTGGTGAAGGCACAGTCCATGAACATGACTTCTGAATGCAGTAAGTTCACAGACCCAGACAGGTCCTTCAAAGGCAACTCAAATCACAGACGTCAACAGGGTCTAAGATCAGTGTGGCCCCTGGAAGCAGCACAACCGGCAGAAATCAACATGGCTTTGTGCAGCAGCCCAAACCATGGAGAGCTACATGGCCTTTGGTGGTAACATGAGCCACGGACATCAGCACAGACCCCAGAAGCAGTAGGACTATAGAGCGAGACAAGGTCCTCAGAGCCAGCTCAAACCAAGGACATCACCAAGGCTTCAGGTGGCAGTGCAGGCCACTCAGATAAGAATGGCCCCAAGAAGCTATGTTGCCCACAGACATCACCGGGGGTTCAAGCTTTGGTACAAACCAAAGAAATATGGACATCCACAGGGCCTTCCTGTGAAGCTTCTACAATCTACCAAAAATAGTTAATAATGACACAAAATAAGGAGTCATAATGTAATAGATTGGCTTGTGAAGGACATTAGTAGTCAATATAAAAATGTGAAATTTAAATTTTATTTAATTTAATACTTTAAATTATTTTAATGGGGGGGATCCAAGATGGCTGCAAGCCACACTGACGCATTTTGAACATGGGGGAAAAGAGCCATAAAAGCAGAGAGTTATTGGACACTGTGCAAAAACTGGAGGGGATAGACCCTCCGAGAACACACACAGCTCTCAAGGGACTGTTAAAAGTCCCAGGGCAAGGCTCTCCCCCCATCTCTCTCAGACATGGAAGCCACTAAATCCTAAATCCAGGACTCAGGAACTCCCATTTGGAGAGGCGCCTGGTAAGAGCAACCCTAATACACAGCAGGCAGAATCAGAGCCCACATGGTGATCACTCACTAGCCTACTAGACTCCCCACACCTCAGGAGGACCTTATAGCTATTTAGGAAACTTTGCAGGCTAGTTGAAGTCTTAGCAAGGCAGAAACAGGGCGCATGGTGGGAGGTCCGCAGCCACTCGAGCCGCAGAAGATCCGAGCGGGAAGCCGGCGGGCAGGGCAGAAGTGCAAAGCCCTCGGCAGAGCAGCCAGGGCGGGAAGGCAGCACAGGCAGGCAGGGCTGAGGCTACGCACGCCTGCAGCAGAGGAACCGGGGCGGGAAGCCAGCACAGGCGGGCGGGGCGGAGGAGCCTCGTCTGTGGTAGAGGAGCCTAGTGGGAAGCCAGAAGCCAGGGGACCATAGCTGTATTCTGGAAAATCCAGACATATTAGGCGTGGAGCTGGGCCCTGTCAGTCTCCGTGACGACAACCAAAGTCCACAGAATCTGTGCCTAGGCAAACAGGTCCATACCATCAGAACCATTACAGGCTGATCACTCAGTGTGCAACATAGAGAAGTCTGAATTGGGAGCAGTGAAACAATCCCGGGCCATTTCTCACTACCTGGGAATAGGCTGCACCAGCTCTCAGTGCTTCAGGCTATTAGAATCACAGTGCACCTGATATCCCCCTGTAAGCAAGGACAGATAGCCAAGCAATTCGACTCCTACACCAAAGCATCCTCTGTGGATCCAAGCCCAGAAAACGATGAGAGCAGACAGCTAAACACATCCATATGGCCAAAGCTCCAAGAAAAAATAGAAATCAAGGAAATAGGATTCCAACAACGCAGAACTATCCTAGCTCATCCAATTCGGATGACCTAACACCAACAGAAACACATGAAAACGATGACAATTCTGCATTATGGAAAGTGATAGAGTCCCTTCAAGAAGAACATAAATCTATAAAGGAATTCAAAGCAGCCATAATTTTACAAGTCAAAACAACGAATAACACCATTAAAGAGCTCCAAGCCAAGGTGACTCAGCTTGAACAGGAAAAGAACAGTGCAATGAAAGATTTCCAGGCAAAAACAAGCAAACTGGAGAAGGAAATGTACAAAACGATCAATACAATACAAGACATGAAAATAGAAATAAAAACAATAAAGAAAACACAGTTGCAGTTAAAAGAGGAAGTGGAGAACCAAGGGAAGAGAACAGGAACTATGGATGTGAGTATCAACAATAGGATGCAAGAGATGGAAGACAGGATCTCAGGCATGGAAGATTTGATGGAAGAAATCAGTACAACATCCAAAGGCTAAAAAATCTCTCACCTACAACATCCAAGAAATCAAGGACTCAATGAAAAGATGAAACATAAGAATTATAGGCAGAGGGGAAAGAGAAGACTCCCGACTGCAAGTTCCAGGAAATATCTTCAACAAAATCATAGAAGAAAACTTCCCAAACCTGAAAAAAGAGATGCCAATAAAAATCCAAGAGGCTTACAGAACACCAAACAGATTAGATCAGAAAAGAAACTCCTCTCGCCACATAATAATTGAAACACCAAATGTACGGAACAAAGAAAGAATATTAAAAGCTGTAAGAGAAAAAGGTCAAGTCACATACAATGGCAGACCCATCAGAATTACACCTGACTTCTCCTCAGAAACTTTAAAAGCTAGAAGGGCCTGGACAGATATCCTACAAGTCCTGAGAGAACATAGGTGCCCAGCCAGAGTATTATACCCAGCAAAACTCTCTATCAACATAGATGGAGAAAACAACATATTCCATGACAAAATCAAATTTAAACAATATCTACCCACAAACCCAGCCCTACAGAAAATCCTAGAAGGAAAATTCCAACCCAGAGAAGAAACCTACACCCAAGATAACAAAGGGAATAGAAAACCCCTCGGCAACTAAACCAAAAGAGGCACAGGACCATCACCTATACCAAACTAATGGGAAATAACCACCCCAGGTCACAAATATCCATCAACATCAATGGACTCAACTCCCCAATAAAAAGACACAGGTTACAGAGTGGATCCGCAAGGAAGACCCACCTTTTTGCTGCATGCAAGAAACACATCTCACTATCAAAGATAGACAGTACCTCAGAGTAAAGGGCTGGAAAAAGTTTTTCCAAGCAAATGGACCCAAGAAACAAGCTGGAGTAGCCATCATAATATCAAACAAAACAGACTTCCAACTGAAGGTAATGAAAAAAGACAGAGAAGGGCATTATATACTCATTAAAGGGAATATTCATCAAGAGGAAATCTCAATATTGAACATCTATGCCCCAAATACAAAGGCACCTACATTTGTAAAAGAAACACTTCTAAAACTTAAATTGCACGTCGATCACAACACATTAGTAGTTGGAGACTTCAACACCCCACTCACAACAATGGACAGATCATCAAGACTGAGGCCAAACAGAGAAATATTGAGTCTAACAGAGATCATGAACCAAATGGACCTAACAGATATCTACAGAACGTTTCACCCAAACACAAAGGAATACACCTTTTTCGCAGCACCTCACGGAACCTTCTCCAAAATCGATCACATAGTCGGACACAAAGATAGTCTCAATGAATACAAGAAAATTGAAATAACACCTTGTATCGCATCAGACCACTATGGAATAAAGCTGGTCTTCAACAGCAAAAGAATCAACAGAAAGCCTGCACACACAGGGAAATTGAACAGCTCCTTACTGGATGACTACTGGGCCAGGGAAAAAATAAAGAAGGAAATCAAAGACTTCTTAAAATCCAACAACAATGAAGGCACAACATACCCAAACCTATGGGATACAAAGAAAGCTGTGCTGTGAGGAAAGTTCATAGCACTAAGTGCTTTCAAAATGAAAATTGTTACAGCTCATATTAGCGAATTAACAGCTAAGCTGGGTGAATTGGAAAAAAAGAAGCAAACACTCCCAAGAGGAGCAGAAGTCAGGAAATCATCAAACTTAGGGCTGAAATCAATCAACAAGTTAGAAACAAAAAGAACTATACAAAGAATCAATGAAACCAAGAGTTGGTTCTTCGAAAAAATCAACAAAATAGACAGATCCATAGCCAAATTAACTAAAAGGCAAAGGGAAAGAACCCAAATAAACAAAATCAGAAATGAAAAGGGGGAAATAACAACAGACATTGAGGAGATCCAGAAAATATTTGGGTACTACTTTAAAAATCTATATTCCACCTAATTTGAAAACCTAAGCAAAATGGACAATATCCTCGATAGATTCCACCTACCAAAATTAAATCAGGATCAGAATAACAGCTTAAACAGCCCAATAACCCCTAAGGAAATAGAAACAGTCATTAATAATCTCCCAACCAAAAAAAGCCCAGGGCCAGATGGCTTTAGTATGGAATTCTACCGGACCTTCAAAGAGGAACTAACACCATTACTCTTCAAACTCTTCCACCACATAGAAACAGAAAGAACACTGCCAAACTCATTCTATGAGGCCACTGTCATTCTGATTCCTAAACCACACAAAGACCCAACAAAGAAAGAGAACTTCAGACCAATCTACTTCATGAACATAGATGCAAAAATACTTAATAAAATACTAGCAAACCGAATTCAAGAACACATCAAAAGTATCATACATCATGATCAAGTAGGCTTCATCCCAGGAATGCAGGGATGGTTCAACATACGAAAGTCTATCAATGTAATTAACCATATAAACAAGATGAAAGAAAAAAACCACATGATAATCTTGCTAGAAGCAGAAAAAGTATTTGACAAAATCCAACACCCTTTCATGCTAAAAGTTCTGGAGAGAACGGGCATACAAGGACCATACCTAGAAATAATAAAGGCAATATACAGCAAGCCAGTGGCCAACATCAAATTAAATGGAGAGAAGTTTGAAGCTATTCCTCTAAACTCAGGGACAAGACAAGGATGTCCACTTTCCCCATATCTCTTCAATATAGTACTTGAAGTCCTTGCTAGAGCAATAAGACAACTAAAGGAGATCAAAGGGATAAATATTGGAAACGAAGAAGTCAAATTATCCCTATTTGCAGATGATATGTTAATATACATAAGCGACCCCAAAAACTCCACCAAAGAACTCTTACAGCTGATAAACAACTTCAGCAAGTTGGCTGGATACAAAATTAAATCAAACAAATCAGAAGCCCTTCTTTATACAACAAACAAATGTACCGTGAAAGAAAAAAGGGAAACAAGCCCATTCACAATAGCCAGAAACAATAGAAAATACCTGGAGGTAACACTAACCAAACAAGTAAAGGACCTATACAACAAGAACTTCAAGCCCCTGAAGAAAGAAATGGAAGAGGCCTTTAGAAGATGGAAAGATCTCCCATGCTCATGGATAGGTAGGATCAACATAATAAAAATGACTATCCTACCAAAAGCAATATATAGATTCAATGCAATTCCTATCAAAATACCAACACAATTCTTTATAGACCTGGAAAGAGCTATTGTCAATTTCATATGGAACAACAAAAAGCCCAGAATAGCTAAATCAATCCTGTACAATAAAAAAGCATCTGGAGGTATCACCATCCCAGATTTCAAGCTATACTACAGAGCAATAGTAATAAAAACAGCATGGTACTGGTATAGAAACAGACCAGTGGATCAATGGAATCGAATTGAAGACCCAAACATGGACCCATACACCTATGGCCAGCTAATCTTTGACACAGAAGCCAAAAATGCACAATGGAAGAAGGACAGCATCTTCAACAAATGGTGCTGGTCCAACTGGATGTCCACTTGCAAAAGAATGAAATTAGACCTATACCTATCACCTTGTACAAAACTTAATTCCAAGTGGATCAAAGACCTTAACATAAGGCCGGCCACACTAAAGACACTAGAAGAAAAAGTAGGAGAAACCCTCGAATTCATTGGCACAGGTGACAACTTCCTGAACAGAACACCAGCAGCCTCAGGACCTGAGATCTACAATCAATAAATGGGACCTCATGAAACTGAAAAGCTTCTGTAAGGCAAAAAACACTGTCATTCGAACAGAACAAAACAGCAACCAACAGACTGGGAGAAAATCTTCACCAACCCCACATCTGATAGAGGACTATTATCTAAAATCTACAAAGAACTCAAGAAACTAAATGCCAAGAAACCAAATAATCCAATCAAAAAATGGGAGACGGAGCTAAATAGAGAATTCACAAAGGAGGAATCCCTAATGGCCGAGAGTCACCTGAAGAAATGCTCAACATCCTTAATCATCAGAGAAATGCAACTCAAGACGACCCTGAGATTCCATCTCACACCTGTCAGAATGGCTAAGATAAAGAACTCAAATGACAGCACATGCTGGCGAGGGTGTAGGGAAAAGGGAACCCTACTCCATTGCTGGTGGGAGTGCAGGCTTGTGCAACCACTATGGAGGTCTGTCTGGCGATATCTTAGAAATCTTGGAATACCTTTGCCTCATGACCCAGCCATACCACTTCTGGGTATACACCCAAAGGACTCCTCACGGAGTCATAGGGAAATCTCCTCATCTATGTTCATAGCAGCCTTATTTGTAATAGCTAGAAATTGGAAATAACCCAGATGTCCCTCAACTGAAGAATGGATTAAAAACTGTGGTACATCTATACAATGGAATATTACTCAGCTATCAGAAAAAATGAAATTATGCAATTTGCAACCAAATGGATGCAACTAGAGAAGCTCATCCTGAGTGAGCTAACCCAGACTCAGAAGGATGCACATGGCATCTATTCACTTATAGTAGGATTTTGGCTATATAGTACAGGATATCTGTACTACAACCAACACACCAAAAGGAACATGGACATAGACTTTTTTTTTCTTTTTCCTTTGTCTTTTTCCTTTCTTTTTTTGTTGTTGTTCTTTGTTTTTGTGGGTTTGTGTGTTTGTTGGTCTTTTTTTAGTTTTCCCCCCGTAGCAAGGAGACACCTTTCACTGGCGGTACTGCCTCATAGGCCCCTGGTGTATGAAGAGGTTCTTGGCCCTCATATGACTCCTGAACTGTGGCGAGGGACTGTTATGTAAGGACACTCCACCCCAGAGGAACAAGAGGGAAGGGTTAGGAGGTAGAGGATGGGAGGGTGGGGCTGGGAAGCAGGGAAAGAGGACAATATGATAGACATGTAACCTGAAGCAACAAACAAGTACATTTATTAATTAAAAAAAGCAGGTAACAATTTTAAAACACTGTAAATAAAATAAAGTTACAGCCATTTAACCTGGTTTTATAAACCTCCAAGAGTCGAAAAAACTTAGAGCTAAGGTAAAATACATGAAAAACGTGGTGTTAACCCATGCCTTTAACTTCAGCAGAGACAGGAGGAGCACTATAGAGTTAGTGGTCTTATAAATTCTAGAGTTACATGGAACAGGGTGGTGAGGGTTCACACCCTTAATCCCATCATTCAAGAAGAGTACACCCTTAATCCCAACACACTAGAGACAGAAACAGGCAGATCTCAGAGCTCAATGTCAACCTGATACAAAACAAACTCTAAATAGAGAAAAACTTCAACCCAGGAGTGGTGGAACACATCTGTAATCCCTTCAGATGGGAACCACAGGTCTTTGATCCTAATAATTAGACTGCAGAGACAGACACATAGGATTTGGAAGGACTTAAGTTTAAAAGCTACATACAAAAGGCCTACTCAATACAAACAAATTGTCCTTTGAGATCTCAAAATATATGCACTAAGGCTTGTTTAGCTCCAAAATAACAAAATAATTTCTTCTTTAACCCAGATTGAAAGATAATACTTTACATATTGTCAAAAAACCAAATTTGCTTCAGGAGAAATATTACCTAACCCCCCCCCCAAAAAAAAAGAGTAATTGTCCCAGAGTTAGGATTAGGGCAGGGCTCTGTTCTTATCTTTCCAGGAGAATCAAAGCATCCATTCAAGGAACCCAGGGACAACTGGACATCGGAAACCTCAACAGAAAACAGAATCAGACACCAAAGAAAACGAGTGGCCCAGATGATTCAGCCTTACAGACTCCCTCAATAGCTGTTTCCATCAAAAGTCTACAACCACAAAAATTCAAAATCGCTAAGACCATTCAGCTCTACACACTGCCCTAGCCAGAACTTCAGTAAAGCCTGGAAGATAAGTTTCTGCCTACAAACTCCTTAGGGCTTCTAAACAGCTGAGCAAAGAAGGAATGAACATAAAAGGATTGTACTAACATTTTTAACCATTTTTCCATTCTGGTTCAGGCCCCAAACAGGTTTACTATGACCCATATCAGCAGGAAGTCATTTTAAGAGAGTGACGTCCCATGCCCAAAGGGTGGGGAGGGTGTTCCTCTGCCCCCCCTTTTAGTTATTTGAAGGATAACTGAAAACTTTGTTATTTAGGGGAAGAGACTACAAGCTGTTAAATGGTCTTGTTAAATGGGTTTTGGAGGTTAGACCCAGGGACTTCCTTCTTTTCCTTTTCTGTATCCTTCTTTCTCTCCTATGTAGGAGTGCACGGACTTGAGAAAAATGAGACATAGACATAGTATGGGAAGGACCAAGAAGAAGGGACAGATTATTGAATTTTCCCTTATACCTTTGTATATTGATACAAAATTAGTATTATATTTGGCTAAAGTGGTATTGACCTTTGTTTATTGTGCAAAATTAAGATTGTATTGGACTACATCAGTATTGATCTTTGTATATTGATACAAAATTAAGATTATAGTTGGCTACAATGGTATTGACCCTTGTATATTGACGTAATATTAAGATTGTATTGGGCTACATAGGCATTGATCTTTGTATATTGATACAAAATTAAGAGTATATTTAGCCACATTGGAATAGATCTTTGTATATTGATACAAAATTAAAGGTTACGCTTCCTAATGGTATTGTACCTAGAGATACTTAACAATGAAATGTGAAGCTCTGGCCTCTTGATACCAACCATCTTAAACTGTTTAGGATAGCTAAGAAAAACAAACTCCTAGTCATGCAAACATGTCACTTTGTTAGCTACTATGACAGTCTATCACAGATATTCTCTAAGCTACTCAGAAATCAAGTTGTTAAGAGACAAGCAACATTTGCTTATCTAAATACAAGAGATAGATAGGGCATCTTCAAAAACCCCAAGAGATCTTCAGAATATGGCATTCAAAGATGTTGTCTTAAATTAAGATTTTTTTTTATATCGAGACATATCAGCTCCTGACAGCACCCCCTATTCTACTCCAAGTAGAAGATAAGCATCAAAGAATCTCCAGTGTGAGATGGTTGAATTAGTGGCAAGCCTATCTCTTGGCATGAAAAAACCCTTTGCTTCAACTGCAGACAGACTGCTGTCCAAAAAGGACAAAACTTGGTAGCAGGGAAGTCGACAGCGTAGCTCTGCCAAGACAGGGTAGGTAAGTCCTTCATAATCCCTGCTCTGCAATAAATGTCTGTCAGAGACACAGGACCAAAAGGCTGAAGATTGATGCTGGAATGTATGGAGAGAAAATGGGAACTGTCCAGGCAGCCACTGGTATGTCATTTCTTAGTTTTGGAAGATGCAGGCCCTGCACTTCCTATATAATCAGATATAATTATCCCTCTCAGTTCTCTGAGGTGGTTGAAGAATAGACAGCTAGAGTCTCATAGTTAAATTTTGAGTTGTTTAGGAATCAAGAGGGTGTTCTGGATCTAAGAAGACGTTTTTAATAGTGATGCAAGTTAGTATGAAAGCTGAGTCAGATATAGAAATTTAAACTCATGGAGATGGTTAGATGGTAGAATGTTAAAATCAGGGCCAAATATGTATGAACTGTACATTGGGAATGTATGCTGGGCAATTTAACTCTCATAAATGTGGCATATTTATCTCTGTTGTTTTGTATAGTATTTACTGTTATAAGAGAAGCAACCATTTGTTGGACTGAAAGGGGAAGCTGTTGGGGGGAAGAGGGTGGAAGGGTGGGACAGGAAGGGAGAGTAACGAAGGGATTGTGACTGAGATGTAACATGAAGAACTAAAAAAATAAAGTATTAAAAAATCATTTTAATGTTAAGTTTACTTGATAGCCACAAAATATTTCTTTCATTTCATTGTTTTCAAACCCCACTGAGCCATTTTTTCTACAACATGCATACTTATGGCAACTCTGAAGTATTAACAATACCTAGAATGTTCACTCTTAAATTCATTGACTAGCCAACCGTAGTAATAAATATTAAGTTTATTTCATGTCTTAATTCAGAGAATATGATTTTTAAATAATCCCTACCTGATGATCTCTGTTTCTGTGAGTAACGAGTAATACATTTGGATAAATTCAATTTATGCTAAGCAGTGTTTAATTCTATACTTTTATTTAAAGATAAACATGACATTCTATTTAACAGCATATAACTACTAATTTTAGATATACTTAAAATGCAAATATACATTCATAAAACAACATAAACACACCAACAATTATCCCAAAATGGTAAATTTTTTAGGGAACATTTTTTCTTTTTCAATTTCTAATGTTTAATTTCCAAATAGTTAGTAAGCATCTGTTGAACATTTATCTAAAAAAATTTTCTTCTTAGTAATTATCTTAATTGAAAATGACATTTTCGCAAGAAATAATATAGTTATTTACTATAATTAAATTGTCTCAAATATTCTCCAACCTACTTAGGTACCCTTATACTGTACAATATAAGCATATTGCTAGTTGAAAGGATTTTAAAATCAGCAGTATTCAACACATGCAAATAAAGTAAGTTATTTAATTGTCATTATTTCTTTCTATTTCTATTTCTTACCTTTACTTGAAAAAAGTGTCTTAAGCAATGATCACAGTGGTGATTTCTAATAAATTTTACTGCAATTAGAATATCATATTTTACTGGAAAGACAAGTTTTTCATGTCTTCAAGGGAAACATAGTTTAAAACAAAAAAATGTATCAATATACAAAGATCAATGCCGATTTAGTCAAATATAATCTTAATTTTGTATCAATACACAAAGATATAAGAGCATATTCAATAATCTGTACCTTTTTCTTTATCATTCCTATATTATGTCTATATCCCATCTCTTCTCAAGTCTTTCTCCCCTACATAGGAGAGAAAGAAAGATACAGAGAAGAAAAAGAGACAAATCCCTGGGTCTAACATCTAAAATCTATTTAACAAGACCATTTAACAGCTTGTAATCGCTCCCCCTAAATAACAAGAAGTATCTATAACCGATCAAATGACCAAAGTGGGGGGAAATCACCACCCCACCTTCCGGGAATGGGATGTCACTCTCTTAAAATTACTGCCTGGTGATTTGAAACATAGGAAACCTGTGTGGGGCCCAAATAAGAATGGAAAAATGGTTAGGCACGTTAATAGAATCATTTGATGTTAGGTCCTTTTGTGCTCTATGTTGAAATTTCTGATTGAAGCTCTCATTATTTCAACACTAAAATTTTCATAGGAATGAAAGATGGATGAGATGTGATTAAGGCAAATACTTTCACAATACTGTGGGGTTTTGCCTTGTTTTGTTCTATGTTTGACAAACTGTGACATCTGTCTAAAATCTGTCAACTTGATGGATGGGAAACATAAATCACATTATCTTATGTCAACATTCCTCTTGGAACAATAGTTTAGCATGCATTCAGTATTATATTCTGAACATGACTCTTGGGGACAAAAGGAAAACCTGTAACACTCACCAGGATCTTGTTTATTTTTTAAACCTCTTTGGAGTTAAAACCCAAAACTTTCACAGTGAACAGTTCAGACATGTTAAAATTATCCCAAAGATTTTTGAGAGTCATTACTATGATAGTCAGGGTTAGGGAAACCCTAATCCTAACCCTAAATATTAAGCATAAATTCTATTTCAATATATTTTAGCCAAAAAGGCAGTATAGCAGACTCATACTCAAAACAGTCAATGGAAATTTGTGTTTTTAACAAAATTTAATTCTTATACATTTATAAAACCATCATGAAATTATAATATGTTTTTGGTCCTGATTTTAGAGCCAATGGTTTTCTTTACAACCTATTAAAATACTGCAAGACATTACAAAATTTATGACCACTATATTAGTAACCACTATGATAGCATGAATTCAGATGATTACTCGTTGTTTAATTAGGAATTGTCAGCATTTGGGAGTATATTAAAAATTGTCATGTGTGTTTGGATAAAGTATGTTTTGCATTGTTCTTCAGGCTGATCTAATCTACATGGGCATAGTAAGCAGATGTGTACTTGTCTAGAAGTTTTTTATTTCATGTCTACCTTTCACAATTATATCTTTACAAGAAAACATGCAGAATTTGCATTATTATATCTGAGCTCCTCTTCCCAGACTTCAGATGAATGAATATTTGAACATGTTTGTCTGTCTATGGTAAGGCATTGCTGATTGTAAAGGGGTTAATGGAATGAGCACGCTATTCCTGCACCAATTCTGCCCAGCATCCTAACATGGTGGTTTCACAGTTTCTCATTTCTGCAGAACTGTGTCTGAAAGGACTCAGTGACCTGAAGGTCCACAGCATCTGAAACATATCCAGGCTGTATCAGTGCACCAATATTTTTACCAGCAATTTTTCTCCATACCTTTCCAATAAACTGTAATATTTGGTCTTCCAAAAAAGAGAATCCAGAAGAGTTATTTAACCTCTGTGAACATCGGGTTTCCTCTTTGCAAAGTCAATGAATATATCGAATCCATTTCAAAAAATGCTTATGGAAACCAATTAGCAATTTTAACAATGGAGAGACACTAAAGTGACCTAGTGCCTTGTACTATTTGGAAAATCAAGAAATCTTTATGAATAAATGAAGAAAGCAAGTATCTATAGAATTTTTATTTATTATAATGCATTTTAATGTTAAATATTAAATCATATTTTCATTGGATGAACATAAATATAATATTTAGTATATGAAAATTGATATCATTTTCACTACACAGAGAAAAATCAATTTAATTCATTTTATCCAAACAAACAACTTTCTTATCTTGTTTTGTATTTCTATCTCTTCTAATTCTCCACTAGTTACTGTGACACGTGCTCCTCTAATTGTTGTTTTAGCTAGAGGAAATTAGTTTAGATTCTCATGTATAGAATGGAGTGATATAATAGTTTAAACCACAATATGATAAATAGAGCCACTGCAAACATTAATTTAAGCACCAGAATATTATTCATTGTTTATTTTTGTCTACTTTATTTTGTTTGTTCACTGTTGAATAATCAGGTTTAAATTGCATTTGCTAAAAATAAAAGGCCACTTTATTAAATTCTATGTGTTTTTAATGGTATTCTGTCTAATCATTCTGGCAGAAAGGAGAATTCGATAGTCTGAGAATATGACCACATGAAATAACTTAAAAATTTACTCTATCCTACCTCACAGATCATGACTGTTTATTGAGTTTGGGTAATCATTCAAATTTTATATTTATCTTGGCTACATCTATAACATCACTTGAGTAAAATGATAATTATATTAAATTAAGTAATCTGGCAAGTAGCTTACAAATAAAATATAACTCATATTCAAGTAAGTCATTTAAACTTAATTTGAATTTTTATTTCTTATCACAATATATACCTCTGAAATTACCATGCAGAAAAGCTTATAGCCAATAGATGAGAGTTATTTATGTCTAGAAATCCTCCTTGGAGGTTAACTTCGGCATTCTCATTGCTTTATCTAAGAATTACAAGTGGCACAAATGAACCACAGGGTTATGAAGAATTCCAAACAAATGTATTTTAGGTCAGGGTGGACAAATCTCTATGATGAATTATCTATTACTCTAAGATGAATGCGCTATGATTCCAAGGAAGGTGAGATGTCCCTTAAATGTCATTATTGAAATTTGAGTGAGGCTACAACCACCTGCTGAATCATAAAGGTGTCAATATCCTTGGATATAAAGTAAGAATAAATATATGGAGAAAATGTTTTAAATCTGGTCAATATGAAAAGTTTTATTTAACAATGTATAAATGTGAATAAGTGAGCACCTGAATTCAAGATAGGAGAACTTTAAAAGTACATGAAGAAATACATAAATATTCAGGGAGATACAGTGTAGTACAAACCATAAAATCAGCAAACCATTTTTTACTGTATAGAAAATAATTCAAAAGAAAAGTAAAACATTTTCTGTAAGTGAAATATAAACAATATTATTGTATCTGCATCTTAATTTCTCACCAACTGTAGTATCTCAGTCTGATAAACATGATTAAATGAAATTATACAAGGAATTACATTATTTAAGTGAATGTGATATCAGAAAGACAAAGTTAACTAAATGTTTTTGAAATAACTCATTTGTCAAGACTGATGAGGGAAGAAGCTACACTCTTATCTATTTGATATGGTAGGAAGGCTTCTAATATTACTACTGCCATCACCAGAACATTATCATCAGGTAGCTGGTTGTCATAAAAAGTCACTTGTGTAGACAAGTTCCAATTAAATATGCAGTGTGCTCATTTAATGTCCTAAAAGTCAGAGTCAGAGGCACAACCTAAACCAACATATTGGCATATAACAAATGTATTTCTGTGACTCAAAATTTCAATTGTTTCTCAACCAACTATACAGCTGCATATTGAATTAATATATAATTAGAATGAAGTCTCCTTTTCTTTCTTGATGACAAATGAAAATAATCAAAGATTATAGCTTATTACTAAACTCTTGTGTATGTATTCCTGTGTGTATATATGTATACTTACGTGCGTGTACACACACACACACACACACACACACACACACACACACACACACACATTGGGTTGACCCACAAAATTGTCTCTTATGGCTATGAAAAAGTATGTTCTTTTTTTGTTTGTTTGCTTTGTTATTTTGTTTTTCAAGACAGGGTTTCTCTGTGTATCCTTGACTGTCCTGGACTCACTTTGTAGACAAGGCTAGCCTTGAACTCACAGTGATCCACCTGCCTCTGCCTCATGAGTGCTGGGATTAAAGTTGTGCACCACCACACCTGGCTCAAAAAAAGTATGTTCTTAATTGTTATATGAACTCTACATTGCCTGGCTGAAAAGATATGTAAATGTCATTTCCTCACCTGCCTTTAAAAATAAGCTAAGACAACTAACAGAAATCAAGGGGATACAAATTGGAAAGGAAGAAGTCAAAGAATCCCTAGTATCCCTATTTGCAGATGATATAATAGTATACATAAGTGAGCCCAAAAATTCTACAAGAGAACTCCTATAGCTGATGAAACCTTCAGAAATGTGGCTGGGATACAAAGTATATTCTAAAAAATCCGTAGCCATTCTTTACATAAAAGTTAAATAGGCTGAGAAAGATATTATGGAAACAGCAGGCTCCCAAATAGCCACAAATAATATAAAATACCTGGGGGTAACTCTAACCAAGCAAGTAAAAGACCTATACATCAAGAACTTCAAGTCCCTGAAGAAAGAAACTGAAGAAGATATCAGAAGATGGAAAGATCTACAATGCTCATAGATAGGTAGGATCAACATAACAAAAATGGCCATTATACCAAAAACAATCTACAGATCCAATGTAATTCCTATCAAAATATCAGCACTATTCTTTACGTACCTTGAAAGAACAATTCTCAACTTCATATGGAAAAACAAAGAAACCCAGAATAGCGAAAGCACTCCTATATAATAAAAGAGCATCTGGAAATATCACCATCCCTAATTTCAAGCTGTACTATGGAGCAATAGTAATAAAGCAGTATGGTACTGGCATAGAAACAGACCAATTGATCAAGTGAATCAAATCTAAGACCCAGAAATAAATACGCACACCTATGGTCACTTAATATTTGACAAAGAAGCCAAAACCATACAATGGAAAAAGAAAAGAATCTTCAAAAAATGGTGCTGGTCTAACTGGATGTCAACATGTAGAAGGATGCAAATAGTCCTATATTTATCACCCTGTACAAAACTAAAATCCAAGTGGATCAAAGACCTTAGCATAAATCTGGATACACCAAATCTAATAGAAGAGAAAGTGAGGAAAAGCCTTGAACTCATTGGTACAGGTGACAATTTCCTGACCAAAACACCATTATCTCAGACTCTAAGACCACCAATCAATACATGAAACCTTATGAAACTGAAAAACTTCTGTAAGGCAAAGGACACAGTTAGCAGCACAAAATGGCAACCTACAGATTGGGAAAAGATCTATCTTCACTATCCCCATTTCTAACAAAGGGCTTATATCCAAAACATATAAAGAACTCAAGAAATTAAACATCAACAAACCAAATAATCCAATCAAAAAGTGTGGTACAGAGCCAAACTGAAAATTCACAGAAGAAGAATCTCTAAGTGCTGAGAGGCACTTGAAGAAATGCTCAAAATCCTTAGTCATTAGGGAAATGCAACTGAAAACAACTCTGAGATTCCATTTCACACCCACCAGAATGACTAAGATCAAAAACTCAAGTGATAGCACATGCTGGTGAGGATATGGACAAAGGGAATCACTCCTCTATTGCTGATGGGAGTGTATATTTGTACATCTACTTTGGAAATCACTCTGGTGATATCTTAGAAAAATGAGAATAGTTTTACCTCAAGATCTAGTCATACTGCTCCTGGACATATATCTAAAAGATTCTTCTCCAAACTTCAAGGAGATTGCCCCAACTCTGTTCATAGCAGCTTTTGTTATAATAGCCAAAATCTGGAAACAATCTAGATGTCCTTCAACAGAAGAATGGAGGAAAAAAAAAAAAACAAACAAATTGTGGTACATTTATACAATGGAATACTATTCAGCTATCAGAAAGGAGGAAATCTTGCAATTTGCAGCCAAATGGATGGAACTAGAAAAACTTATCCTGAGTGAACTAACCCAGACCCAGAAAGGTATGCATGGTATGTACTCACAAGTAGATATTAACCATATAGCACAGGACAATCATCCTACAACCCACAGACCCAAACAGTCAATTTGCATAACTAACTTACAAAAAACTCCACTCAGCAGTGAGTTATGGACCCTGTTGCCTGTTAGTGGAACACATTACCCTACCTAGCTGGGCTGCCATACCAGGCCCCAGTAGAACAGAAAGCTCTGAGCACTCATGTGACTGATGAGCTGAGAGGGGTTGATATGTAGGGGCTCCCCTCATCTGAGGAGAAGTGAAAGAAAATGGGAAAGAGGGAGAGAGTTGGGACCTGGAAGGGAGGAGGGAGGGGACTTTGATTGAGATGTAATTTGAGAAAATAAACTAATAAAAAAATAAGGCAAGCTGTCTTGGGGAAGGTGACCTTTGCAGGCCTATTAGTTGATTAAGGAATGTGTCTTTTTGCAAAATAAAATGCTGGCCACTGGAGCTGGGGTAGTGTAACCGAAATTTTTAATTATTATTTATTAACTAACAGTATTCATTTATAACAAATACCAACAATCTCTTAACTATTAATCCTACAAATTCTTACAACCCTTTTTACCTAACCACTAATCTTATTGACAATTATTTTCCTAACCTTTTAGAAGGATATAGTCTCTGGGGCAGATCCTCAGTCATCAGGAACACAGTCTTTGTTGTAGATTCTTTAACGCACTTAGCAGTCCTTTTTCTGGATCTCTCAGATGTAGATTCATCAGGGTAAGTTGGTTATTGCAGTCTCACCTTAAATAAGGCTTGATGCTTTCTTCTTATTGGGAGACCCCAGCCCCTTTGCATCAGCAATTCTGTCACTCTAACTCAGAGTCCTTAAAGCCAGGCACAGTTTCCTTTAGGCCACTGTTCAGACAGATCAAACCCCTCTAAGCAAAAGCTGAGCCACAGGGTTTAGTCCTTGGCCTTTTGATGTCTTGCTCAGGCTTTCTTTGCCCACCAGCTTCTTTCTGCCTCAGGGAGATCTGGCCATCAAATGATGGCCAGCACTTTTTTCAGCAGGACTCTGGAAGCTCTCTAGCATCAGGGGCCTCTTCTTCTTTATGCAGTTCCATGTACTGTCCTTAAATAGGAGGAACTCTGTTTCAGTTTAATTTGGGTTCCACCCACTTAACAGCTGAAAACAATGTCAGGCCAGATACTTTGTTTCTTTAAGTCCATTAGGTCTTTCCTGTTTTTCCTGACTTCAAACTTGTTTTTTCAGTCCATTAAGACTCCTGTTTGTTTCCTGTTTTCACCTGACTTCATCCTTGTTTTCCCACAAGCTGATAAGCTAAATCACTCACACCCAAGTTGATCTTCATGCCCCGAATTAAGAGACTGTATCAGAAACCCCTAGATATTTAATAAATCTAATTTAATTATTCTAACTCCCTACAGGGTAGAAAGTACTGTAGCTGGAGCAGGGAGTAGGGGCAGAACTTCCAGGATGTGGGCCATGCAGATGCTGATGGACACAGAAAGAGATAGAAGGGAGACAGTAAGGAAAGAGGCAGTAAGAACCACATAGAGATGTTAAATTAGAAGCTAGGTCAGAGACTTCCCCAGCAAATGGTCAATGGCCTTAAAGTATATAGATGTCTCAGTGTCTTAATTAAACCTCAGCAGGATCCACAAAAGTTTTGCAATACACAGATGCTTCTAGTAACATATCCCATATACTTGCACATGTGTTCACATGAACGCATGGTGGGCAGCAGTCCAATTCAAATTTTTTCTTTAATCATTCTCCTCATTTTTTTAGACAGTTTACTTATGAAAGTGGAAATGACATCATTGGCTACAATGACTGGTCAGTAAACCTCAGAGATCTTCCTTTCTTTACCTTCTCTGCTTTGGGATTACAGTCATGAAATGTTGCTTGCATTTTCTTTTATTTAAAAAAAATAGGCTATTAAAAAGAATGTGATTTTTTCTCTCCCACCATTTCCAAGATCCTCTTATTTTAATCTTTTGTAGTTGTCAATTTGTATCCCAATGAGAAAGGAAGGGTGTGCATTTGGAGGGGGAAGGTGAATAGAAGGTGGGAGTTGTCCAGAATAGGACAAAATGAACAAACAGAAGAAAAAAAGGCCAAAGGAAAAAAACTCAAGGAACACAAAAAAGAGACACACAAATTCACATGTACAGACATCTCATAAAAAACACATAACTAGAAAGCATGATATATACAGAGGATCTGTAAGGTTAAAAACAAAAAGTCCTGACAAAGCATTATGAGACAAAGACCCTACCCAAAATTCCTTTAAGTTCATTTTGCGTCAGCCATATACTATTATGCTTGGTATCTGAACTTAAGGGTGGTTGTATATGCAGTGAAATTTTTTTATTTGAGAGTAGTTATCAATTAATGATAACTTCTGAGTTTAGGGATAGGGTTTTGTGTCTACTTCCTTTCTCAAATCTGGGACCCAGTTAAACCAAGACCAGAGCAGGTTCTTTGCATACTCCCACCACCTTTGTAAGTTCATATGTATACCAGTTCTGTTCTGTTCAAAAGACATTGTTTCCTTGATGTTTTCCATCCCCTGTGGCTCTTATAATCTTTCTACCTCCTCTTCTTCTGGGTTCCCTGAGCTGTGAGGTACCTTTGGGATTTGATAGAGACAACCCATTTAGGACTTATCATTCCAAGGTCTTTTTCTCTCTGCTTGATGATCAGGTGTGAGTCTCTGATTTTATTCCTATATACTGCAGGAAGAAACTTCTCTGATGATAGCTGAACAAGGTACTAACCTATGAATATAGTGGAGTGTCATTAGGGGTCATTTTAATGCTACTTTAATTTAGCAGAATGGAAACATTTGGTTTTGTCCTAGATCTCAGATTC
This sequence comes from Lophiomys imhausi, assembly GCA_907164525.1. Lineage (NCBI taxonomy): Eukaryota > Metazoa > Chordata > Mammalia > Rodentia > Muridae > Lophiomys > Lophiomys imhausi. Next base: position 12,535,739 of record CAJQZJ010031536.1, read on the forward strand.
TTGGCCTCCTGTGTAATGTTGGTGTGGTTTTCACCTCATAGAGTGCACAGTAAATCTAATCAGATGTTGGCCCACAAACTTTGAGCCATTATTGTATTAGGACATCTTACAGACAGGTCATTATTGTCGATTGAAGACTTTGTTGCTTGGATAAAGACTTTATACCTATTGATAAATTATTCTCTTAAGTTGCATCCAATCCAAGCCAGACTAAAGTATATAAAGACAGGTTTATTGGATGCAACTCTTTCAGGAAGAGTAGCAGAGGGGAGTGGTAAAGATAGATTGAAAGAGTGCATGAACACATGCAGGCAGGGGGAGGGGAGGGACAGTGAGAGGGAGAGAGAAGGAGAGGGAGAGAGAGAGAAGAAAAGAGAGAGAGACCAAAATATCCACTTTATGTAGGAAAGAGCTTCTGGTACAGATGAGTATACCATAGAAGACAAGGTGTAGCATGCTCTGTAACAACTAGGGACTGAAGCATGCTGGGAGAACCTGGAGGCTAAGCAGCTTGTTTCAGATCTCAGGATGGAGTAGCAACACCTCCCTCCTTTGGTAGTGTGCAGACTATTTTCTAGTACAATGGTCAGTAGGGGTGAAGGCCTTATGTAGTCATCAGTTCAACTTTTCCATAGTCAGTCTGCTGTGTAGGTACTATCTTTAGTGATAGAACCTTACCATCAGTTAGGAGAGAGCAACCAAAAGCCTTGTCAATACTGCAAGTTGTTTGAGGGTGTACACAGGGCCTCTTTGATGTAACATTCTCAGAATTGGAGACCTCCCTAGGTAATAAGAAGTGTCCACCTAGGCATCCATTTCCCCCTTTACATGCTGATACCAGTTAGAACACCTTCATGTATTTGGGTATTTTAGGAAGCTTATGCTGTATTCAGTGTTTTGGGGTTTTGTTTATTTGTTTTATTTTTGTTTTTGTTTTTGTTTTTGAGACAGGGTTTCTCTGTGTAACAGTGTAACAGCTCTGGCTGTCCTGGACTCCCTTGGTAGACCAGGCTGGCCTCGAACTCACACTGATCTGCCTGCCTGTGCCTCCCGAGTGCTGGGATTAAAGGGTGCACCACCACCCCCTGCTGTGTTCAGTTATTATACAACCCTCAACCTTCCCTTAGCTTGAGCTGTCCCTCTTCCTATTCTGTCCACTATCCTCCTTTCTCATCGTCCTCACTTAGTTCTCCCATTCCAGACCCCTCCTCATTCATCTGTAATTCTCTATCCTATTACTCCTTTCTAGGATGAATCACCCATCCTCCTTAGTATAGCTAACCTGGGTAGTTATATGGATTGTACCCTGCTTATTGAAAACTTAACAGCTAGCACACACACATAAGAAAATAAGTCCCATATTTGTCTTTTTGCATCTGAGGGGCTCCCTCAGGATGATTTTTTTTTATCATCCATTTGCCTAATAATTTCATGATTTCATTTTTATAACAGCTGATTAATATAATATTAATATAACATTAATATTAATAATGTGTAAATGTACCATATTTTCTGTATCTAATACCCCTTGATGGATATCTAGTTTGTTTCCAGTTTCTCACTATTATTAATAGAGCAGCAACGAAAATGGTTGAGCAAGTGCCTCTACAGCAGAATGTAGAGAATGTGGAATCCTTGGGTACATTCAAACTTCCCGAGAAACCACATACTGATTTCCATATTGAATGAACATGCTTACACTTCCATAAGCAACAGATGAGGCGTGGGAGAGCAAACTTGCATGGCCATCCTTACTCTGCTTTGTTGATAACATGAACTGTCTTTTTTGTTTGTTTGTTTTTGTTTGTTTTGTTTTTAATTGTATTTAACTATCTCTTCTATCAAGTACTCTGTATCTGGCCTTACTTATGCTGGGTTCTTTGATTCATTTGAAGTTGAAGTTTATGCAGGGTGATAAATTTGGATCGCTTTGCATTATACTTCATTCAGACATCCAGTTGAACCAGTACCATTTATTGGAGTTGTCTTTTTTTTTTCTAGTGTATATTTCTGGCTCCTTCATAAAAGTTGAGATGTCCATACATCTGTGAACTTATGTCTGGGTCTTCTGTTTGATTCCACTGATCAACATGTATTGTTTTATGTCAATAATATGCTGTTTTTATTACTATAGCACTGTAGTACAATATGTGATCAAGAATGGTGAAATCTCCTGTAGTTCTTTTATTATTCAAGGGTGTTTTAGCAATCCCAGGATTTTTTTTCTAATAAATAGATTTATTTATTTGTTGCTTCAGGTTACATCTCCATCATACTGTCCTCTTTCCCTCCTTCCAAGCCTCCCCCTAACCCTTCCATCCCACTCTTCTGGAGTAGAGTGTCCCTACATAACAGTCCCTCACCCCAGTTCAGAAGTCATATGAGGGCCAAGACCCTCTTCATACACTGAGGGCCTACAAGGCAGTACCACCAGTGAAAAGTGTCTCATTACCAGGGAGAGAACAATAAAAAACAAACAAACAAACAAAGCCTATGTTCCCTTTGGTGCATTGGTTGTAGTACAGATATCCTGTACTATATACCTAAAATCCTACTATAAGTGAATAGATGCCACGTGCATCCTTCTGAGTCTGGGTTAGCTCACTCAGGATGAGCTTCTCTAATTCCATCCATTTGGCTGCAAATTGCATAATTTCATTGTTCCTGATAGCTGAGTAATATTCCATTGTGTAGATGTACCACAGTTTTTTAATCCACTCTTCGGTTGAGGGACATCTAGGTTGTTTCCAGTTTCTAGCTATTACAAATAAGGTTGCTATGAACTAGATGAGGAAACTTCCTTATGATTCCGTGAAGAGGCATTTGGGTGTATACCCAGAAGTGGTTTGGCTGGGTCCTGAGGCAAAGCTATTCCTAGTTTTCTAAGTTATCGCCAGACTGACCTCCATAGTGGTTGCACAAGCCTGCACTCCCACCAGCAATGGAGTAGGGTTCCTCTTTCTCCACACCCTCGCCAGCATGTGCTGTCATTTGAGCTTTTGATCTTAGCCATTCTGACAGGTGTGAGATGGAATCTCAGAGTCGTCTTGAGTTGCATTTCTCTGATGATTAAGGAAGTTGAGCATTTCTTCAAGTGTCTCTCAGCCATTGGGGATTCCTCCTTTGTGAATTCCCTATTTAGCTCTGCCCCCCATTTTTTGATTGGATTATTTGGTTTCTTGGCATTTAATTTCTTGAGTTCTTTGTAGATTTTGGATATTAGCCCTCTGTCAGAAGAATTTTGTTGGAATTTTGAAGGGAATTGAATGAAAAAAAAAAAGGGGGGGCAGGTGGCAGGGCTGAAACACTGTGAATGGAATAGAGGATACAGCCGTTCGGCCTGGTTTTGCAGACCTTCACGTGTCGAGAAGACGTGGAGCTAAGGTAAAATACAAGAGAATTGTGATGTTGGCCCATGCCTTTGACTTCAGCAGAGACGGGGGGGGGGAGCACCGTAGAGTTGGTGGTCTTATGTATTCTGGAGTCATACTGAGCGGGGTGGTGAGGGTGCACACTCTTGGTCCCACCATTCAAGAAGAGTACACCCTTGGTCCCAGCACACTGGAGACAGAAACAGGCAGATCTTGGAGCACAGGGTCAGCCTGATGCAGGGCAAACTCTAAATAGAGAAAAAGACTTCGATCCAGGAGTGGTGGAACACATCTTTGATCCCTTCAGATGGGAACCATAGGTCTCTGATCCCAATAATTAGAGTTCAGAGACACACACATGGGATTTGGAGGGACCTAGGTTTGGAGGCTACTTACAAAAGGCCTTCTCGATGCAGGCAGATTGTCCTTTGGGATCTCAAAATATATACACTGGAGCTGGTTTAGCTCCAAGGTGACAGAATGATTTCTTCTTTAACCCGGATTGAAGATAACGCTTTGTATGTTGTCGGAAGGCCAAATTTGCTTCAGGAGAAGTATTACCTAGCCCCCCCCCCAAAAAAAAAAGAGGGTAATTGTTTCAGGGTTGGGATTGGGGCAGGGCTCTGTTATTATCTTTCCAGGAGAATTGAAGCGTCCATTCGGGGAGCCCGGGGACGGCTGGACAGCGGAAACCTCAGCAGAGAGCAGAATCAGGCACCAAGGAGGACGAGTGACCCAGTTGATTCAGCCTGGCAGACTTCCTCAATAGCTGTCTCCATGGGGGCCTGCAACCACCATGGCAATCCAATGTCCCTGGGACCGTTCAGCTCTACACAATGCCCCTGCAGGAACCTCAGTGAAGCCTGCAAGATCAGCTTCTGCCTACAAACCCCTTAGGTCATCTAAACAGCTGAGAACAGAAGGACTGAACATAAAAGGAGTGTGCTAACATTTTAAACCATTTTTTCCATTTGGGTTCAGGCCCCAAACAGGTTTACTACAACCCAAATCAGCAGGAAGTCACTTTAAGAGAGCCATGTCCCATGCCCAGAGGGTGGGGAGGGTGTTTCTCTGCCCTTCTTTTTGGTTATTTGAAGGATAACTGAAAACTCTGATATTTAGGGGAAGAGATTACAAGCTGATAAATGGTCCTGTTTAATGGGTTTTGGAGGTTAGACCCAGGGACTTCCTACTTTTCCTTTTCTGTATCCTTCTTCCTCTCCTATGTAGGAGTGCATAGGCTTGAGAAAAATGAGATATAGACATAGCACAGAAAGGTCCAAGAAGAAGGGGCAGATTATTGAATATGCCCTTATACCTTTGTATATTGATACAAAATTAGTAGTATATTTGGCTAAAGTGGTATTGACCATTGTTTATTGTGCAAAAATAAGATTGTATTGGATTACATCGGTATTGATCTTTGTATATTGATACAAAATTAAGATTATAGTTGGCCACAATGGTATTTACCCTTGCATATGGATGTAATATTAAGATTATATTGGGCTACATAGGCATTGATCTTTGTATATTGATACATAATTAAGAGTATATTTAACCACAATTGAATAGATCTTTGTATATTGATACAAAATTAAAGGTAACGCTTCCTAATGGTATCATACCTAGAGATACTTAAAAATAAAATGTGAAGCTCTGGCCTCTTGATACCAACCGTCTAAAATGGTCTAGGATAGTTAAGTAAAACAAACTCCTAGTCATGCAAACATGTCACTTTGTTAGCTACTAAGACAGTCTATCACAGATAATCTCTAAACTACTCAGTAATCAAGTTGTTAAGAGACAAGCAACATTTGCTTATCTAAATACAAGAGATGGATAGGGCATCTTCAAAAACCCCAAGAGATCTGCAGAATATGGCTTTTTGTCAAATAGCCATTTTTAGTACATTAATTCTACCAGTCAATGTGCATGAGGAATCTTTCTATCTTTTGGTATCTTCTTCAATGTCTTCAAGTTCTTATTATGCAAGTCTTTCCTTTGCTTTGCTAATTTCCCTCAAGATATTTTGAAATATTAAAAGGTCCTGTGATTTTGAAAAATTGGTATACACATATTAGTTTGTATATTTTCCCTTCATTTTAAGAGCTGGTGGATGCAAATGATATTTAATCAGAATGTGTAGCATTTAAAATATATAACAAGTATGGTGTTCACTGAATGACAGAGTAGATACTAAAGCTTGTTCCCTGCCTTCTAAGCACATAAATAAAAAATAAGGAAACCTTTAAACATTGCCTAACTATAAAAATGTCAGGGCTTACTTATGTCAATTATAGTAATATCTAAGAAGTCACAGAATGATATGATGTAAACTCACAAAACACTGAATGAGTTTTCTTGATCATGATAGAGGAGTATTTTATTAACAAATTTGGAAGCAACATGCATTGTTAAAATTAGGCTCTGGACTCAGATAGCAGAAACTTGGTTATGGTTTCTCATTTATTTAAGTTTTACCTACTTAATACATTAAAAATAGGTAAACACAAATTTTCAGTGTTTTTCATCAAATATCTCCTGGTTCTGTGGGTATTACAGAATTTTTAAGGAGGTTTAAATATGTAATGAAATGTACAAAATTCAGCTAAATTATCACACTTTAAAGCATAAGTTATGGTAGTCACTTTCCAAGTTTTTAAGTAATGAGTATAATATACAATGAGAGAATTCATTGATGAACATGTCAGATTAACTGTTGTGGTTGTTTGAAGAGAAATATTCTACCATAAGTCCAGTATTGTCTCCCTATGCCCTGATTCATCCCTTTTTTGAATAGTAAAGAGTATTCTATGTCATTAAGTGTTGGAAATATTCATTTTGCTTTTTAATTTTATTAGGAGGTTACAATTAGAGGGTGCCTTGGGGCACAGAGGAGTCTTGGGACTTTTAAACAGTGACAGTACTATGAAAGACTGTGTATTTTTAAAGTTGTGTTAAATGCATTTTGCATTATGAACAGCCATGAATCTATGGAACACAGGGAATGGAATAAGGTGATTTGAATGAGAAATGGCCCCATAGCCATTTGAACACTAGTTCCCCAGGTGACAAATGTGATCAGAGAAGTTATGGGGAGGTGCAGCCTTGTTGGAAAAGTACAGCACTCAGGATTGTTTTTGGCAGCTTAAAACATCACCCAACCTCTAGTTCATGCTCCCCTTAAAAATGTGCTGCTGAAGGTAAGTCGACAGCCTAGCTCTGCCAAGACAGGGTAGGTAAGTCCTTCATAACCCCTGCTCTACAATCAATATCTGTCAGAGAAGTGGGGCCAAACGACTGAAGAGCGATGCTGTAATGTATGGAGAGAAAATGGGAAATGTCCAGGCAGACACTGGTATGTCATTTCTTAGTTTGGGAAGCTGCGGACCCTGTACTTCCTATAAAATCAGATATATTTATCCCTCTCAGGTCTCTGAGGTGATTGAAGAACAGATAGATAAAGTCTCATAATTATTTTTTGAATTGTTTAGGAGTCAAGAGAGTGTTATACATCTAAGAAGATACTTTTAAAATTGTGTTGCAATTAGTATGAATGTTGAGTCAGATATAGAACTTTAAACTCATGGAGATGTTTAGATAGTAGAATGTTAAAGTCAGGTACCAAATACATATGGACTGGTGTTTGGGAATGTACGTTAAGCCATATAACCCTCATAACTGTGGCCTAATTACCTCTGTTGTACTGTATTGTATTTGTTATTATAAGAGAACAAGCCATTTGTTGGACTGAAAGGATAAACTGTAGTGGGAAATAAGATATACCTTAAACTTAAAAGAAAAAAAAAAGGGAAGAGGATGGGGGGTTGAGGGTGGGAGGGTGGGACTGGAGGGGGAATAGGGAGGGGACTGCGATTGAGATGTAACTTGAAGAAGTAAAAAAATAAAGGAAAAAAATAAAAAAAGAAAGATTTTAAAAAAATAAAAAATAAAAAAAAAAATGTGCTGCTAAAGATAGGCTCTCTCTGTTTCTTGTTTCTGCCCTCCAGACCACATCATATTGCTATTCCTCATCATCATGATGAACTCTAATTTCCCTGGAATTTTAAAACAAAATAAAGTCGTTTTTTATAAGCTGTTCTAGTCATGGTTTTGTAATAAAAACAGACTTACTAGTCTCTGACATGCTTTTTCATTGGGCTGGGGCAGTTCAAACTCTGCAAATGGCATACTTGTTACGCCTTTCCCCAGTGTGGATTCCTAGTGGGTGAGGGGAGGAGAAAGACAGGGGTAGACTGCATGGTCCTTGACTTAAATCTCTTCTCATGTGGTGATGGTTGGCTGAGTGGTTTTTGGCAATAGTTTTTCACAGGCTTTCTCAAGACACGCCCCTACAATAGTGTGTTAGTGTCAGCGGTGCATCTCTTCGGATTCCTGTTGTTTCTCATGGCTAACCATGTCATCTGAGTGGCTTGTGAGATTTTTTAGCAACGCTCCTTCAAACAGGGCATATCATTCAACCACAATTGGCTCCCTGCAGATCAACAGTAAAGAAATGCCAAGATCCTCCCTATGTCTGCCATATGGTAATCTGATCTGCCTACTAATTTCACTAATGAGACCTGGCCTCTACCACAGCCCATTTTAGTAAATTCTGGAAAGTCATTTGATAGAATTTTACACACATACACTCATCACATTATCAAACTTGTAATAAAAGAAAGAATTCTTAATCAAAGAAAATATACAAGTTCTTTAAAATTTTCCAGTGAACATTGCATTTTGAAGACAATGTGATATATTCTGTTGCTAGATAGTAAATTTCTAATATGGGTCAGTCTATTCTTTTACTTTACCGTGTTTTTAAAATAATGAAGGAATTTTGGTTTAATGATAATTTTTAAAGAATTAAATTAAATGATAATGTAAAATGTGAAAAGCATGGGAAGATAAAAATTCCAATTATAATCATAGATGTTTGAGAAGATTCCAAGGACAATGGCATAGATCATGTCTTCAACAAGATCATGGAAGAAAATTACACCTCACTAAGGAAAGATACACACTTATAGAAACAAGAATATACCAAATCTATTAAAAGAAAGTACATACTAAGTTTAGGATTTTAGGTATGTGAATCACATTAACTACGAATTGTAGAAGGCCCATATATTCTAGGAATTACTTACCTAACTTTGAAAGTTGAAAATGCAAGTGCTTATTCTACTATCATAAAATAACACAAGATGATGTATTCCTGTCATCCAGGTGAAAGAGTATATATCATGTGCCCTCCCCACTCTGTATTAACTCAGGCTGTTCATACCACATTTAGTCAACAATCATTGAATGCTAACCATTTCAATGGCCATTGCTATGAAAGGTGCTTAGAGCTGGGAGGCGCCTGTTCGGAGTAATGAATAATGGTTAGCAATCAGAGTTTGCCTGGGGGTAGTATGGAAGAAAGAGAGTATGAATTTTATACAAATATTTCTCCCTGAAAATGATTAATTCCCAAGCTCCTACAAAATATTATTTTGTGCTAAGCTAGATAAATCATGAATTCCTCCAAAGAAAAGTTTTCATCATTCAGTTAAATAACAGCTGAGAGATTTGCTTGAAATTTATCATTTGAATCACAGCTGAAAAATAAATAGATTTAAAACTTTTGAATCAGAGTGAAACTGCATATGCAAGAGCTCTTTCTTTGCATCCTGTTTGCATTATGAGCTGGAATGATTTACTATCATTGTGCTCACAGTCAGGGAACTGCAAACACTGGTCCTTAACCAGAAGCTGCAGTAAATATGCACCACATGGGTACTAACATAAAATGTAACACTTCCAGGAAGCTGCCTTCCATACATGCTTTTAATTGTAGATGTTAACAGTGTGCTAACAGTATCTTCCTATCATGCCACTAAATTTTATAAAGTGTTTTCCATTTATGAATTAGAATTCCTTGGAAACCTTTGCTTTTATCCCATGTAACTTATACCCCATGATCATTGAAATTTCCTACCCAAATGGCACTTATATCCCCTTTGTATCAGCCTCAGCAACTCATAAAACTCAAGTTCCCTGTATTTAGTAAATATGAATGTCATGAAGTGAATATGCCTAAAATCACTCTTTTTATTGTGAAGGTGTAGATAAATTATAAATACTATTGCAAATAGGATTTTAAAGTATTCTTATTGAAGAATTTAGGTTAGGCTAAGAGGTGAGGCAACATTCTAAAATTTAAATTAAATACAAATCTAGCAATAGCACTTATCACACTTGAGATACATTTTTGAAAAGTAGGCAGAAGAAGCAAAGTAACTCCTGAAAATTTTCTATAAAATCACATGCAGCATCCTCCATAAACACACACACACACACACACACACACACACAGAGAGAGAGAGAGAGAGAGAGAGAGAGAGAGAGAGAGAGGAGAGAGAGAGAGAGAGAGAGAGAGAGAGAGAGAATGCCATAGCACATGTACGGGATGAAAGGAAAACTTGTAGGAGTCCATTTGTTTAAACATGTGGGATCCAGGTATCTAACACAGGTGCTCAGTCTTGGTGGCAAGCTCTTAACCCACTGAGGAAATTCATTTGCACTTTGTCTGCCTGCACACTGCCATGCTTCCCACCATGATAATGATGGATTAAACCTCTGAAACCGTAAGCAAGCCCCAATTACATGCCTTTTTCAAAATAAGACTTGTCATGATCATGATGTCTCTTCACAGCAGGAAATGTTTCGGGGCCCAGTTTAGGAAGAACAGCAGGAAAACTAAAAATTTTCTGTTCAATGATGGTTACTTGAACATCATTGAGAAAAAATATAATGTTCAGGTAACTGACTTGGGTCAAAAAGTCCTGTACTTGGAGCCCCCTTAAAAACCCACTATAGTACACACGTCTCTTTTGAATCTGAAACAAAACAAACAAACGAACAAACAAAGACTAAGATCAAAAATTTGGGTGTTGAAACATAGAGGTAACACATAATCCAACACAAGAACTGCTTCTTAATATATGAGTTTTATGCTAAGAGTACAGAACAATAAATATATATGAACAGTTTCAAAAGAAAAACACCAAACACCTTTAAAATGAAAATGTAACTGGAATCTTAAAATCCAGAGAAAAGAATAATGATATTCAAGCCCTAAAAGTATGTAACTGTTAGTCTATATAATAATATTCAGAAAAGCGATCCTTTCAAATCTATGGAGAGATAAACACAGATGAAAGTAATTTTAAATGCTAACTCGGCAGTGCAGAAGATGCCTGGCGGAATCTTACACACCAATGGGGAATAAAGACATTCCCAATTATGAGAGCTTAAGAAAGATTAAATCTCATGAGAAGAATAGATAAATAGATGAGTACAGGAATGAATCAGCATTTCAATTTAGCAAGCTAGCAAATCTCTAAGATGAATACATGATGAAAGAATAAAAAATCAACAAGGAAATAAACAAAATTCAGATCTGTTACCTCTCAGCATGAGCACTTAATGACAATAGTCATAACTCTCCTGTTAGGGTATACAGATTCAGATGATGAAGCTTACACACAACTTTAATCTCTACACCAATGTGTCTTGCACAGGAATATCTCTATGACTTCTGTTACAAACTGGTTAGTAGAGAGAGTTGCTAGACTATCCAGTACACCTAGTCTAAAAAAAATGGGGGAGGAGACTAAGACTCCTTTTTAACATTTATTTATTAATTCATGTTACATCTTCATCATAGCCCCCTGTCTCCACCCCCTCCTTGTCCCAATCTCCCACCTTCTACCCCTTCTCCCAGCTATCCTAATCCTCCGATGGGGGGCATCTCCACATATCAGCCCCCCCTTCCAATTCATCAGTCCATGAGGGCTAAGAGCTTCTTTTTTCATAAGGGGCATGCATGGCAGTTCCACTAGGGTGGAGTGTTCCACTAACTGGTAACAAAGTACATATTCCTGTTCTTTTGGGTCTATTGATTGTAGGATGGTTATTCTGTACTTATATGGCTATAATCCAGTTGTAAGTGAATATATGCCATGTGTATCTTTCTGGGTCTTGTTTAGCTAACTCATGATGAGATTTTCTAGTTCCATCCATTTTGTTGCAAATTGCATGATTTCCTTGTTTCTGATAGCTGAGTAGAAATCCTTTGTGTAAATGTACCACAGTATTTTTTATCCATTCTTTGATTGAAGGACATCTTTGCTATTTCCAGGTTCTAGCTATTACAAATAAATCTGCTATGAACATAGTTGAGATGTTCTTGAGGTTTAGTGAGGAATCTTTGGATGCATGCCCAGGAGTACTGGGTCTTGAAGTAGAGCTATTCCAAGTTTTCTAAGACAGCACCAGACTGATTTCCATAGTGGTTGCACAACTTTGTACTCCCATCAACAATGGGGGACTCTTCCCCTTTCTCCACAACCTCCCCATCATGTGCTGTCTTTTGAGTTTTTGAGAAGACTCTCTCCTTAAACCATAAGCTTTGGAGATGCTTCCCTGATGAAGGATGTAGACTACATTTATCTAAAAACTTCAAGTCTTTGAAGAAATTAATTGAAGATTACATCAGAAAACAAAAAGATCTCCCATGTTCATGAATCAACAGTATTAATATAGCAAAAATTGTCATTGTGTCAAAATCAATCTACAGATTAGATACTGTCCCCATCAAAAACCTCAACACAATTCTTTATAGACCTTACTAGGACAATTCTTAATTTTGCATGGAAAAACAAAAAATCCCATGATAGCTAAAATCATCCCGAACAATAAAGTGTAACTCTCCCTGATTTCAAGCATTAGTACAGAGCTATAGCAATAAACATGCATGGTGTTGGCCAAGAAACAGACATGTTGATGAATGCAATCAAATTGAAGACCTGTACATAAATAAAAACACATATGGACATTGATTTTTGATAAAGAAACCATAAAATGTGCACTGGTAAAAAGTCAGTTTCTTCAACAAATGCAACAATTGGATGTTTGCATGTAGAAGAACACGAGTAGATCTATACTTATCACCCTGAACAAAGCTAAACTCCAAGAGGATTTAAGAAAGCCTTCAACATAACACCAGATACACTGAGCCTTATAGAAGAGAAAGTAGGGAATAGTTTTGAATGCATTGGCACAGGAGATGGCTTTCTGAACAGAGCATCAATAGCACAGTCACAATGTGGAGTTCATCAGAAAACTGAGAATCAATTTACCTCAAGACCAAGCAAGGTGCATATGAGTTCACAGAGACTGCAGCAGCAAGCACATTTGTGTGTAAGTGTGTGTGTGTGTGTGTGTGTGTGTGTGTGTGATATCACAGCTATTAGTTTAACATTTTACTGGACACATGACTGTGACAAGTATGTCTCTGATTCTGTCTGCTATTGGGAATGTTTTCTTCTTGTTTGGTTGCCTTGTCCAACTTCTATATGAAAGTTTCTGCATCATATTATTATATTTTATTTTGTTATGATTGTTTATCTCAGAGAAACCTGTGCTTTTATAATGAGAGACAGAAACAGAGTGGATCTACAGGGTAAGGGAGGTGGAGAGGACCTGGAAGAAGTAGAGGAGAAATTATAACTAGGATATATTTTATGAGAAAAGAATTTATTTTCAATTAAAAATAAAATGTTAATTAAAAAGAAAACATTTCTGACATTTGTTAAGGGTTATGTTGCTTTTGTAAGGATTAGTTGTGCCTTGTCAAGGAAACTTCTCTTTGCAACAAAAACAATTACAAGAGAACACAATCCGAAAAGCAGAGTCATGGAGCACATTCTGAACTGACAAAACTCATCTACCTGACTCAGGAATCTTTTCAGAGGAAAGTATGGAAGGACTGTAAGTCACAGAGGAACATGGTGTTTTCTCTGAAATTGTGTCTCCTATAAATTTTAGACTACATGCATAAAGTGCCATAAACATGGCTGTATAAACATAAAGTGCTGAAACATTACAACAATAGACATGATAGGAGACACGATACAACATTCGGACAAGGGAATACCCCACTTCACTTCTATACAAAGAACTACAGAGAACTAAAGAATGATGAGAGTAAGAGAAATGGTCTTCCCCAGGGAAAACCATACCAATTGATTATGCAATACCAAATGACTAATCCTGAAAATATATTACAAGTGCCATCATGCAGACTGAGCTGGTTACATCTATATACTTAGAAATTTATATGTATTTATATACATTATATGCAACAACAACAAATGAAAGAGAATCTGTGAATTTGAAGAGAACAAGGGGGATTGGAAGTGGGAAATGGAAGAGAGGAATAATGTAATCTTATAATAAATAATCTTAAATAAAACAAATACTTATGCTTTAACAAAAATAGCTGAATTTCAACTTCATAAAAATACAGGATGTAGTTGTTTGTCAACTGTGATGAATACATTCCTCTGGAAAGAACATATGCAGATTATAAGAGAAAGGGTGAACGAATAGTATTCTAAGAAAATTGAATGTTAAACTAAGATGGAATAACTACAGTTATTCCTCACATAACTACTATTTTGCTTAAAGACCACGACTACTGAAAATAAAGTGCTCCACCAAAAATAAAATAATCTTAAACATATGCAATGCACATGAATGCATAAAATTTCTTAAAACAAATATTACTTTATGTAAAAAAAAATAAGGGCAGTTAGCTCCAGATAAAATAATAGTAATGGGTTTCGCTCCCCCACGGACATAATAAATCATTCAAAAACTTAATAATATTTAGATTTTCATTGTGAAAACTTTTCATTCCATTCTAGAAATATTCCTTATTAATTTTGTTCAACTCTTTCAATGACCCCCTTCATCATTCAATAGTATGTTCTGTAATCCCCTTGAGTTTTGTCCTTTCCATAGTTCTATTGCTGGAATATATAGATTCATTCCTTTGTGATCAGAAAGAATACAAGATGGTAATCAATTTTTAACATTTGTTGAGGCTTCCTTTATGTCCTAACATGTGTTGTATTTTTAAAATAATCCCATGGCCTCTTGAGTCATTTTGTCTGATAAATAAAACCCATATTCAGAGAGACCTAAATAAAATTTAAACTAACAAAATTAAAATAACTTTAAACTTTCCCTAGATCAGCAAATAAATATTGTACCTTCCAATTATAACTTGTAGACCTGGACTAACAACAGGCAACTTTTGTATAGTGTCTGTAACATTATTTAGCAGTATGAATACATTAGGAAGAGCCTTGTATTTTCACTATCATTCCTCCTCCTTAACTAAAAATCGTGCAAACTGTCACCACTTTTTACATTATCCAGTGCATTTTCAATAATATACATTTCATACCAGCAAAGTAGCTTTCTATTTCAAATATGACCTATAAAAGTTTGTTAGAATGTACTTGTAAGTGACATCTGTTACAAGATAGCAATGATATGGTAGGCTCTGTCAGAGAACTTAACCAACCAACTGCTCAAAACAAATCCAAGAAAATGCACACATACATGCAAATCTCCCAGCCATACTCAATGGACAGTTTATGAATCTTCTCATAAAAATATAAACAAAAGCCACTTGTTGAGAAAGGAAAAGTGAGCTACAGTTTGTGAGAGAATGGTTCGTATTTGAAGTTACTGTGATGTGTGTAGTAGAACCAATAAATGGCTGAGCAAGGATTTACTTCTTATAAAACTACATCAGAAAGGAAGATAACATGTTTAAAGTAGAGGCATTGGCTTGGACAGATAGCAACATAAACCATGTTCTACTATACTAAAAATGATTACATATTTTAATAAAAATAAATGCTGAAAAATGCTTACTCCTTTAAATAATACAATAATTTATTAGTATTATATTAAAATTCAATTCAAAACAATGAAAAAGATTAAGATGCTACTCACACATAGAATTTTAGCATTTTCTCCCCAAACTGATTGATATCTAGAACAACTTTAGTCATAGATCATACTTATCATAATTATGTGTTAATAATAAAATTAGCGTATTTAACCTATCTGTTTTGTAAAGTAATTCAAAAACAGTTTGAAAGTTGAAAACTATGCTCTCTGAGTAATTAAACATTGCATTAGTGAGTATAGCAGTTTTATGTTGTATTTAAACCTCACATTTTTTGCTATAAATTTTCTATTGAATGAGCATATATTATTGGATATATTACTTAGAGCGTATACATATACATATATATATATACACTATATCTCATTTAGCATTCTTGAACTTTCTATCAACACTTTTAAAGAATTTTTTTACTTTGCTGCAATATTTTAACAATAGGACAGTATTTATATAATAAAAGAGGTATCAATTAAAATACTGTAGTATAATTTATAACATAATAAAAATTAATCCTCTAAAATTATTGGATTGAATAATAAAAAATTACTTCTTATATATGGATGTTTTTTCTAAATAACCAGATACTGCTTTATATAATTAGAATAACAGAATAAAACTTGGATATCACAAATATATGTCTACAATGATATGTTTGTATCTATCTATAAAATAAAATGTAATGATAACTATTTTTTTAATGAGTGGCAGGTTAGCCAACTCAATAATATAACACTTTCTTAGAATGAATGAGACCATATGTTTGCTTATCAAATCCACTACAGACAAATAATAAATAAGAAAAAAAACAAAGGACACTTGTTTAATAAAACATAGTGTTTGATTTTGACATTTTTCATGAATACATTGATTTTTAAATTGAAATCACAAATATTCCTGCATTTTGGTGACAAACCAAACTTTTGTATAGCTTTCATCTTTTTCACAACCCAATCAAAAGTTATTGGAATAACATTAATTGTATTTTACCTTAACAATGATGGAAAAATAAGGCCTGAACTAGATGTCACATCTAAAATATGTAGAAAACTATATATGATATATTTAACAATCATTTTCAAATATTAAGCAGCCAGAAGCACTGAGGTATGAGAGCAGGAGGTGAAATTTCTGGTTATCCAAGGGAAATATCTTAGTTCACGACAGGAAAAATGATCAATACAGCTTTGCAGCCTTACTAAACTGAGAACCCAAAGTTCGAGTTCACAGATGTAGCCTGAGGTGGTGGGACAGAGCTCAGAATAGAGGGACACATTCAATTCTCAAAATATCTATTTCTTTAAACCATTGTTAAATATACAGGCACTGATATATATATATATATAAAGGGTAAATCTCCACAGACATGCAGTGTCTAGAAATTTGCAGTTCCCAGAGTCCAAAAATGCTGGAAGCCTCCTTTGCCCTCTTCAGATTAGGATGTTCTTAATAATTAAATGCAACACCACTTAGAAATTTTAGAAAGGCTATGACAACATAAACTAGTAAGCAAACCAAGAACAAATGCTACTTCAGATGATCCTAATAAAATCTTACATTTTGCAGCAACCCTGATAGTCAAGTTAGCTGAGGTTGAGTTTGATCCCTTGGACCAACATAGCAGAAAGAAGAAATTTACTTCATAGAATTCCCTTCTGACTTTCACGTGAATCAAGTTTTATGTCAACTTGATTAAAGAAGAGGAAACCTCAATTGAGAAAATAATGATCAGGCTGTAGATAAGCCCTTAAGGCATTTTTTTTTATTAGTGACTCACAGGAGAGGGCCCAGCCCACTGTGCATGGTGCCATCCCTGGTCTGTTGGTCCTGGGTTCTATAAGAAACCATGCTGAGCAAGACAGTAAACAGCACCCCTCTACGGTCTCTACATCAGTTCCTACCTCCAGATTCCTGCCATTTGATTTTCTGTCCTAACTTCCTTCAAGGATAAATAGTGTATCAAAGTATAACCCAGATGAACCTTTTCCCTTCCTCCTCAACTTGGTTGTTGGTCATGGTGTTTCATTGCAGCAATAGAAAACCTAAGACAAATGACATGCACAGACACACAGACAGACACACACACACACACACACACACACACACAGACACACCTCAAAAACAACTAAATTAGCTAATTATTTAACAAATTTAAATGTAAAGTTTCACAATGACCACATAGATTTTAAAATACATCGAAGGCCTAACAAAATTATACCCTTGAAGACATTACATATAATTCAAAATTTAATAACATTCAATAATGACAGAATTTTGGAAGACATGTTAAGTCTTCAGAAAATATGACAAATGACAATTAAAATAGAAATAAATCAAGAAATGGTAGAGTTGGTGGGAAGACCAATATAAAAATATGTTCCTGTTATATACCAGAACCAAGATTGTAGCAATGGCAAGCTACATGTTTAGGTACGGTTAAGTTTTCATCATTATTTATTTGTAACATTTAATTGTTTTATCCCCACATTCACTCGTATGGTTGAAACAGACATTTAAAAAGCTGGGTCATTGGCAGTTGGTGGAGCTCAACTAGAGAAATGGTTGGCTAGATGTGAAAAGTCCTGGGCTAGAGCCAAATTGTTGCATAAGACAGTTGTGGTGGTGCATGCTACAGCTAGTGTGGTTGGGGGAGGTGTTGAAGCAAGAGGAGAAGCTAAAAGCCAGCCTCTGTCACACATGAGCTCAAGGCCAGCCTGGGACACATTTAGCGATTTACTCAGCAAACCAACAAAAGAAGATGGGTAATAGAATATATGTGAAACTACAGTATTAGATTAGTAAATGAATGGAAGGAAAATAGAAATCTATTACTGAAAAATTATAAACTAGACAGAAAATAACATAATAGTAATGGAAATAAGATTGACAAGTTAAAGATATACATTTGAAGTATAGAATAAATTTAAAAATGAAGACTGAAAAAATATTCAAAATATTTTGTTGGGAGAAAATGCTAATTTCATTCATAATATCTTACTTAATATGACAAGGAAATTTTAAAAAAACAAAAATGTTAGTGGTAACAAAAGATATGATACAGTCAATAAAATAACTGCTACTGAAGCATAAAAATCCAAGTTTAGAATCCCAGTACACATCAAAGAGCACAAAATATTAATTCACATCTGTAACCAGCGCGAAGGACAGAGACAGATGTACATTTGAAGGTCATCCACTAGCCATATTTGTCAAATGAATGAGGTGCAGATTGAGAAAGAGTCTCTGTCTCAAAGAATGGGGTCAATTTGCTTACAGAGATTACTTGATCAATAATGTACTTGTGAAAAACATGAGTTGCATCTGAAGAATACATGTAAACCTGGACACAATACATTACAATTGGAATTACTCTTTTTAACTATTATTTCTTTTACTTTTGAGATCATACTATAATCTATAATTATATAGTTTCCCCTTTCATTTGTTTCTTCCAAAGTTTTCCATGTATTATTCCTTGCTCTCTTTCAAATGCATGATCTGTTATCATTTATTGTATGTGTATATACACATACACAATATATCTATATCATCTATGGATATATTTATGGAATGTATATATAGTCCTAGATGCATAAAATACCCTCTCTTTGTCTCTCTGTATATATATATATATATATGTATATATATTATTATTTGAACATATATGTAATGTTATTTGAGTACATATTTTTTCACAATTAATGTTCTTCCATGATGAATGCTATTTCTACTGATCTCAGCATTTCTTAGTTGCATGTAGATTTTTATTTAGGGTTGAGGCCTCCTGAGCTCCTTATACATCATATCTATTGATTTTATCCTTATTTAGGTGTAACCGAACTTTTAAATTATTATTATCACTTATTTGTTTATTACTAAATTCACTTATAACAAACACCAACAATTTCTTAACTATTAATCTTATAAAATCCTACAACCCCTTTAACCTATCCACTAAACCTATTGATAATTATTTTTCTAACCTTTTAGAATGGTAGAGTCTCTGGGGCAGGTCCTCAGTCGTCAGGAACACAGTCTTTGTTGTAGATTCTTTTTTTTTTTTTTTTTTTTTTTTTGGTTTTTTGAGACAGGGTTTCTCTGAATATCTCTGGCTGTCCTGGACTCGCTTTGTAGACCAGGCTGGCCTCGAACTCACAAAGATCCGCCTGCCTCTGCCTCCCAAGTGCTGGGATTAAAGGCGTGTGCCACCACCGCCCGGCTTTTGTTGTAGATTCTTTAACACACTTAGCAGTCCTTTTTCTGGATCTCTCAGATGCAGGTTCATCAGGGTAGTTGATTATTGCAGTCTCACCTTAAATAAGGCTTCATGCTTTCTTCTCTGTGGGAGACCCCAGCCGTCTGCAGGCCAACTTCTTTTTAATCAGGAAAACAGCTGCTCTGCCTCAGTCCTTAAAGCCAGGCACCATTTCCTTTAGGCCACTGTTTGGACAGATCAAACCCCTCTAGGCAAAAGCTGAGCCACAGGGTCCAGTCCTTGGCCTTTTGGTGTCTTGCTCAGGCTTTCTTTGCTCACCAGCTTCTTTCTGCTTCAGGGAGAGAGCTGGCCATCAATGGCCAGCCCTTTTTTCAGCAGGACTCTTGGAGCTCTCTAGCTAGCATCAGGGGCCTCTTCTCTTCTGGGCTCCACGCACTGTCCTCAAATAGGAGGAACTCTGTTTCAGCTTAATTTGGGCTCTGCCCACTTAGCAGCTGAAAACAATGTCAGGCCAGATACAGTGTTTCTTCAATTCTGTTGAGTCTTTCCTGTTTTCCTGACTTCAAACTTGTTTTTCAGTCTATTGAGTCTTTCCTGTTTTTACTGACTTCATGCTGATAATGTTCCTCAGGCCCTGAATTAAGAGACAGTATCAGAAACTCCTATATATTTTCTAAATCTAATTTATCTAACCCCTACATTTAGGTGGTCATGCTAGTGAGAGTTTATGAATGTAGTTTTGACATTCCTAGAAGACACAAGCTCACAGTAAGCTCCCTCTTCTTCTGACTCTTACAATTTATTCACTTGCTCTTCTGTAATAATCCATTAGGCTTACATAGAGGAGTTGTGTTGTGAATGTATTGGCTGTGACTGGACTCTACAATTCTGCATTTTAATATTCTTATAGTGAGATAGGAGGAATGGCTGAACTGGCATATGCAGTGCTGAATGAAAAAAAGACTGTGTCACAAAGAAGGCAAGGACTGACACCCAAGGTTGTTCCCTCATCTCTACATAAGCAGTGTGACTCATGGTAACTGGCGATCATATTATAAATACATATGCATTAAGACTGATACATATCTCACATGCAAATACACAAGTATACCTACCTATAAATCTGTACATCTCTCTCTCTCTCTCTCTCTCTCTCTCTCTCTCTCTCTCTCACACACACACACACACACACACACACACACACACACACACACACGGGGTGGAAAGAACACCCACAGAAAATTTTATTAAAAACAATTGAAGTGGCAAATTTTTTGTTATGAATGACATTAAGTACAAAGTTTTCATAAAGTATATCTTGCTTCACGAAGCTGTTACTTTTCTGGTTTTTTGTTTGTTTTTTTTTTGTTTTTTGATAATATAACATGACCAAGGGAACTTATAGAAGAAGAGTTTAAGAATACATCATGGTGAAGATGCATGATCACAAGCAGCAGGTGTAGTAGTTGCAATGGAAGCTGGGGTCTCACATCTTGAACAAGAAGCCAAGAGAGTAGGTTGGAAAAGATATGAGATTTGAAAATACAAAGCTTACCCTTGTGACATACTTCTGCCAGCAGAGCCACACCTCCTGAGCCTCCCAAACAGTGCCATTAACTGGGGACCAAATATTTCAAACATCTGAACCTATGGGGAAATTTTCATTTAAGGTAAGACATCATTTATTCAAAGTAAAGAAATAATTATTTTGTCTAAAAAAACAATATTACCAAAGATACAAAAATATTTTATAATGATAAATGTTTATAATCCTAAATGTATGCACCTATAACTTTTTATGTACCAATAGGGAAAAATCTGGAGTTGAAAGGAAAAATATAAAAACTTACAATTAGAGATGTCAATATTTCTTATCTTAGAAACTGACATAAAATCACTGTAAAAACAACTCAAATACAACATAGCTGTAATATACTATCAAAGAACTTAAATGAAATTTGTAAGATAGTAAACCAATGGAGAAAAACAGAATATAAAATTTTAAGAGTACATGGGAGATTCATTAATCCACACAATATGTTGGCTTAAAAAAAAAAGTAAGAAAAGAAAAAAAGAAACCAAAATGAATTTGGAAAGTGCATTGTGTTTAAAGTTAAACACTGAGGAGCAAAAATAAATAAGTTAATAGTAGAAAAAAAGAAACTTAACAAATATTCATTAGCTAAACAAAACAGTTATAAAATAATCTCAAGGCACAGCGTTTCATTGATACAAAAGTAATAGACAAAAATGGACAGACAAAATTGAACTAAAAAGTAAATGTACTAACTCAAATAATACCAAAGCATCATCAATTTTAAATGACTTTAGTAAATCTTGGAGAAAAACAGATTTTCACTTATATAAACTTCTGTAAAGATTTTTTTCAGAAACCATGAAAATTGGTTTAATTCATCTTTGAATTGGCCATCTGTTCTGTAACATCCTAATTACTTACAGTTATGCATAGGTAAATTAAAAGCATTTCTCACCTGCAATATTAATGAAGATACCCTAGCAATTCATTAGTAGCTTTAATGTAATACTGCACACTTCTGCATGCATCACATATTATTCAAGGGAAAAATGCAGGTCTGTTTAGAATGATTCAAATGTGTCATTGACTTCTTAAGAAATAAAAGATATCTGGTAGTGGTGATGCACAACTTTAATCCCAGATCTCAGGAGGCAGACACAGAGGCAGAAGCAGGCAGGTCTCTAAGTTCAAGGACAGCTTGATCTACAGAGTGAGTTACAAAACAACTAAGGCTACACAGAGAAAACCTGTTTCAAAAAAAAAAAAATGAAGGAAAGGTAAATCAAGTATACTATAGTAGAAAAATTTCAAAAGCCCAATTAAAGTTCTATTAAATAAATAAATATAACATGTATGAGATATGTTTAAAAAGTACATTTAAATGGATATGTGTCTGCCTTCTAGAGGTACCCTAAAATAGAAACTGGTGGAGTGAGAAATAGTTTTCAATTCTAATATTGTGGAACCTTATTTTTGACAAGGCCTAAGCATTTCTATTGGACAAAGGTTTCCAGTCAGAAAACAGCTACAAATTCTGAACAAAATTGAATCTATAGATCATTTGAATCAAATAAATAAAGTTGATGAGACTTTAGTAGGTACAATGGGGAGTATATAGTTTGATTATCATGAAGAATCAGACAACAAAATTCGGAAAGAGTGTCTAGAAAACTTTAAGAAGAGAGTGGAAGAAAGGGATGAGGGTGGGAAGCTGCATAATCTGATATCTAAAAACAACAGTCAGGGTAATATTTTGGCATTTTAGGCAAAGAGGGTATTGCCTAGACATTGTTTTGCAATAACTTGGCTACTTACTGGTCTAGTTGTAGACATTTTCAATTGGGAAAATCATCATCTCAAAGACTGTCCTGTGTCTGTTGGATGATGCTGACCAAGACCTCAACTGGGTAGCTCCTCAGGGTGCCAGAGCATGGCAGTTGATCCTGATATGCTGAATATCCACTGGATTTCAAGCTAGTCACAAATTCCAAAAATGAAAAAAAAAAGAAGAAGACTTTTCTG
Organism: Lophiomys imhausi; assembly: GCA_907164525.1. Lineage (NCBI taxonomy): Eukaryota > Metazoa > Chordata > Mammalia > Rodentia > Muridae > Lophiomys > Lophiomys imhausi. The sequence continues at coordinate 12,558,700 of CAJQZJ010031536.1, forward strand.
GCTATGCTCAGAGAGAGATGTGACTACAGACATGTAAAAATCCAGAAGGGTATGTAGGGATATTGGTTTTCAAGATGTAGAAAGGGAGCCATGGGGGAAGGAACTCAGGCAGCTACTAGAATGAGCAGGGAAGAAAATGTAGTCTCTCTTCACAATCACATTTCAGCCATAAGACACTTGTGTGCATAGTCTGCACACTTCTACAAACTTTAAAAAATAATTTATTTAAAATGTCAAATATATTTGTGTCTCTCTGTGTATGTGTATGTGTCTAAATATGTGCATGTGTGCTACTATAGATAAAAATCTGTAAATTAAAACATGCTAGGCAAACACCCTGACATGGGTTACATCCCAGTGAGAATTATAGAATTTTGGTTTCTTTCAGACTGAACTATAACACAAACACCACCCGCTAATATGAAAGTCTTAAAATATACAACTAATAGATTCTTAAATTTTATTTTATATTCTAATATTCATGTTGTTACATATGCTTCTGATTCATATTTAATTATGTTTGTCATTTTTTAGAATAAATTGATAGGAATCAGCCTATACTGCAATCCAGTTTTAATGGAAAATTCATACATCATAGATACTATAATTAGTTTAAATCTATTTTACTTTCATGGTTATTATTCAAATATATCACATCCAAAATTCAGGTTGACTTTGTTGTCAAAAGAGAAGAAAATTTCAATAATTAGATTCACACCATAAAACTTTCAAGAATTCTGACAAATTTTTAAAAAATTATCAGTTATCTTCATGTATGTTATAACACATATTGGTAAGAATGAGTAAGAATGAATCAGGAACTTAGAAATGATGTACAGAGAACATTAGTGCATCCTTTTCCTGGTATTCATGGTAAACAGAAAGTTTTAAAACTTTTAGTCACCTCGACCTGAGAAGAAGGAAGCTGTTAAATGAAGTTAGCCATTCATTTGAAAATAAATAACTGGGTATAAACAAGTACAACAACCTAGAAAGCTACTAAACAGTCAGACTACTGTGGTTTGAATGAGAAACATCTCCTAGGCTCATATATATAAACAATGGCACCCTAATGGGTGCCATTATTTGGGAAAGTTATGGAGACTTCAGTACTTGGAGCCTTCAGGACTTGGAGCCTTCATGAAGGAAGTATGTCACTAGAAGGCAGCATTGAGAGTTTATAGTCTCACTCCACTATCAGTTCACTCTCTTTGCTTCTCTCGGATGATGAAAGATGTGATCAGCCAGCTGTCGACCCCTACTGCCACTCCTTCCTTATCATTGTAGACTCTTATCCCTTAAATACTAAGCGAAAATAAACTCTTTTAAAATTTGTTTGTGGCCATGGCACTTTCTCATTTCAAGGAAAAATCAAACTAGTGGTCTAATAAGAGGCTGCCCAATTTTCATTGTAAACTGCAGCACAATTTTAAGTACTGTGTAAAAAAAATAAAAAGGCGAGGAAGCACAGCCTGCAGTTTCTGCTTAAGGATTAAAAGGACATGACAATATAAGATGTAATATTTACAATGAGATGTCTTCAGCAGCAATTTATGATTTCGTTAAGTGTACTATTTAGTGAACCTCGCTGGAAGGCTAGCAAGCTCTCATGGGTCACATTTGGTTTTTCTAACAGTTGTCCCATGAGACTTTAATTACTTCCAATGTAAATTCTACTATTACTGTGGTGAATAGAAACCCCACTTAAGAAATTCTGAGTCCTGGTGAGAATGACACAGTGATCTCAGTCAGATGTTAGTTAATGAAAGACTAATTAAATAATAATTTTCAAAAGTGCAAACAAAATATAAGCAGGCCAGTGAGAATGCTTTGTCCCACCACAAGTCAAGCAAAAGAGGCAGGAGTTTTTAAGTATGCCTGCTCTTAAGAGGAAAGAGGAGGGTCACATTTTCACCACAATATAAATGAAGTCAGAGTCAAAGAACAGGCATTTACCCTCTGTGAAGAAAATGAGTTTATATGGGGCATCTCAGCTGGAGAGAGCACACCACAGGAGTGAGAGAATTCCTTTGGTAAAGTCAACTCTGTGAAAAAAGAGTATTCTACTCTATTTCTTTCAGGTGGCCTTCTATTGACTATTAATCAAATAATAAAGGATATGAATTTGTATCCACAAAATTCCTGCATTCTGTCACCAATGATTGCAAGAACGAAGAAGTAGGTCAGACGGGAAAGAGAAGACTGAGTCACAATGACTGTTAGCAAAATTCATTACACATAGAAAATTATCCATGTGTCTCTCTTATTGTGCCTTTCTCTTGCTCTCACTTTCTTTTTTTTCTCTTCTTCCTCCTTTCCTGTATCCTTAAACACTTCATTATTTTCAATGCAAATGTTGTGGTTACATTTGATGCTACTATTCTTATTTTTTGATAACCTTTAAATATTAAACTCACTAATAATAAGAGGAATCTAGGGAAATAAATAATTCAATATTTAAATATATCTGATATCCTCTAGCTTTAATTTATGCCTTCATAAGTTGCCTAAAATGTATCAAAAATATGCTTGCCATAGAGGATTGTAGAATGCACAACCATAAATATGAGAGAAAATTTGAAATATATTTACACCATTGGGGTTACAAATTCCCTCACATTTGTAAATGAATTTGTAAATTTAATATGTATAATTTAATGTACAATATAGCTATAATATACATGTATAAGATATTCTGCTTTACTTTGTAAACTTTTTTCTGTTTCAGTTTCTTCCCAGATTTTTTTATTATCCATTGGTTTTCTTTTTTAACTTTTTTATTGCTTCCTAAGAAGTTGATATTTTTATTTATGTTAAAACTATTTTGGGTACATAATCCATTCATGCCTACCATAGGCTTTCTAAACTCTATTAAACATCTTAGGCCACTAGCAAATTGCTATGGCATTGCACAAAATAGTCCACTTGTCACCTAAAACAGTTCAAGCAATTTCTAAAATTGTCCAACCTGTGGTTAGAAAATCACTTACCATTAGGCTCACTATGAAAAACATCAATGCCATTCATGCAAAATCATTGTTTGTTATAGATCCAGTTCTTTTCCTGGAGAATAGATGGTAGAATACAGATGTCGCCACATAAACAGACATCATGCCAGAGAAAGAAGCAGCTTTTTACCTGGCTGTGGCTCTAGGGAAACTGTTTGCAGGTACAGATATACAACAGAGTTGGACCTGAGCTCCATGCTGACTGGCATTTCTTTAGGTACAGGGAAACAGATGTGTTCAAGAAAATGAAGAGGAGGGAAGATATTACACTTCAATGTTAGGGAGTAGAATTCAAGTATTTCAAGTTGTTAAGAGGCACTTCCAAAGAGGATCATCATTCTGTAAAACAAATTACCTATCTTTCAACAGTTAAGAGCATGATTTTAAGTGATTCTAAAAGTCTATAAGGAGGCTCTTGGCCCTCATATGACTGCTAAACTGGGACGAGGGACTGTTATGTAGGGACATTCCACTCCAGAGGAGTGGGATGGAAGGGATAGGGGTAGAGGGTGGGAGGGCAGGACTGAGAGAGTGGAAAGAGGACACTATAATGGAGATGTAACCTGAAGTAATAAATAAATAAATTTAAAAAAAGAAAATTAAATGGTTCTAAAATGGATCTAATATGCAATAATCGTACAGAAAAAAATTGTAAAACACAAAATTATCCAAGAAATCATTCTCACTTCAATTGTTCAAAACATGATTTTCCATCTTCAAGCCACGCTGTAAATGTAGGTTAATTGCAAGAACAAAAATAAATTATCATATTAATGAACATTAAAAAGAAACAAATATATTGGGATGAAGAGATGCCTCAATGGTTAAGAACACTTGTGCTCTTGCATTGGGCAAGTATTCAATCCTCTGTACCCACATGGTGGAAAACAACTACATATGTCTCCAGTTCTGTGGAATCCATGGCCTCTGGGAGCATTAGAGGCAGGCTTATCCTATGAATACACACATGCAGGCAAAACACACAAATAAAAGAAAAATAAATTAAAAAAACCAAACATACAATTATGTGTGAGTTATTCTGCAGGAAAAAGAAGTTAAGGTCTCTTATATTCATAGATAATTTGAGATCAAGATGCTAAATGCTATTGTCATCTTATTTTAAGAGAGCACATATTTTGAGCTAACATGAAATACCCATGTTTTATCTTATCTCTCAAAAATAGCCTTGATTTTATATAAAAATCCATTGACTATTTGATTTCAAATTATAAGCAATTTTATACAGCTGAATATGCAAAAAGTTCACACTGCTAATTAAATGAAGGAAACTTGTAGGGTTGTTGTACTCACTTATAACTTCAATATTGTTACTTATGCTAAAATGTTATCAATGTTTTTGAAAATAAGTGGCATCCAACATTTCTGAGATCCCTATAGCAGAGCTCTCAGAAGTTGGCAGGTATTTGTTGTGAGAAACAAGAGCCTAAGACCTTATCACATGAAATTTTCTAGTACAGAAGGTCCTTAGAAGTGCCTGGATGGTGTCATTTTCCTCCAGGCTGAATGCAGTTCTTGATGTGATGTACTTTTTCCTTTCATTTGATGAAATCATCTGGTTTTCTTCATTTTGCAGGACATATTGAATAATCAATAATGATTATTTTGCTATCACATTTAAACGTCCTTTAAAATGAATGTGACTCATAGTTTGTAATTTTTAGTAATATTATTAATTTATTCATTGAATTTTTATATATATTATACAATACACCTTGAGCATATCTATGCTCAACTCTCCTCTGTCAATTCCCTTCAATTGCCTCCAACTCTTCCCCCTTCCTAAGTTCATGCTCTTGTGTAAATGTATTTATTGAGAGCTGCCTGTATGATTATATGTATAAGATATACTGGGACAAATATTTTTACATTTGTGAAAAATCCAACTAGCTGAATTCATGTAATATAGATATTCTGGCTGGTTTTATATCAACTCAACACAAGCTAGAGTCATCTGAAAATTGAGGAAACCTCAACTGAAAAAAATGTCTCCATATGATCCAACTGTAAAGCATTTTCATAATTAGTGTTGTATGTGGGAGGGTTCAGAATATAGTGGGTGGTGCCATCCCTGTGCTGGTGACCCTGGGTTCTATAAGAAAGCAGACTGGGCAAGCCATCGGGAGCAAGCCAATAAGCTCCACACTTCCATTAGCAAAACAGCAGAGTGTGACTCTTCCCAATGCTCTATGACCTTCCCAGTCATGAAGTAGTGGCCAGGTTTATAGTAACAGGCATGGACTCCCTCTTATGGGGCAGACCTCATACGCAATGATCAACCAGTTGGTTAATCCTATAACTACATGGTATTAAAACACCAGTTGGCAAATCATGAAAGCAGATCAGTAGTGTGGAATGTAGGATCTGGAACTGGGTAAGATTGCTAAGACTTTCTCCTACAGCGTCCTCCATACACCTCATAGCACTATGTAAGATTGTTAGGAGAGAGAACATTTTATTATCAGTTGAAGTTTATTTCATTTCTCTGTCCTATATATAAAGTGATTGGTTTAATCAGCAATGGAGTCGTAATGTCTAGTTATGGTGGGCTTCCAAAAGCAATAGGAGTAACCCATGTTCCTTTAAGATCCTCTGGGGTCTCTTTCATGAATAACTTGTAGGAGTTTATCCCTTACTTTTCTGACCGCAGCATTCCCTCCCTCTAGCTTCATCTTACCTATATTTACTGAGAGATTGTGTTTAAAGGGCAAGTTTTTTGGTTAGTCTTTAGGACTCTGTCAGGAGATGAGTCATAATTCTGAGAATATGTATACTGTAACAACAATTTCAATAAATCATCACAGCAATGAGCCAGGGAGAGGTAGGGATAGGGCAAATTCCTTCCTGTGACTCCCTGCTCTGCTTCTGTGCTTTTAATGTTTCCCACATGAATGTATATAACTTTCTGTTCATATATTGTCTCTTTTATTCTACTAGTTCCCATTCCAAGCTTACTTCATCTTTCTTTGATATTATTACCCACACTATCCACTATCTCTATACTCACAAAAAATAGATTATTGAAAAATTAGTCCCATGACAGTTCAACTGATTCTACCAATCTATTCCTTAGGAGAAAATTATGAAAATAAGTAATAGCTTTCTTTCTCTTGCTGCTGACTCAAAATAGCTCTCCAAAAGAAGAGGGTGAGTTATACATTCAATACACACTTAAGTTGACAAGATCAGAACTAAATTGCTTTGCTGAGTAGTTCTGATTGCAGCGCATTGTGCTAAACTGTTATGTCTAACTGTGTAATCAAATTCACTATAAACTCTTTTCTCTGAAGTGTACTAATGGCATAGAATGAAACTGGGCACAAAATATGCAAGCACTTTAGATGGCAAACACACACAATGAAATGCATGGTGTTTCTCTCAGATTCTGACAAAATAAATCTTTAAACACGGAGTTGAACCTTTGGTGCTGCGTCTTGCATAGCACTGAACTGTAGAACACACAGAGAAGCCATTCAAAACCTAACAACTTATGAACTACATGTCCAGCCAGATACACAAAGCACAATTTTCTAATAATGGATCTAATTAAATAGTTTCAGCTATCTCCACCATGTTCTTGTCTGCCTGGTCTCTAGAATTAGTTGTCTGGGACTTCTATGAGTGAGACTATGAAGTATTTCTTTATTCACTTATAAAAATTCTAAGACTTCAAATATTTGATTTAAGTAGATGTTTCAGGATTTTATAACATATTTTGATCAGATGAATTAATTTAGTTAAGGTAAATGTACAAAATAAGCATAAGCTCTCTGAGTGTATTAAAATCAAGATGGCAGCCGGGCAGTGGTGGCGCACGCCTTTAATCCCAGCACTTGGGAGGCAGAGGCAGGCGGATCTTTGCGAGTTCGAGGCCAGCCTGGTCTACAAATTGAGTCCAGGACAACCAGGGCTACACAGAGAAACCCTGTCTCGAAAAACAAAAACAAAACAAAACAAAACAAAAACATCAATATGGCTACTTACTGACTAAGGTGAGGTTTGCATATGTTAGACAAATAGATGACCCACATTCCAAGCAATTTGCAGCAGCGTAGCAGAAAATTACACCACTATTCAGAATGAAGAACAATTTAAATATCACTGCTTATTTCTGGAATGTTCAAGTTGTGTGTCTGAGTAGGGATGATTTTGTGTAACTGAAACTGGGGAGAATAAAACATGGGAAGAAGGATATTATGGAATACAGAAAATAAAACCATCAGTGGCTTCAGGTGAGTTTCTTAGAAGAATGAATAGAGTAAAGAAGATTTCAGTACACTGAAGTTGTCCCAGAGGATATTGTTGCACCAAATACATAGCATTCATTTCTCTAAACTCATAGAGCTGTATCACAGAGTGGTCCCTAACAAAATCTTTGGCCTCCAGTTAGTAATGAAGTGTCAATCGTATTAGCTTGTCAGCTGTGACAAATATAACATATCAATGTGAAATATTAACAAACAAAAAATAAATGTGGGTTTTTTTAATTTTAAAACAAATTCAGAGAATCTATGGTAGCATATACAAGATTATTGGAAAGCAAAAATACACCTAAGGGTTTTTCATTTAGAATATATTCAATATTGTTATAAAAAAAGACAACTACAAAAGAAAAGACTGGGTTATGCTGTAAGAACAAGGTGAGTTCATCGACTCTGTAGATCTTCTAACAGTAAAAGAAATAAATATGCCATAGATTATTCCGATCAACGCTTTGAAAATCAATGGGGTCCCAAAGCTTCTGTCCTCTCCTGAGTTTCCCCAGGGTTTACACCAAAAGTAACATTTGTTCTCTTGAATAAATAGTCTTTGTTTGTGACACCAGATCAAAGCTAGTACACGGATGGGGGAATCCCATGGGAAGGAAGAGAATACATTGTGACTTATGCCAGCTGCCTCTGTAGTTTCCCATGTCCTGGAAGCCCACACAAGTCTATGAAAATACCCGCTTATTAATATCACTGTCAAAGACTGCTTTTGTTATTTCTAATTTAATTTTGTAATTCTGAAAATAGAAGTCAACTTTTTTATTTTCATAAATACCTCTTTTGCTATCCTCAATAAATATAACCTCTTTTTCCTTTTTGTTATTATAAAAAGAATCTTAGGTTATCTACATATTATCCTAATTGCAACGTCTCTTATTGCTTTAAATTTGACAGTTGTAAAATAATTTTACCAAAATTGAATTAAAGACAAACCATGCCTGTGCATATATTCATGTGTGCATTTGTGCATTCACTCCAATGTATAGATAGGTATTGTTGAACGTAATTACACTCTAGTTGGCTGGATACCTGTTTGTGATCAGCAGGCAAAGCAGGACAAAGGGCATTTCAAAAGTACACACGATCTAATCAGGTAGCTCAAGAAGAAACATAAATAAGATGCCGTGGGCTTTTTCTTGAGAAAAAAAAAATGTGGCTAAGGGAAAATGGGCTTTGTGCTCTTAAAAGTAGAGACAAATGAACTTTGGAACACAAGTTATTCTAAGAAGGAGAACAGCCAGGAGGTAAAGTTTTTGTGGCACTGTGAGAGTCAAAGATTAGTTTTAAAGCTCACTACTAGTTATTGTTCATATTCAGGGTCTAGGTCATCTGCCCGGCAGTTTAGTACTTTCTACTAAATTTTCTTGCATTTTTTTCAGTTTCTCACCTCCTGAATCACATTTGAAAAATCCTTACTTTAGCTTACCATTATGATTCACTAGAGTTCATTACCTTAGCACTTCAAAGTAAAGATAAATAACTTAAAGAAGATATGGGGAAAAATATTCATTCTTGGGATAAAAAGAAAGTAACAATGGCCAGCCCATTCCTGATGCTACAGATACCAGTGATGAAAGTGCTGGAAAAATGCTGTGTTGTATTGCTGATGTTACTAGTTATTTCTAGTAAAATTGTTTGCAAAGGCCTAGTGTTTCTTTCAACTTGTATCTATATGGACCATTGTGATATTCTGTGTATTTTTAAATTCTTGGAGCTTTAGAACACTTTGGTGGTAGATGGAGAAGCAATTTGTGGTATATGTTCTTTTCCTCTCTGTAGAGAAGTAAATTGAGTCTCTAACCTGCCTTTTGAACTTGCCAGTAAAAAGCTATAACTTTCATTTTTATTTCAGCTTCATACAAACATTCCATGTTTTTATTTTCTCTGTAAGTGAAATAGAAGTATTCAATGACCCAATTTATGAGATTGCTGCGACTTGTAAGTTAGGGATAATAACCATTTATATTAAAGATCAAATAATGCATTTAAATGACCTTGACAAACTCATACAGTATGGGAAATTCAAAGTATGTGCAATTTATTATTGTTGCTGCCAGTTCACCATTCTTTTTTGCTATCACAAATGAATTTTTTATGCTTATCTGTTCTTTTTCACAACCTTAAAAGTAGCTTTCTATAGAACATCTCTGACTTAGTTAGTTACTTTTCTATTTGTGGAATAAAATACCATTACCAAAAGCAACTTGAGGAGGAAAGGGTTTATTCATCTTAGAACTATCAGGTCACACTCTATGACTGAGGGAAGTCAGGTCCAGATCTCATGGCAAAAACATGGGAACAGGAAGTAGACCAGAAACCACGAATTAATGCTGCCTACCTCTTTTCTCTCTATGGCTTGCTCAGTCTGCTTTCTTATACAACTCAGAACATCCCGCCCAAAGTCAGTCCTACATATATCAATCACTAATCAAAAAAAATGTCCTACAGTCTTGCCTACAGGCAATTTGATGGAGGCACTTTCTCAGTTGAGGTTCATCTTCCCAGAGAACTCCAGCTTGGGCCTAATTGACAGAAAAACAACTAAACTTGGTCTCTCTGACTTCCTGTTCATTGCCCATAACTTGTCTTGCCGAATGTCAGAGGCAGAAGAGAAGAGAAGAGAATTTAGACCTATGTATTACTCCATATCTTATCTAACCCCCTAAGTCTCTGATGCCAGTTATCTTAAGACAAAGCCCTTGTAAGAGGTTCTTTCTATAGCTACAACACTCTATTCTCATATATTCCTTTTTTGGTCCAGAGTCAAGACTGGGACCTTTGTCTTTTTTTTAAGACTTAAAAAAAAAATTGTATGTGTGTGTGTGTGTGTGTGTGTGTGTGTGTGTGTGTGTGTGTGTGT